>JBCFYV010001001.1:48066117-48365544 GCA_039000515.1 Timema cristinae | reverse complement strand
ACAAATACATCATACCGAGGGATTATAGTACTGTAATTATAGATTAATACATCACAACAAGGTATTGTGGTACTGTATTTATAAATAAATACATCACACCGAGGGATTGTGGTACTGTATTTATAAACAAATATATCATACCGAGGGATTGTGGTATTGTATTTATAAACAAATAAATCATACCGAGGGATTGTGGTACTGTAATTATAGATAAATACATCACAGCAAGTTATTGTGGTACTGTATTTATAGACAAATACATCACACCAAGGGATTGTGGTACTGTAATTATAGACAAATATATCACACCAAGGGAATGTGGCACTGTATTTATAAACAAATACATCATACCGAGGGATATTGGTACTGTAATTATAGATTAATACATCACAAAAAGGTATTGTGGCACTGTATTTATAGACAAATACATCACACCGAGGGATTGTGGTACTGTATTTATAGACAAATACATCATATCGAGGGATTGTGGTACTGTATTTAGAGAAAAATACATCATACCGTGGGATTGTGGTAGTGTATTTATAGACAAATACATCATACCGAGGGATTGTGGAACTGCATTTATAGACAAATACATCACACCAAGGGATTGTTAATGTATTTATAAACAAATACATCACACCAAGGGATTGTGGTACTGTATTTATAGATAAATACATCACACCATGGTAATATTGTACTGTAATTATAAAGAAATACATCACACCTAGATATTGTGTACTGTAATCATAAACAAATACATCACACCAAGGTAATATGGTACTGTAATTATAGATAAATACATCACACCTAAAGATTGTGGCACTGTAATTATAGACAAATATATCACACCTAGGGATTGTGTTACTATAATTATAGATAAATACATCACACCAAGGTAATATGGTACTTTAATTATAGATTAATACATCACAGCTAGGAATTGTGGTACTGTAATTATAGATAAATTCATCAAACCTAGGGATTGTGGTACTTTAATTATAAACAAATACATCACACCAAGGTAATATATTACTGTAATTATAGACAAATACATCACACCTAGGGATTGTGGTACTGTATTTATAGACAAATATATCTCACCAAGATATATTGGTACTGAAATTATAGATAAATACATCACACCATGCTAATATGATACTGTAATTATAGACAAATACATCACACCTAGATATTGTGGTACTGTAATCATAAACAAATAAAACACACCAAGGTAATATGGTACTGAAATTATAGATAAATACATCACACCTTAAGGATTGTGGTACTGAAATTATAGACAAATACATCACACCTAGGGATTGTGGTACTGTAATTATAGTTTAATACATCACAACAAGGTATTGTGGCACTCTATATATAGACAAATATATCTCACCAAAATATATTGGTACTGTAATTATAGATAAATACATTACACCATGGTAATATGGTACTGTAATTATAGACAAATACATCATATCTAGATATTGTGGTACTGTAATCATAAACAAATACATCACACCAAGGTAATATGGTACTGTAATTAGAGATAAATACATCACACCTTAGGATTGTGGTACTGAAATTATAGACAAATACATCACACCTAGGGATTGTGGTACTGTAAATATAGATAAATACATCACACCAAGGTAATATGGTACTGTAATTATAGATAAATACATCACACCTAAGGAATTTGGTACTGAAATTATAGACAAATACATCCCACCTAGGGATTGTGGTACTTTAATTATAGACAAATATATCACACCAAGGGATTGTGTTACTATAATTATAGATAAATACATCACACCAAGGTAATATGGTACTGTAATTATAGATTAATACATCACAGCTAGGGATTGTGGTACTGTAATTATAGACAAATTCATCATACCTAGGGATTGTGGTACTGTATGTAGAGACAAATATATTACACCAAGTGATTGTGTTACTGGAATTATAGATAAATACATAACACCAAGGTAATATGGTAATGTTATTTTAGATTATTACATCACACCTAGGGAAAGTGGTACTGTAATTATAGACAAATATATCACAACAAGGGATTGTGGTACTGTAATTATAGATAAATATATCACACCAAGGTTATATGGTACTGTAATTATAGATTGATACATCACACCTAGGGTTTGTGGTACTGTATTTATAGACAAGTATATCACCACAAGGGATTGTGGTACTGTATTTATAGACAAATACATCACACCAAAGGATTGTGGCAATGTATTTATAGACAATACATCACAACAAGGGATTGTTGTACTGTATTTATAGACAAATATATCACAACAAGATATTGTTGTACTGTAATTATAGATAAATACATCACAACCAAGGTAATATGGTACTGTAATTATAGATAAATACATCACCTAACAAGGTTATAATGATATAATAATTATAGACAAATACATCAGACCTAGGGATTGTGGTACTGTAATTATAAACAAATACATCACACCAAGGTAATATGTTACTGTAATTATTGATTAATACATCACAGCTAGGGATTGTGGTACTGTAATTATAGACAAATTCATCACACCTAGGGATTGTGGTACTGTAATTATAAACAAATACATCACACCAAGGTAATATGGTACTGTAGTTATAGATTAATTCATCACAACAAGGGATTATGGTACTGAAATTATAGATTAATACATCACACCTAACGATTGTGGTACTGTATTTATAGAGAAATACATCACACCAAAGGATTGTGGCAATGTATTTATATACAAATACATCACAACAAGGGATTGTGGTACTGTATTTATAGACAAATATATCACAACAAAATATTGTGGTACTGTAATTATAGTTAAATACATCACACCAAGGTAATATGGTACTGTAATTATAGATAAATACATCACACCAAGGTAATATGGTACTGTAATTATAGATTAATACATCACACTAGGGTTTGTGGTACTATATTTATAGACAAATATATCACCACAAGGGATTGTGGTACTGTATTTATAGACAAATACATCAAACCAAGGGATTGGGGTAATTTATTTATAGACAAATACATCACAACAAGGGATTGTGGTACTGTATTTATAGACAATTATATCACAACAAGATATTGTGGTACTGTATTTATAAACAAATAAATCACACCAAGGGATTGTGGTACTGTATTTTAAACAAATACATCACACCGAGGTAATATGGTACTGTAATTATAGATTAATACATCACAACCAGTTATTGTGCTACTGTATTTATATACAAATACATCACACCAAGGTAATATGATACTGTAATTATAGATTAATACATCACCACAAGGGATTGTGGTACTTTATTTATAGACAAATATATCACCACAAGGTAATATGGTACTGTAATTATAGATTAATACATCACACGTAGGGTTTGTGGTACTGTATTTATAGACAAATATATCACCACAAGGGATTATGGTACTGTATTTATAGACAAATACATCACAACAATGGATTGTGGTACTGTATTTATAGACAAATATATCACAACAAGCTATTGTGGTACTGTAATTATAGATAAATACATCACACCATGGTAATATGATACTGTAATTATAGATTAATACATCACAACAAGGTATTGTGGTACTGTATTTATAAACAAATACATCACACCTAGGGATTGTGGCATTGTATTTATAAACAAATACATCACACCAAGGTAATATGGTACTGTAATTATAAAACAAATAAATCACCCCGAGGGATTGTGGCACTGTATTTATAAACAAATACATCACACTGAGGGATTGTGGCACTGTATTTATAGACAAATATATCACAACAAGGGATTGTGTCACTGTATATAATGATAAATACATCACACCAAGGTTATATGGTACTGTAATTATAGATAAATACATCACAACAAGGTAATATGGTATTGTAATTATAGACAAATGCATCACACCTAAGGATTGTGGTACTGTATTTATAGACTAATATATCACAACAAGGGATTGTGGCACTGTATATAATGATAAATACATCACACAAAGGTTATATGGTAATGTAATTATAGATAAATACATCACACCAAGGAAATATGATATTGTAATTATAGACAAATACATCACACGATGGATTGTGGTACTGTAATTATAAACGAATACATCACACCAAGAGATTGTGGTACTGTATTTATAGACAAATACATCACAACAAGGGATTGTGGTACTGTATATATAGACAAATATCACAAAAAGGATTGTGGTATTGTATTTATAAACAAATACATCATACCGAGGGATTGTGGTACTGTATTTATAGACAAATACATCATACCGTGGGATTGTGGTAGTGTATTTATAGAGAAATACATCATACCGAGGGATTGTGGTATTGCATTTATAGACAAATACATCACACCAAGGGATTGTGGTAATGTATTTATATACAAATACATCACACCAAGGGATTGTGGTACTTTATTTATAGATAAATACATCACACCATGGTAATATGGTACTGTAATTATAGACAAATACATCACACCTAGATATTGTGTACTGTAATCATAAACAAATACATCACACCAAGGTAATATGGTACTGTAATTATAGATAAATACATCACACCTAAGGATTGTGGCACTGTAATTATAGACAATATATATCACACCAAGTGATTGTGTTACTATAATTATAGATAAATACATCACACCAAGGTAATATTGTACTTTAATTATAGATTAATACATCACAGCTAGGAATTGAGGTACTGTAATTATAGACAAATTCATCACACCTAGGGATTGTGGTACTTTAATTATAAACAAATACATCACACCAAGGTAATATGGTACTGTAATTATAGACAAATACATCACACCTAGGGATTGTGGTACTGTATTTATAGACAAATATATCTCACCAAGATATATTGGTACTGTAATTATAGATAAATACATCACACCATGGTAATATGGTACTGTAATTATAGACAAATACATCACACCTAGATATTGTGGTACTTTAATCATAAACAAATACAACACACCAAGGTAATATGGTACTGAAATTATAGATAAATACATCACACCTAAAGGATTGTGGTACTGAAATTATAGACAAATATATCACACCTAGGGATTGTGGTACTGTAATTATAGTTTAATTCATCACAACAAGGTATTGTGGCACTGTATTTATAGACAAATATATCTCACTAAAATATATTGGTACTGTAATTATAGATAAATACATTACACCATGGTAATATGGTACTGTAATTATAGACAAATACATCATACCTAGATATTGTGGTACTGTAATCATAAACAAATACATCACACCAAGGTAATATGGTACTGTAATTAGAGATAAATACATCACACCTAAGGATTGTAGTAAAGTAATTATAGATAAATACATCACACCATGGTAATATGGTACTGTAATTATAGACAAATACATCACACCTAGAATATTGTGGTACTGTAATCATAAAGAAATACATCACACAAAGGTAATATGGTACTGTAATTATAGATAAATACATCACACCTAAGGATTTTGGTACTGAAATTATAGGCAAATACATCACACCAAGGGATTGTGGTACTGTAATTATAGACAAATATATCTCACCAAGATATAATGGTACTGTAATTATAGATAAATACATCACACCAAGGTAATATGGTAGTGTAATTATAGATAAATACATCACACCTAAGGATTGTCGTACTGTAATTATAGATAAATACATCACACCATGGTAATATGGTATTGTAATTATAGACAAATACATCACACCTAGATATTGTGGTAATGTAATCATAAAGAAATACATCAAACAAAGGTAATATGGTACTGGACTTATAGATAAATACATCACACCTAAGGAATGTGGTACTGAAATTATAGACAAATACATCACACCTAGGGATTGTGGTACTGTAATTATAGATTAATACATCACAACAAGGTATTGTGGCACTGTATTTATAGACAAATATATCTCACCAAATATATTGGTACTGTAATTATAGATAAATACTTTAAACCATGGTAATATGTTACTGTAATTATAGACAAATACATCACACCTAGATATTGTGGTACTGTAATCATAAACAAATACATCACACCAAGGTAATATGGTACTGTAATTATAGATAAATACATCACAACTAAGGAATGTGGTACTGAAATTATTGACAAATACATCCCACCTAGGGATTGTGGTACTGTAATTATAGACAAATATATCACACAAGGGATTGTGTTACTATAATTATAGATAAATACATCACACCAAAGTAATATGGTACTGTAATTATAGATTAATACATCACAGCTAGGGAGTGTGTACTGTAATTATAGACAAATACATCACACCTAGGGATTGTGGTACTGTAATTATAAACAAATATATCACAATAAAGGATTGTGTTACTATAATTATAGATAAATACATCACACAAAGGTAATATGGTACTGTAATTATAGATTAATACATCACAGCTAGGGATTGTGGTACTGTAATTATAGACAAATTCATCACACCTAGGGAGTGTGGTACTTTAATTATAAACAAATACATCACACCAAGGTAATATGGTACTGTATTTATAGATTAATACATCACAGCTAGGGATTGTGGTACTGTAATTATAGACAAATTCATCATACCTAGGGATTGTGGTACTGTATGTAGAGACAAATATATTACACCAAGTGATTGTGTTACTGGAATTATAGATAAATACATCACACCAAGGTAATATGGTAATGTAATTTTAGATTATTACATCACACCTAGGGAATGTGGTACTGTATTTATAGACAAATATATCACAACAAGGGATTGTGGTACTGTAATTATAGATAAATACATCACACCAAGGTTATATGGTACTGTAATTATAGATTAATACATCACACCTAGGGTTTGTGGTACTGTATTTATAGACAAATATATCACCACAAGGGATTGTGGTACTGTATTTATAGACAAATACATCACACCAAAGGATTGTGGCAATGTATTTATAGACAAATACATCACAACAAGGGATTGTGGTACTGTATTTATAGACAAATATATCACAACAAGATATTGTGGTACTGTAATTATAGATAAATACATCACACCAAGGTAATATGGTACTGTAATTATAGATAAATACATCACACCAAGGTTAAATGATACTATAATTATAGACAAATACATCAGACCTAGGGATTGTGGTACTGTAGTTATAAACAAATACATCACACCAAGGTAAAATGTTACTGTAATTATTGATTAATACATCACAGCTAGGGATTGTGGTACTGTAATTATAGACAAATTCATCACACCTAGGGATTGTGGTACTGTAATTATAAACAAATACATCACACCAAGGTAATATGGTACTGTAGTTATAGATTAATTCATCACAACAAGGGAATATGGTCCTGAAATTATAGATTAATTCATCACACCTAACGATTGTGGTACTGTATTTATAGAGAAATATATCACACCAAGAGATTGTGGTACTGTAATTATAGATAAATACATCACACCAAGGTAATACGGTACTGTAATTATAGATTAATACATCACACCTAGGGTTTGTGGTACTGTATTTATAAACAAATATATCACCACAAGGGATTGTGGTACTGTATTTATAGACTAATACATCACACCAAGAAATAGTGGTAATTTATTTATAGACAAATACATCACAACAAGGGATTGTGGTACTGTATTTTAAACAAATACATCACACCGAGGTAATATGGTACTGTAATTATAGATTAATGCATCACAACCAGTTATTGTGCTACTGTATTTATAAACAAATACATCACACCAAGCTAATATGATACTGTAATTATAGATTAATACATCACCACAAGGGATTGTGGTACTTTATTTATAGACAAATATATCACCACAAGGTAATATGGTACTGTAATTATAGATTAATACATCACACGTAGGGTTTGTGGTACTGTATTTATAGAAAAATATATCACCACAAGGGATTATGGTACTGTATTTATAGATAAATACATCAAAACAAGGGATTGTGGTACTGTATTTATAGACAAATATATCACAACAAGCTATTGTGGTACTGTAATTATAGATAAATACATCACACCAAGGTAATATTATACTGTAATTATAGATTAATACATCACAACAAGGTATTGTGGTACTGTATTTATAAACAAATACATCACACCTAGGGATTGTGGTACTGTATTTATAAACAAATACGTCACACCAAGGTAATATGGTACTGTAATTATAAACAAATAAATCACCCCGAGGGATTGTGGCACTGTATTTATAAAAAAAATACATCACACTGAGGGATTGTGGCACTGTAATTATGGACAAATATATCACAACAAGGGATTGTGTCACTGTATATAATGATAAATACATCACACCAAGGTTATATGGTACTGTAATTATAGAAAAATAAATCACACCAAGGTAATATGGTATTGTAATTATAGACAAATGCATCACACCTAAAATTGTGGTACTGTATTTATAGACAAATATATCACAACAAGGGTTTGTGGCACTGTATATAATGATAAATACATCACACAAAGGTTATATGGTACTGTAATTATAGATAAATACATCACACCAAGGTAATATGATATTGTAATTATAGACAAATACATCACACCGAGGGATTGTGGTACTGAAATTATAAACAAATACATCACACCAAAATAATATGGTACTGTAATTATAGATTAATACATCAAAGCTAGGGATTGTGGTAGTGTAATTATAGAATATTTCATCACACCTAGGGATTGTGGTACTGTAATTATAAACAAATACATCACACCAAGTTTATATGGTACTGTAGTTATAGATTAATACATCACAACAAAGAATTATGGTACTGAAATTATAGATTAATACATCACACCTAGGGATTGTGGTACTGTATTTATAGACAAATATATCACACCAAGAGATTGTGGTACTGTAATTATAGATAAAAACATCACACCAAGGTAATATGGTACTGTAATTATAGATTAATACATCACCACAAGGGATTGTGGTACTGTATTTATAGACAAATACATCACACCGAAGGATTGTGGTACTGTATTTATAAACAAATACATCACACCTAGGGATTGTGGTACTGTATTTATAGACAAATTCATCACACCTAGGATTGTGGTACTGTATTTATAGACAAATACATCACACCTAGGGTTTGTGGTACTGTATTTATAGACAAATACATCACACCTAGGGATTGTGGTACTGTATTTATTGACAAATACATCACACCTAGGGTTTGTTGTATTGTATTTCTAGATAAATATATCACACAAAGGTAATATGGTACTGTAATTATAGATTAATACATCACAACAAGGTATTGTGGTACTGTATTTATAGACAAATACATCACACCGAGGGATTGTGGTACTGTATTTATAAACAAATACATCACACTTAGGGTTTGTGGTACTGTATTTATAGACAAATACATCACACCTAGGGATTGTGGTACTGTAATTATAAACAAATACATCACACCAAGGTAATATGGTACTGTAATTATAGATTAATACATCACAACAAGGTATTGTGGTACTGTATTTATAGACAAATACATCACACCGAGGGATTGTGGTACTGTATTTATAAACAAATACATCACACCTAGGGATTGTGGTACTGTATTTATAGACAAATACATCGCACCTAGGGATTTTGGTACTGTATTTATAAACAAATACATCACACCGAGGGATTGTGGTACTGTATTTATAAACAAATACATCACACCGAGGGATTGTGGTACTGTATTTATAAACAAATACATCAAACCGAGGGATTGTGGTACTGTATTTATAAACAAATACCTCACACCTAGGGATTGTGGTACTGTATTTATAGACAAATACATCACACCGAGGGATTGTGATACTGTATTTATAAACAAATACATCACACGAGGGATTATGGTACTGTATTTATAAACAAATATATCACACCTAGGGATTGTAGTACTGTATTTATAAACAAATACATCACACCGAGGGATTGTGGCACTGTATTTTTAAACAAATACATCACACCAAGGTAATATGGTACTGTAATTATAGATTAATACATCACACTGAGGGATTGTGGTACTGTATTTATAGATAAATACATCACACCGAGTGATTGTGGTACTGTATTTATAAACAAATACATCACACTGAGGGATTGTGGTACTGTATTTTTAAACAAATACATCACACCTAGTGATTGTGGTACTGTATTTATAAACCAATTCATCACACCTAGGGATTGTGGTACTGTATTTATAGACAAATACATCACACCTAGGGATTGTGGTACTGTATTTATAAACAAATACATCACACCGAGGGATTGTGGTACTGTATTTCTAGACAAATATATCACACCGAGGGATTGTGGTACTGTATTTATAAACAAATACATCCCACCTAGGGATTGTGGTACTGTATTTATAAACAAATACATCACACCGAGGGATTGTGGTACTGTATTTATAAACAAATACATCACACCAAGGAAATATGGTACTGTAATTAAATATTAATACATCACAACAAGGGATTGTGGTACTGTATTTATAGACAAATACATCACACCAAGGTAATATGGTACTGTAATTATAGATTAATACATCACACCAAGGTATTGTGGTACTGTATTTATAAACAAATACATCACACCGAGGGATATTGGTACTGTATTTATAAACAAATACATCACACCTAGGGTTTGTGGTACTGTATTTATAGACAAATACATCACACCAAGGGATTGTGGTACTGTATTTATAAACAAAATACATCACACCGAGGGATTGTGGTACTGTGTTTATAAACAAATACATCACACCTAGTGATTGTGGCACTGTATTTATAAACAAATACATCATACCGATGGATTGTGGCACTGTAATTATAGATAAATACATCACACCAAGGTTATATGGTACTGTAATTAAATATTAATACATTACACCGAGGGATTGTGGCACTGTATTTATAGACAAATATATCACACCAAGGGATTGTGGTATTGTATTTATAGACAAATATATCACACTGAGGGATTGTGGCACTGTATTTATAGACAAATACATCACACCTAGGGATTCTGGTACTGTATTTATAGATAAATACATCACACCGAGGGATTGTGGTACTGTATTTATAGATAAATACATCAAACTGAGGGATTGTGGCACTGTATTTATAGACAAATATATCAAACCAAGGGATTTTGGCACTGTATTAATAAACAAATTCATCATACCGAGGGATTGTGGCACTGTATTTATAGACAAATATATCAAACCAAGGGATTGTGGTACAGTATTTATAGACAAATATATCACACCAAGTGATTGTGGAACTGTAATTATAGAAAATACAACACAACAAGGTATTGTGGTTCTGTATTTATAGATAAATACATCACACTGAGGGATTGTGGCACTGTAATTATAGATTAATACATCACACCGAGGGATTGTGGTACTGTATTTATAGATAAATACATCACACCGAGGGATTGTGGTACTGTATTAATAAACAAATACAATACACCGAGGGATTGTGGCATATTAATTATAGACAAATATATCACTCCAAGTGTTTGTGGTATTGTATTTATAAACAAATACATCACACGTAGGGATTGTAGTACTGTATTTATAGATAAATACATCACACCGATGGATTGTGGTACTGTATTTATAGATAATTACATCACACCGATGGATTGTGGTACTGTATTTATAGACAAATATATCACTCCAAGGGATTGTGGTACTGTATTTATAGACAAATACATCACACGTAGGGATTGTGGTACTGTATTTATAGACTAATTCATATTACAAAATATTCACTAAATGAATAAAGAGTTATGGTCAGTTCCTTAGTTGAATTGGTATCGAGTTTGTCCACCGAGATATTGCTACTGAACTCTACTTACGCCACGACAGTAGGCTAAATGAATTAGTTCTGAAATGGGGGTCCACTCTACGAGTGATTCATTTACAGTTGAGGGCTAAAATTTTTATCAAATATAGATATAATTTAGTTTGCAAACTATTTCAAGATGTAATATAATAGTCTCACGATTACACAAAAAACACCTTTAATAAAAATAAAATCTTTGTCAAGGTCGAGTGGTTACCAACTCTATTAAAACTGTTTATTTTTATAGATAAAAACTTCCACTTGAGAAATCTACATTTCTAAGAATATCGAATATCTCTCGAAATGTTTGTGAACATATTTGTCATCAAACTGAAAGGCAAATAATGTAATGTTTAATTAGCATTCATTTTCCTTATTTTAGATTTTCCTGTTTAGATATGATCTAATTTTCTTACTACCATTTTACTGAATACATTCTCCCGTCTTTGTTTTATATATATATATTCTCTTGCTATTTGTTGATATGAAAGTAACTATTCGTAAACTTAATTTTTAGATTATTAAAAATGAAGAAATGGTTTATTAAATCAAACATATTCAAATTAACTGCCCTGATGAATATTTGTATTATTACAGAAAAAAGACCGATAATATTAATCTTAATATTAATATGTGTTTCTGTTCGAATGTAAGTGAATTTAGTAACAGTAGAGGTAGTCTTTAAGAACCACTGGTAGTGAAGCTAGTAACAGTAGAGGTAGTCCTCAAGAACCACCGGTAGTGAAGCTAGTAACAGTAGAGGTAGTCTTCAAGAACCACTGGTAGTGAAGCTAATAACAGTATAGGTAGTCTTCAAGAACCACTGGTAGTGAAGCTAATAACAGTAGAGGTAGTCTTCAAGACCCACTTGTAGTGAAGCTAGTAACAGTAGAGGTAGTCCTCAAGAACCACTGGTAGTGAAGCTAGTAACAGTAGAGGTAGTCTTCAAGAACCACTGGTAGTGAAGCTAGTAACAGTAGAGGTAGTCTTCAAGAACCACTGGTAGTGAAGCTAATAACAGTAGAGGTAGTCTTCAAGAACCACTTGGTAGTGAAGCTAGTAACAGTAGAGGTAGTCCTCAAGAACCACTGGTAGTGAAGCAAAGTAACAGTAGAGGTAGTCCTCAAGAACCACTGGTAGTGAAGCTTAGTACAGTAGAGGTAGTCTTCAAGAACCACTGTAGTGAAGCTAGTAACAGTAGAGGTAGTCTCAAGAACCACTGGTAGTGAAGCTAGTAACAGTAGAGGTAGTCATCAAGAACCACTGGTAGTGAAGCTAAGTAACAGTAGAGGTAGTCCTCAGAACCACTGGTAGTGAAGCTAGTAACAGTAGAGGTAGTCTTCAAGAACCACTGGTAAGTTGAAGACTCAAGAACACTGTATAGAGGTAGTAGTCTTCAAGAACCACGGTAGTGAAGCTAGTAACAGTAGAGGTATCTTCATAACCACTGGTAGTGAAGTTAGTAACAGTAGAGGTAGTCTTCAAGAACCACTGGTAGTGAAGCTAGTAACAGTAGAGGTAGTCTTCAAGAACCACCGGTAGTGAAGCTAGTAACAGTAGAGGTAGTCTTCAAGAACACTGGTAGTGAAGCTTAGTAACAGTAGAGGTAGTCTCAAGAACTACTGGTAGTGAAGCTAGTAACAGTAGGGTTAGTCTTCAAGAACCACCGGTAGTGAAGCTAGTAACAGTTTGACAGTAGGGTATACTGTTCATCAAGAACACTGGTAGTGAAGCTAGTAACAGTAGAGGTAGTCTTCAAGAACCACTCGGTAGTGAAGCTAGTAACAGTAGAGGTAGTCTTCAAGAACCACTGGTAGTGAAGCTAGTAACAGTAGAGGTAGTCTTCAAGAACCACTGGTAGTGAAGCTAATAACAGTAGAGGTAGTCCTCAAGAACCACTGTAGTGAAGCTAGTAACAGTAGAGGTAGTCTTCAAGAACCACTGGTAGTGAAGCTAATAACAGTATAGGTAGTCTTCAAGAACTACTTGTAGTGAATAGTAAGTAATGCTTCGCTTAGTAACAGTAAGGTAGTCTTCAAGAATCTCACTGGTAGTGAAGCTTAGTAATAACAGTAGAGGTAGTCCTCATGAACCACCGGTAGTGAAGCTAGTAACAGTAGAGGTATTCTTCAAGAACCACTGGTAGTGAAGCTAGTAACAGTAGAGGTAGTCTTCAAGAACCACTGGTAGTGAAGCTAATAACAGTATAGGTAGTCTTCAAGAACTACTTGTAGTGAAGTTAGTAACAGTAGAGGTAGTCCTCAAGAACCACTGGTAGTGAAGTTAGTTACAGTAAAGGTAGTCTTCAAGAACCACTGGTAGTGAAGTTAATAAAAGTAGAGGTAGTCTTCAAGAACCACTTGTAGTGAAGCTAGTAACAGTAGAGGTAGTCTTCAAGAACCACAGTAGTGAAGTTAGTAACAGTAGAGGTAGTCTTCAAGAACCACGGTAGTGAAGTTAATAACAGTAGAGGTAGTCTTCAATAACTACTGGTAGTGAAGCTAGTTACAGTAGATGTAGTCTTCAAGAACTACTTGTAGTGAAGTTAGTAACAGTAGAGGTATTCTTCAAGAACCACTGGTAGTGAAGCTAGAAACAGTAGAGGTAGTCATCAAGAACCACTGGCAGTGAAGCTAGTAACAGTAGAGGTAGTCTTCAAGAACCACTGGTAGTGAAGCTAGTAACAGTAGAGGTAGTCATCAAGAACCACTGGCAGTGAAGCTATAGTAACAGTAGAGGTAGTCCTCATGAACCACCGGTAGTGAAGTTAGTAACAGTAGAGGTAGTCTTCAAGATCCACTGGTAGTGAAGTTAGTAACAGTAGAGGTATTCATCAAGAACACTGGTAGTGAAGCTAGTAACAGTAGAGGTAGTCTTCAAGAACCACCGGTAGTGAAGTTAGTAACAGTAGAGGTAGTCTTCAAGAACCACTTGTAGTGAAGCTAGTAACAGTAGAGGTAGTCTTCAAGAACCACCGGTAGTGAAGCTAGTAACAGTAGAGGTAGTCTTCAAGAACCACCGGTAGTGAAGTTAATAATAACAGTATAGGTTGTCTTCAAGAACTACTTGTAGTGAAGTTAGTAACAGTAAGGTAGTCTTCAAGAACCACTGGTAGTGAAGCTAGTAACAGTAGAGGTAGTCTTCAAGAACCACCGGTAGTGAAGTTAGTAACAGTAGAGGTAGTCTTCAAGAACCACTTGTAGTGAAGCTAGTAACAGTAGAGGTAGTCTTCAAGAACCACCGGTAGTGAAACTAGTAACAGTATAGGTAGTCTTCAAGAACCACCGGTAGTGAAGCTAGTAACAGTAGAGGTAGTCTTCAAGAACCACTGGTAGTGAAGCTAGTAGAAGTAGAGGTAGTCTTCAAGAACCACTGGTAGTGAAGCTAGTAACAGTAGAGGTAGTCTTCAAGAACCACTGGTAGTGAAGTTAGTAACAGTAGAGGTAGTCTTCAAGAACCACTTGTAGTGAAGCTAGTAACAGTAGAGGTAGTCTTCAAGAACCACTGGTAGTGAAGCTAGTAACAGTATAGGTAGTCTTCAAGAACCACTGGTAGTGAAGCTAATAACAGTAGAGGTAGTCTTCAAGAACCACTGGTAGTGAAGCTAGTAACAGTAGAGGTAGTCTTCAAGAACCACGGTAGTGAAGTAGTAACAGTAGAGGTAGTCTTCAAGAACCTACTGGTAGTGAAGTTAGTAACAGTAGAGGTAGTCTTCAAGAACCACTGGTAGTGAAGTAGTAACAGTAGAGGTAGTCTTCAAGAACCACTGGTAGTGAAGTTAATAACAGTAGAGGTAGTCTTCAATGAACACTGGTAGTGAAGTTAGTAACAGTAGAGGTAGTCTTCAAGAACCACCGGTATGTGAAGTTAATAACAGTAGAGGTAGTCTTCAATAAACTACTGGTAGTGAAGTTAGTAACAGTAGAGGTAGTCTTCAAGAACCACTGGTAGTGAAGCTAGTAACAGTAAGGTAGTCTTCAAGAACCACTGGTAGTGAAGCTAGTAACAGTAGAGGTAGTCTTCAAGAACCACTGGTAGTGAAGCTAGTAACAGTAGAGGTAGTCTCAAGAACCACTGGTAGTGAAGCTAGTAACAGTAGAGGTAGTCTTCAAGAACCACTTGGTAGTGAAGCTAGTAACAGTAGAGGTAGTCTTCAAGAACCACTGGTAGTGAAGCTAGTAACAGTAGAGGTAGTCTTCAAGAACCACTGGTAGTGAAGCTAGTAACAGTAGAGGTAGTCTTCAAGAACCACTGGTAGTGAAGCTAGTAACAGTAGAGGTAGTCCTCAAGAACCACTGGTAGTGAAGCTAGTAACAGTAGAGGTAGTCTTCAAGAACCACTGGTAGTGAAGCTAGTAACAGTAGAGGTAGTCTTCAAGAACCACTGGTAGTGAAGCTAGTAACAGTAGAGGTAGTCTCAAGAACCACTGGTAGTGAAGCTAGTAACAGTAGAGGTATCTTCAAGAACCACTGGTAGTGAAGCTAGTAACAGTAGAGGTAGTCTTCAAGAACCACTGGTAGTGAAGCTAGTAACAGTAGAGGTAGTCTTCAAGAACACTTGGTAGTGAAGCTAGTAACAGTAGAGGTATCTTCAAGAACCACTTGTAGTGAAGCTAGTAACAGTAGAGGTAGTCTCAAGAACCACTGGTAGTGAAGCTAGTAACAGTAGAGGTAGTCTCAAGAACCACGGTAGTGAAGCTAGTAACAGTAGAGGTAGTCTTCAAGAACCACTGGTAGTGAAGCTAAGTAAACAGTAGAGGTAGTCTTCAAGAACCACTGGTAGTGAAGCTAGTAACAGTAGAGGTAGTCTTCAAGAACCACTGGTAGTGAAGTAGTAACAGTAGAGGTAGTCTTCAAGAACCACTGTAGTGAAGCTAGTAACAGTAGAGGTAGTCTTCAAG
The DNA here is from genome assembly GCA_039000515.1 of Timema cristinae. Classification (NCBI taxonomy): domain Eukaryota; kingdom Metazoa; phylum Arthropoda; class Insecta; order Phasmatodea; family Timematidae; genus Timema; species Timema cristinae. Next base: position 48,348,625 of record JBCFYV010001001.1, on the reverse strand, counting down.
AACCACCGGTAGTGAAGCTAGTAACAGTAGAGGTAGTCTTCAAGAACCACTGTAGTGAAGCTAGTAACAGTAGAGGTAGTCTTCAAGAACCACTTGGTAGTGAAGTTAGTTACAGTAAGAGGTAGTCTTCAAGAACCACCGGTAGTGAAGTATAACAGTAGAGGTAGTCTTCAAGAACTCACTGGTAGTGAAGTTAGTAACAGTAGAGGTAGTCTCAAGAACCACTGGTAGTGAAGCTAGTAACAGTAGAGGTAGTCTTCATGAACCACCGGTAGTGAAGTTAGTAACAGTAAGGTAGTCTTCAAGAACCACTGTAGTGAAGCTAGTAACAGTAGAGGTAGTCTTCAAGAACCACGGTAGTGAAGCTAGTAACAGTAGAGGTAGTCTTCAGAACACTGGTAGCTGAAGTAGTAACAGTAGAGCGTAGTCCTTCAAGAACCACTTGGTAGTGAAGCTTAGTAACAGTAGAGGTAGTCTTCAAGAACCACTGGTAGTGAAGCTTAGTTAACAGTAGGTAGTCTTCAAGAACTACTGTAGTGAAGCTAGTAACAGTAGAGGTAGTCTTCAAGAACACTGGTAGTGAAGCTTAGTAACAGTAGAGGTAGTCTTCAAGAACACTGGTAGTGAAGTTAATAACAGTAGAGGTAGTCTTCAATAACACTGGTAGTGAAGTTTAGTAACAGTAGAGGTAGTCTTCAAGAACCACTGGTAGTGAAGTTAATAACAGTAAGGTAGTCTTCAAGAACACTGGTAGTGAAGTTAGTAACAGTAGAGGTAGTCTTCAAGAACCACTGGTAGTGAAGTTAGTAACAGTAAGGTAGTTCTCAAGAACCACTGGTAGTGAAGCTATGTAACAGTAGAGGTAGTCTTCAAGAACCACTGGTAGTGAAGCTAGTAACAGTAGAGGTAGTCTTCAAGAACACTGGTAGTGAAGCTAGTAAACAGTAGAGGTAGTCTTCAAGAACCACTTGTAGTGAAGCTAGTAACAGTAGAGGTAGTCTTCAAGAACCATGGTAGTGAAGCTAGAGTAACAGTAGAGGTAAGTCTCAGAACCACTGGTAGTGAAGCTAGTAACAGTAGAGGTAGTCTTCAAGAACCACTGGGGTAGTGAGGGGGGGGGGGGGGGGGGGGGGGGGGGGGGGGGGGGGGGGGGGGGGGGGGGGGGGGGGGGGGGGGGGGGGGGGGGGGGGGGGGGGGGGGGGGGGGGGGGGGGGGGGGGGGGGGGGGGGGGGGGGGGGGGGGGGGGGGGGGGGGGGGGGGGGGGGGGGGGGGGGGGGGGGGGGGGGGGGGGGGGGGGGGGGGGGGGGGGGGGGGGGGGGGGGGGGGGGGGGGGGGGGGGGGGGGGGGGGGGGGGGGGGGGGGGGGGGGGGGGGGGGGGGGGGGGGGGGGGGGGGGGGGGGGGGGGGGGGGGGGGGGGGGGGGGGGGGGGGGGGGGGGGGGGGGGGGGGGGGGGGGGGGGGGGGGGGGGGGGGGGGGGGGGGGGGGGGGGGGGGGGGGGGGGGGGGGGGAACACTGTAGGAAGTATAACAGTAGAGGTATCTCAAACACGGTAGTGAAGCTAGTAACAGTAGAGGTAGTCTTCAAGAACCACTGGTAGTGAAGCTAGTAACAGTAGAGGTAGTCTCAAGAACCACTGGTAGTGAAGCTAGTAACAGTAAGGTAGTCTTCAAGAACTACTGTAGTGAAGCTAGTAACAGTAGAGGTAGTCTTCAAGAACCACTGGTAGTGAAGCTTAGTACAGTAGAGGTAGTCTTCAAGAACTACTTGGTAGTGAAGCTAGTAACAGTAGAGGTAGTCTTCAAGAACCACTGGTAGTGAAGCTAGTAACAGTAGAGGTAGTCTTCAAGAACCACGGTAGTGAAGCTAGTAACAGTAGAGGTAGTCTTCAAGAACCACTGGTAGTGAAGCTAGTAACAGTAGAGGTAGTCTTCAAGAACACTGGTAGTGAAGTAGTAACAGTAGAGGTAGTCTTCAAGAACACTGGTAGTGAAGTTAGTAACAGTAGAGGTAGTCTTCAAGAACCACTGTAGTGAAGCTAGTTACAGTAGAGGTAGTCTTCAAGAACCACTGGTAGTGAAGTTAGTAACAGTAGAGGTAGTCCTTCAAGAACCACGGTAGTGAAGCTAGTAACAGTAGAGGTAGTCTTCAAGAACCACTGGTAGTGAAGCTAGTAACAGTAGAGGTAGTCTTCAAGAACCACTGTAGTGAAGTTAGTAACAGTAGAGGTAGTCTTCAAGTAACCACTGGTAGTGAAGTAGTAACAGTAGAGGTAGTCTCAAGAACCACTGGTAGTGAAGTTAGTAACAGTAGAGGTAGTCTTCAAGAACCACTGGTAGTGAAGCTAGATAACAGTAGAGGTAGTCTTCAAGAACCACTGGTAGTGAAGCTATAACAGTAGAGGTAGTCTTCAAGAACCACTGGTAGTGAAGTTAGTAACAGTAGAGGTAGTCTTCAAGAACCACTGGTAGTGAAGTTAGTAACAGTAGAGGTAGTCTTCAGAACCACGTATGAGCTAGTAACAGTAGGTAGTCTAAGACAGTAGTGAGTAGTAACAGTAGAGGTAGTCTTCAAGAACCACTGGTAGTGAAGCTAGTAACAGTAGAGGTAGTCTTCAAGAACCACTGGTAGTGAAGCTAGTAACAGTAGAGGTAGTCTTCAAGAACCACTGGTGAAGTGAAGTAGTAACAACCAGTAGTAGTATAGTCTTCAAGAACCACTGTAGTGAAGCTAGTAACAGTAGAGGTAGTCTTCAAGAACCACTGGTAGTGAAGCTAGTAACAGTAGAGGTAGTCTTCAGAACCACCGGTAGTGAAGCTAGTAACAGTAGAGGTAGTCTTCAAGAACCACTGGTAGTGAAGTAAGTAACAGTAGAGGTAGTCTTCAAGAACACTTGTAGTGAAGCTAGTAACGTAGAGGTAGTCTTCAAGAACCACTGGTAGTGAAGTAGTAACAGTAAAGGTAGTCTTCAAGAACCACTGGTAGTGAAGTATAACAGTAGAGGTAGTCTTCAAGAACCACTGGTAGTGAAGCTAGTAACAGTAGAGGTAGTCTTCAAGAACCACTGGTAGTGAAGTAGTAACAGTAGAGGTAGTCTTCAAGAACCACTGGTAGTGAAGTTAGTAACAGTAGAGGTAGTCTTCAAGAACCACTGGTAGTGAAGCTAGAACAGTAGAGTAGTCTTCAAGAACACTGGTAGTGAAGTTAGTAACAGTAAGGTATCTTCAAGAACCACTGGTAGTGAAGCTAGTAACAGTAGAGGTAGTCTCAAGAACCACTGGTAGTGAAGCTATAACAGTAGAGGTAGTCTTCAAGAACCACTGGTAGTGAAGCTAGTAACAGTAGAGGTATCTCAAGAACCACTGGTAGTGAAGCTAGTAACAGTAGAGGTAGTCTCAAGAACCACGGTAGTGAAGCTAGTAACAGTAGAGGTAGTCTTCAAGAACCACTGGTAGTGAAGTTAGTAACAGTAGAGGTATCTTCAAGAACCACTGTAGTGAAGCTAGTAACAGTAGAGGTATTCTTCAAGAACCACTGTAGTAAGCTTAGTAACAGTAGAGGTAGTCTTCAAGAACCACTGGTAGTGAAGCTAGTAACAGTAGAGGTAGTCTTCAAGAACCACTGGTAGTGAAGCTAGTAACAGTAGAGGTAGTCTCAAGAACCACGGAGTGAAGCTAGTAACAGTAGAGGTAGTCTTCAGAACCACTGTAGTGAAGTTAGTAACAGTAAGGTAGTCTTCAAGAACCACTGTAGTGAAGTTAGTAACAGTAGAGGTAGTCTTCAAGAACCACTGTAGTGAAGCTAGTAACAGTAGAGGTAGTCTTCAAGAACACCGGTAGTGAAGTAGTAACAGTAGAGGTAGTCTTCAAGAACCACTTGTAGTGAAGCTAGTAACAGTAGAGGTAGTCTTCAAGAACACCGGTAGTGAAGCTAGTAACAGTATAGGTAGTCTTCAAGAACCACTGGTAGTGAAGCTAATAACAGTAGAGGTATCTTCAAGAACCACTGGTAGTGAAGCTAGTAACAGTAGAGGTAGTCTTCAAGAACCACCGGTAGTGAAGCTAGTAACTGTAGCCGTAGTCTTCAAGAACTACTTGTAGTGAATCTAGTAACAGTAGAGGTAGTCTTCAAGAACCACTGGTAGTGAAGTAGTTACAGTAGAGGTAGTCTTCAAGAACCACGGTAGTGAAGTTAATAACAGTAGAGGTAGTCTTCAATAACTACTGGTAGTGAAGTTAGTAACACTAGAGGTAGTCTCAAGAACCACCGGTAGTGAAGTTAATAACAGTAGAGGTAGTCTTCAATAACTACTGTATGAAGTTAGTAACAGTAGAGGTAGTCTTCAAGAACCACTGGTAGTGAAGCTAATAACAGTATAGGTAGTCTTCAAGAACCACTGTAGTGAAGCTAGTAACAGTAGAGGTAGTCTTCAAGAACCACTGGTAGTGAAGCTAGTAACAGTAGAGGTAGTCCTCAAGAACCACTGGTATGAAGCTAGTAACAGTAGAGGTAGTCTTCAAGAACACTTGTAGTGAAGCTAGTAACAGTAGAGGTAGTCTTCAAGACACTGGTAGTGAAGCTAATAACAGTATAGGTAGTCTTCAAGAACCACTGGTAGTGAAGTAGTAACAGTAGAGGTAGTCTTCAAGAACCACTGGTAGTGAAGCTAGTAACAGTAGAGGTATTCTCAAGAACCACTGGTAGTGAATCTAGTAACAGTAGAGGTAGTCTTCAAGAACCACTGGTAGTGAAGTTAGTAACAGTAGAGGTAGTCTTCAAGAACCACTGTAGTGAAGCTAGTAACAGTAGAGGTAGTCTTCAAGACCACTGTAGTGAAGTTATAACAGTAAAGGTAGTCTTCAAGAACACTGGTAGTGAAGCTAGTAGAAGTAGGGTAGTCTTCAAGAACCACTGGTAGTGAAGCTAATAACAGTAAGGTAGTCTTCAAGAACACTGGTAGTGAAGCTAATACAGTAGAGGTAGTCTCAAGACCCACTTGTAGTGAAGTAGTGACAGTAGAGGTAGTCCTCAAGAACCACTGGTAGTGAAGCTAGTAACAGTAGAGGTAGTCTCATGAGCCACCGGTAGTGAAGTATAACAGTAGAGGTAGTCTTCAAGAACCACTGGTAGTGAAGCTAATAACAGTTTAGGTAGTCTTCAAGAACCACTGGTAGTGAAGCTAGTAACAGTAGAGGTAGTCCTCAAGAACCACTGGTAGTGAAGCTAGTAACAGTAGAGGTAGTCCTCAAGAACCACTGGTAGTGAAGTTAGTTACAGTAAAGGTAGTCTCAAGAACTACTGTAGTGAAGCTAGTACAGTAGAGGTAGTCCTCAGAACCACTTGTAGTGAAGCTAGTAACAGTAGAGTAGTCCTCAAGAACACTGGTAGTGAAGCTATAACAGTAAGGTAGTCTTCAGAACCACTGGTAGTGAAGCTATAACAGTAGAGGTAGTCTTCAAGAACCACTGGTAGTGAAGCTAGTAACAGTAGAGGTATCTCAAGAACCACTGGTAGTGAAGCTATAACAGTAGAGGTATCTTCAAAACTAGTGAAGTTAGTAACAGTAGAGGTAGTCTTCAAGAACCACGTAGTGAAGCTAGTAACAGTAGAGGTAGTCTTCAAGAACCACGGTAGTGAAGCTATAACAGTAGAGGTAGTCATCAAGAACCACTGGTAGTGAAGCTAGTAACAGTAGAGGTAGTCTCAAGAACCACTGGTAGTGAAGCTAGTAACAGTAGAGTAGTCTTCAAGACCACCGGTAGTGAAGCTAGTAACAGTAGAGGTAGTCTCAAGAACCACTGGTAGTGAAGCTAGTAACAGTAGAGGTAGTCTTCAAGAACCACTGGTAGTGAAGCTAGTAACAGTAGAGGTAGTCCTCAAAAACCACGGTAGTGAAGCTAGTAACAGTAGAGGTAGTCTTCAAGAACCACTGGTAGTGAAGCTAGTAACAGTAGAGTAGTCTTCAAGAACACTGGTAGTGAAGCTATAACAGTAGAGGTAGTCCTCAAGAACCACTGGTAGTGAAGCTAGTAACAGTAGAGGTAGTCTTCAAGAACCACTGGTAGTGAAGCTAGTAACAGTAAGAGGTAGTCTTCAAGAACACTGTAGTGAAGCTAGTAACAGTAGAGGTAGTCTCAAGAACCACTAGGTAGTGAAGTTAGTAACAGTAGAGGTAGTCTTCAAGAACCACTTGTAGTGAAGTTAGTACAGTAGAGGTAGTCTTCAAGAACACTGGTAGTGAAGTAGTAACAGTAAGGTAGTCCTCAAGACCACTGTAGTGAAGCTAGTAGAAGTAGAGGTAGTCTCAAGAACCACTGGTAGTGAAGCTAATAACAGTAGAGGTAGTCTTCAAGAACCACGGTAGTGAAGCTATAACAGTAGAGGTAGTCTTCAAGACCACTTGTAGTGAAGCTAGTACAGTAGAGGTAGTCCTCAAGAACCACTGTAGTGAAGCTAGTAACAGTAGAGGTAGTCTTCATGACACTGGTAGTGAAGTAGTAACAGTAGAGGTAGTCTTCAAGAACCACTGGTAGTGAAGCTATAACAGTAGGTAGTCTTCAAGAACCACTGTAGTGAAGCTAGTAACAGTAGAGGTAGTCTCAAGAACCACTGGTAGTGAAGCTAGTAACAGTAGAGGTAGTCTCAAGAACTACTGGTAGTGAAGCTAGTAACAGTAGAGATAGTCTTCAAGAACCACCGGTAGTGAAGCTAGTAACAGTAGAGGTAGTCTTCAAGAACCACTGGTAGTGAAGCTAGTAACAGTAGAGGTAGTCTTCAAGAACCACTGGTAGTGAAGCTAGTAACAGTAGAGGTAGTCTCAAGAACCACTGGTAGTGAAGCTAGTAACAGTAGAGGTAGTCTTCAAGAACCACTGGTAGTGAAGCTAATAACAGTATAGGTAGTCTTCAAGAACTACTTGTAGTGAAGCTAGTAACAGTAGAGGTAGTCTTCAAGAACCACTGGTAGTGAAGTTAGTTACAGTAAAGGTAGTCTTCAAGAACTACTTGTAGTGAAGCTAGATACAGTAGAGGTAGTCCTCAAGAACCACTGGTAGTGAAGCTTAGTAACAGTAGAGGTAGTCCTCATGAACCACCGGTAGTGAAGCTAGTAACAGTAGAGGTATTCTTCAAGAACCACTGGTAGTGAAGCTAGTAACAGTAGAGGTAGTCTTCAAGAACCACCGGTAGTGAAGTAATAACAGTATAGGTAGTCTTCAAGAACTACTTGTAGTGAAGTTAGTAACAGTAGAGGTAGTCCTCAAGAACCACTGGTAGTGAAGTTAGTTACAGTAAAGGTAGTCTTCAAGAACCACTGGTAGTGAAGGTAATAACAGTAGAGGTAGTCTTCAAGAACCACTGGTAGTGAAGCTATTAACAGTAGAGGTAGTCTTCAAGAACCACATGTAGTGAAGTTAGTAACAGTAGAGGTAGTCTTCAAGAACCACCGGTAGTGAAGTTAATAACAGTAGAGGTAGTCTTCAATAACTACTGGTAGTGAAGCTAGTTACAGTAGATGTAGTCTTCAAGAACCACTTGTAGTGAAGCTAGTAACAGTAGAGGTAGTCCTCAAGAACCACTGGTAGTGAAGCTAGTAACAGTAGAGGTAGTCCTCAAGAACCACTGGTAGTGAAGTTAGTTACAGTAAAGGTAGTCTTCAAGAACTACTTTTAGTGAAGCTAGTAACAGTAGAGGTAGTCCTCAAGAACCACTGGTAGTGAAGCTAGTAACAGTAGAGGTAGTCCTCAAGAACCACTGGTAGTGAAGTTAGTTACAGTAAAGGTAGTCTTCAAGAACTACTTGTAGTGAAGCTAGTAACAGTAGAGGTAGTCCTCAAGACCCACTTGTAGTGAAGCTAGTGACAGTAGAGGTAGTCCTCAAGAACCACTGGTAGTGAAGCTAGTAACAGTAGAGGTAGTCCTCATGAACCACCGGTAGTGAAGCTATTAAGAGTAGAGGTAGTCTTCAAGAACCACTGGTAGTGAAGCTAGTAACAGTAGAGGTAGTCTTCAAGAACCACCGCAGTGAAGCTACTAACAGTAGAGGTATTCTTCAATAACTACGGTAGAGAAGTTAGTAACAGTAGAGGTAGTCTTCAAGAACCACCGGTAGTGAAGCTAGTAACAGTAGAGGTAGTCTTCAAGAACCACCGGTAGTGAAGCTAGTAACAGTAGAGGTAGTCATCAAGAACCACTGGTAGTGAAGCTAGTAACAGTAGAGGTAGTCATCAAGAACTACTGGTAGTGAAGCTAGTAACAGTAGAGATAGTCTTCAAGAACCACCGGTAGTGAAGCTAGTAACAGTAGAGGTAGTCTTCAAGAACCACTGGTAGTGAAGCTAGTAACAGTAGATGTAGTCTTCAAGAACCACTGGTAGTGAAGCTAGTAACAGTAGAGGTAGTCCTCAAGAACCACTGGTAGTGAAGCTAGTAACAGTAGAGGTAGTCTTCAAGAACCACTGGTAGTGAAGCTAATAACAGTATAGGTAGTCTTCAAGAACTACTTGTAGTGAAGCTAGTAACAGTAGAGGTAGTCTTCAAGAACCACTGGTAGTGAAGTTAGTTACAGTAAAGGTAGTCTTCAAGAACTACTTGTAGTGAAGCTAGATACAGTAGAGGTAGTCCTCAAGAACCACTGGTAGTGAAGCTAGTAACAGTAGAGGTAGTCCTCATGAACCACCGGTAGTGAAGCTAGTAACAGTAGAGGTATTCTTCAAGAACCACTGGTAGTGAAGCTAGTAACAGTAGAGGTAGTCTTCAAGAACCACCGGTAGTGAAGTTAGTAACAGTAGAGGTAGTCTTCAAGAACTACTTGTAGTGAAGTTAGTAACAGTAGAGGTAGTCCTCAAGAACCACTGGTAGTGAAGTTAGTTACAGTAAAGGTAGTCTTCAAGAACCACTGGTAGTGAAGGTAATAACAGTAGAGGTAGTCTTCAAGAACCACTGGTAGTGAAGCTATTAACAGTAGAGGTAGTCTTCAAGAACCACATGTAGTGAAGTTAGTAACAGTAGAGGTAGTCTTCAAGAACCACCGGTAGTGAAGTTAATAACAGTAGAGGTAGTCTTCAATAACTACTGGTAGTGAAGCTAGTTACAGTAGATGTAGTCTTCAAGAACTACTTGTAGTGAAGTTAGTAACAGTAGAGGTATTCTTCAAGTACCACTGGTAGTGAAGCTAGAAACAGTAGAGGTAGTCATCAAGAACCACTGGCAGTGAAGCTAGTAACAGTAGAGGTAGTCTTCAAGAACCACTGGTAGTGAAGCTAGTAACAGTAGAGGTAGTCATCAAGAACCACTGGCAGTGAAGCTAGTAACAGTAGAGGTAGTCCTCATGAACCACCGGTAGTGAAGCTAGTAACAGTAGAGATAGTCTTCAAGAACCACTGGTAGTGAAGCTAGTAACAGTAGAGGTAGTCTTCAAGAACCACTGGTAGTGAAGCTAGTAACAGTAGAGGTAGTCTTCAAGAACCACTGGTAGTGAAGCTAGTAACAGTAGAGGTAGTCCTCAAGAACCACTGGTAGTGAAGCTAGTAACAGTAGAGGTAGTCTTCAAGAACCACTGGTAGTGAAGCTAGATAACAGTAAGGTAGTCTTCAAGAACTACTTGTAGTGAAGCTAGTAACAGTAGAGGTAGTCTTCAAGAACCACTGGTAGTGAAGTTAGTACAGTAAAGGTAGTCTTCAAGAACTACTGGTAGTGAAGCTAATAACAGTAGAGGTAGTCCTCAAGAACCACTGGTAGTGAAGCTAGTAACAGTAGAGGTAGTCCTCATGAACCACGGTAGTGAAGCTAGTAACAGTAGAGGTATTCTTCAAGAACCACTGGTAGTGAAGCTAGTAACAGTAGAGGTAGTCTTCAAGAACCACTGGTAGTGAAGCTAATAACAGTATAGGTAGTCTTCAAGAACACTGTAGTGAAGTTAGTAACAGTAGAGGTAGTCTCCAAGAACCACTGGTAGTGAAGTTAGTTACAGTAAGAGGTAGTCTTCAAGAACCACTGGTAGTGAAGTTAATAACAGTAGAGGTAGTCTTCAAGAACCACTGGTAGTGAAGCTATAACAGTAGAGGTAGTCTTCAAGAACCACTGTAGTGAAGCTAGTAACAGTAGAGGTATTCTTCAAGAACCACTGGTAGTGAAGCTAGTAACAGTAGAGGTAGTCTTCAAGAACCACTGGTAGTGAAGCTAGTAACAGTAGAGGTAGTCTTCAAGAACCACTGGTAGTGAAGCTAGTAACAGTAGAGGTATGTCTTCAAGAACCACTGGTAGTGAAGCTAGTAACAGTAGAGGTAGTCTCAAGAACCACGGTAGTGAAGTAGTAACAGTAGAGGTAGTCTTCAAGAACCACTGGTAGTGAAGCTAGTAACAGTAAGAGTAGTCTTCAAGAACCACTGGTAGTGAAGCTTAGTAACAGTAGAGGTAGTCTTCAAGAACCACCGGTAGTGAAGCTAGTAACAGTAGAGGTAGTCTTCAAGAACCACTGGTAGTGAAACTAGTAACAGTAGAGGTAGTCTTCAAGAACCACTGGTAGTGAAGCTAGTAACAGTAGAGGTAGTCTTCAAGAACCACTGGTAGTGAAGCTAGTAACAGTAGAGGTAGTCTTCAAGAACCACTGGTAGTGAAGCTAGTAACAGTAGAGGTAGTCTTCAAGAACCACTGGTAGTGAAGCTAGTAACAGTAGAGGTAGTCTTCAAGAACCACGGTAGTGAAGCTAATAACAGTAGAGGTAGTCTTCAAGAACCACTGGTAGTGAAGCTAGTAACAGTAGAGGTAGTCTTCAAGAACCACGGGTGAGTGAAGCTAGTTAACAGTAGAGGTATCTTCAAGAACCACTGGTAGTGAAGCTAGTAACAGTAGAGGTAGTCTTCAAGAACCACTGGTAGTGAAGTAAGTAACAGTAGAGGTAGTCTTCAAGAACCACTGGTAGTGAAGCTAGTAACAGTAGAGGTAGTCTTCAAGAACCACGGTAGTGAAGCTTAGTAACAGTAGAGGTAGTCTTCAAGAACACTGGTAGTGAAGCTAGTAACAGTAGAGGTAGTCTTCAAGAACCACTGGTAGTGAAGTTAGTAACAGTAGAGGTAGTCTTCAAGAACCACTGGTAGTGAAGTAGTAACAGTAGAGGTAGTCTTCAAGAACCACCGGTAGTGAAGTTAGTAACAGTAGAGGTAGTCTTCAATAACTCACTGGTAGTGAAGTTAGTAACATAGAGGTAGTCTTCAAGAACCACCGGTAGTGAAGCTTAGTAACAGTAGAGGTAGTCTTCAAGAACTACTGGTAGTGAAGTTAGTAACAGTAGAGGTAGTCTTCAAGAACCACTGGTAGTGAAGCTAGTAACAGTAGAGGTAGTCTTCAAGAACCACTGGTAGTGAAGCTAGTAACAGTAGAGGTAGTCTTCAAGAACCACCGGTAGTGAAGCTAGTAACAGTAGAGGTAGTCTTCAATAACTACTGGTAGTGAAGTTAGTAACAGTAGAGGTAGTCTTCAAGAACCACTGGTAGTGAAGCTAGTAACAGTAGAGGTAGTCTTCAAAAACCCACTGGTAGTGAAGTTTAGTAACAGTAAGGTAGTCTTCAAGAACCACTGGTAGTGAAGCTAGTAACAGTAGAGGTAGTCTTCAAGAACACTGGTAGTGAAGCTAGTAACAGTAGAGGTATAGTCTTCAAGAACTACTGGTAGTGAAGCTAGTAACAGTAAGGTAGTCTTAAGAACACTGGTAGTGAAGTAGTAACAGTAGAGGTAGTCTTCAAGAACCACTGGTAGTGAAGCTAGTAACAGTAGAGGTAGTCTTCAAGAACCACTGGTAGTGAAGCTAGTAACAGTAGAGGTAGTCTTCAAGAACCACTGGTAGTGAAGCTAGTAACAGTAGAGGTAGTCTTCAAGAACCACTGGTAGTGAAGCTAAGTAACAGTAGAGGTAGTCTTCAAGAACACTGGTAGTGAAGCTAGTAACAGTAGAGGTATTTCAAGAACCACTGGTAGTGAAGTAGTACAACAGGTAGAGATATTCTCAAGAACACTGGTAGTGAAGCTAGTAACAGTAGAGGTAGTCTTCAAGAACCACTGGTAGTGAAGCTAGTAACAGTAGAGGTATTCTTCAAGAACCACTGGTAGTGAAGCTAGTAACAGTAGAAGGTAGTCTTCAAGAACCACTGGTAGTGAAGTTAGTAACAGTAGAGGTAGTCTTCAAGAACCACTGGTGTAGTGAAGCTAAGTAACAGTAGAGGTAGTCTTCAAGAACCACTGGTAGTGAAGTTAGTAACAGTAAAGGTAGTCTTCAAGAACCACTGGTAGTGAAGCTAGTAGAAGTAGGGGTAGTCTTCAAGAACCACTGGTAGTGAAGCTAATAACAGTAGAGGTAGTCTTCAAGAACTACTGGTAGTGAAGCTAGTAACAGTAGAGGTATTCCTCAAGACCACTGGTTGATAGTTAGTAACAGTAGAGATATTCTTCAAGAACCACTGGTAGTGAAGCTAGTAACAGTAGAGGTAGTCTTCAAGAACCACTGGTAGTGAAGCTAGTAACAGTAGAGGTATTCTTCAAGAACCACTGGTAGTGAAGCAGTAACAGTAGAGGTATTCTTCAAGAACCACTGGTAGTGAAGCTAGTAACAGTAAGGTAGTCTTCAAGAACCACTGGTAGTGAAGCAAGTAACAGTAGAGGTAGTCTTCAAGAACCACTGGTAGTGAAGCTAATAACAGTATAGGTAGTCTTCAAGAACCACTGGTAGTGAAGTTAGTAACAGTAGAGGTAGTCTTTAAGAACCACTGGTAGTGAAGCTATAACAGTATAGGTAGTCTCAAAACCACTCGTAGTGAAGCTAGTAACAGTAAGGTAGTCTTCAAGAACCACTGGTAGTGAAGCTAGTAACAGTAGAGGTAGTCTTCAATAACCACTGGTAGTGAAGCTAATAACAGTATAGGTAGTCCTCAAGAACCACTCGTATTGAAGCTAGTAACAGTAAAGGTATTCTTCAAGAACCACTGGTAGTGAAGATAATAACAGTAGAGGTAGTCTTCAAGAACCACTGGTAGTTAAGTTAGTAACAGTAGAGGTAGTCTTCAAGTAGCACTTGTAGTGAAGCTAGTAACAGTAGAGGTAGTCTTCAAGAACCACTGGTAGTGAAGTTAGTAACAGTAGAGGTAGTCTTCAAGAACCACTGGTAGTGAAGTTAATAACAGTAGAGGTAGTCTTCAAGAACTAATGGCATCCAACTGTTGTACAGATTTTATAACGCGTATGGATCTCTAATCGAGGCGCACAGGGTGAGGTTGGGTGGTCATGTGGAACGTATAGGTGATTACAAGTGTGGACACACCATTTATTTGAGGAACCTGAAGATATAAGAACCTTTGGTAGATCGAGTACTCAGTTGATGGTTAATGTGACAGTGAATTTGAAGGGTTGAGTCTCAGGTTAGGACTGGTTGGCGAGCTTATGTTCTGAAGGTCATGAACTTTTTATTTCAATTTTAACATTAACATTGTATTTGTGTTTTGCTGGAAAATTTCTATGAATTCTTAAATTTACAATTAACAGTTGTTCATAGCGTCATCTTGCAATCGAGCCTTTACCGAAAGAGCAGCCACCGACTGTTGTAACAGATAGTCCCAACTTATGCGGATAAAGGGTGTCATTTAGTCAGCACAACGAACACTCTGGACGTTTATCTCAATTTCTAGACCGGAGAAGCTACTTCTTTATCCAATTAGCTCTTAATTTGTCCCAATGAGGCTGAGTTTGGACCTGTTCCATACCCACTGCTTCACCCAAAATATGTATATACTGGGTATCGAGCTGGGACAGTTACATCTGTAGCCAGGTGACCACTATACTACAGCAGAAGATGACTTATTCATAGAATTTGTGTTAAATTGATGGATATATGAACTACTTTAACGTTTTGATTGAAGATTTTCTCCTAAAACTCAGTATATTTGTGACATGACATGATTAATGTAGGAGTGATAGTATTATGGACTATCTCTAACAAAGGTTTTCTAGAAATGTTAGCTTTTAATTTAATTGAAAACAGTACTGTCTACACAAAACACAAAATGAAATAAAAAAATAGTAGTGCACTCAAAGATAAGAATATCAGGTGCATAGAGTTAGTAGGTAGCCAAGAGTTTGTCAGTAACCAAGATTAGTTAGGTAGCCACAGAGTATTAAGTACAAAGTTATTCGGGGAGCCATAGAGTTAGTTAGGTAGCCAGAGAGTTAGTCAGGTAGCCAAAAAGTTAGTTAGGTAACCAGAAAGTTAATTAGGTAGCCAGAGAGTTTGTTAGGTAGCGAGTGAGTTTCTTAGGTAGCCAGTGAGTTTGTTAGGTAGCCAGTGAGTTTGTTAGTAGCCAGTTAGTTTGTTAGGTAGCCGTGAGTTTGTCAGGTAACCAGAGAGTTAGTTAGGTAGCACAGAGTTATTAAGGTAGCCAGAAAGTTATTCGGGTAGACAGAGAGTTTTAGGTAGCCAGAAGTTATTCGGTAGCCAGTGAGTTTGTTAGGTAGCCAGTTAGTTTGTTAGGTAGCCAGTGAGTTGTTAGGTAGCCATGATTGTTAGGTACCAGTAGATTTGTTAGGTAGCCAGTAGTTTGTAGGTACCAGAGAGTTAGTTAGGTAGCCAGAAGTTATTAGGTAGCCAGAAAGTTATTCGGGTAGCCAGTGAGTTTGTTAGGTAGCCAGAGAGTTATTAAGGTAGCCAGAAAGTTATTCGGTAGACAGAGAGTTATTAAGTAGCCAGAAGTTATTCGGTAGCCAGTGAGTTTTTAGTAGCCAGAGAGTTGGTCAGATAGTCAAGAGTTAGTCAGATGCCAGAGAGTTAGTCAGATAGCAAAAGTTAGTTACGTAGCCAGACAAATAGTTAGATATCCAGAGAGTTGGTCAGGTAGCCAGAAAATTTGTTAGCTTGCCAGTGAATTAGTCAGGTAGCCAAGAGTTGGTCAGGTAGCCAGAAAATTTGTTAGCTTGCCAGTGAATTAGTCAGGTAGCCAGAGAGTTAGTCAGATAGTCATAGAGTTAGTCAGATAGCCAGAGAGTTAGTCAGGTAGTCATAGAGTTAGTCAGATAGCCAGAGATTTATTCAGGTAGCCAGAGAGTTATTTAGATAGCCAGAGAGTTAGTTAGGTAGCCAGAGAGTTAGTCAGGTAGCCAGATAGTTAGTCAGGTAGCCAAGATTATTAGCTACAGAGAGTTATTAGTACCGAGAGTTAGTCATAGCCAGATAGTTAGTAGGCAGAGATTTTAGTACAAAGTTAGTCATAGCCCGAGATTTAGTTAGGTAGTCCGAGAGTTTGTTAGGTAGCCCATTAGTTTTTTAGGTATCTTTTTATTTTGTTTTACGCATACTCTTAACAATATTCAGCAATTATACAAACAAATTTAAGCACGGGTTTAAAAACATAAATATAAAATAAGTACACAATAAATCACATGAAGAGATAAATTAAGCTCCTATTGTATTCACCCAGAATTTAAACCCCGGAAATCAGTGCGTTAGCCAGGCTGGTTGAAATGTACTCAATACCACCTTCTTTATAAGTGCTGTCTAATTATTTTGGAATTGATTACGGAATTAAACTGTCTCTCACAACTAAATACAAAGTTTACCGATAAAACGTATTCGTGGAAGATGACCTGTTCGACTGCAGTATTTACACTAGCAACAGTTTTCCTTTGGATTGTGTAGCGTGAAATGTAGAGTGATATTGAAGTGTTTTCCTCATCGTCACGTTAATAAGAATCCTTTGCAGTTGTCTGCTTGGTTTGAAGTCTATATTTTAAGTCAATTATTTACTCAGAAAAAAAAACTTTTCTAGAATCGCTGGAAAACACATAATTTGATATTTATAATCTAGCATTGTTTATATAAATTATATATTTGACTTGTATACAATTAAAGATATAGTTAAATTAATCACATATGTCTAAAAATTATAATTTAACAAATTAACATAAAATAATTTTTTTTAGAAAGTAGTAATTTTAGTATTAATTTGACTAAATTTAATTGAAAATCAAGATAAGTCTATTTTAACTTATATACAAACATTTGGTTTAAGTCCAGTTTAAAAATCAATATTGTATAAAAGTGTTTAACGACTCTGCTTTTTGTGGTGCTTCCTATTAGGAATACGTTGCATACAACCGGAGGGGAAAATTTTAATTTGGGCATGTATTTAAAAAAAAATCAAAAACAATACAAATGAATGTTATATACTACTATTTACTTTATTTCATTTACATTCTTTATTAAACTGTGATACTCCTTTTACCATATGTATTTGTAACAATGTATATAATTTATTTTCACATATCTTATGATCGCTCTTAGGCAAATATTCTGTTTTCTATAGATTGCGTTCTTTGTGCACTCAATTTTTGGGCTGATTGATGTTTCGTTTCAAAGGTGTTTCTTAAAATTTATTTGCAGCTATATTTAATTTGGGATTCTTATGATTAGCTTGACATTGTAATAGAATAGATTATATTAAAGGTGTGGCCGGATATAAGCATCCAGATTTTATATACGAGTGGTTTTGATATCTGCCTGGTCTCATAAATTAGTCAAATACTTTCAGACATTATAGCAATCTAAAATTTAGCATACCTATTTTTATAGAAAAGTGCAAAAAACTATAATTTAATATGGCGGTTTCATAATGGTCGACAGAATCAGGCCAGAAAAGTTCAAAATTAATAATTCCTTCTCTAAACTGTAAATTGGTACAGTAAATTGTAATTTTAAATTTTTTAAACTCTTTAACAACGGATGATTTATCAGGTGTTAGTCTTTCTTGATTTACTAGCTCAACAGACAAGAGTTCAAATATTGTGTAGAGCAAATGTTCTGGTTATATCTTTATTTTGACAATGTATTTTAGTCAGCCTAGTTTTCAAGTTTGGTAAAACAATCCAAACCAATGAAGGATTAATATTTAAACATAATTTAATATTTATCCATTTTTCCTGTAGTTAATTTTATACATTTAAAAGAACAAAGTTATTTTATTAACTACCCGAACGAAGAACGGGTCCACCAGCCTAAATGGTAGAATGGTTTTATTATATATATATATATATTGTGTGTGTGTAGTATTTATTTCAGTTGACAAAGTAAACGTAGTGTAACCAAAGCCTACCTTGATCATCTAAAGTGAATACAAATGTTTATAAAAAAAAGCTTTGCCTGTACAGCTAGACAAATCCTTGGAGACTTCCCACACTATCTGGCGCCGCACAAATCTACGCTCGCAAACCATTTTGATCCATCATCTAGATTGCCCGGAGGTTTACACTATATTTGCATCGTTAGGGCCGAGGAGTTGTGGGAATTGAAGATACAAAGATTTGCACTAGCAAGTACAACCCAATCGACCTCTTTGGAGGGAATGGCAAGGCTTACAGAGATTGCTCGAGACAAAATTAATCTACTAATTTGGTCCGGATCAGAATAGTAGATGAAAAAATGATTGAAAAGTACGTAATTTAATGAGACCTTTCTGAAATCAGAGATTAATTTAATTACCTATATTCAATTTCTATCATTCGGACTTATCTTGTCCGTCCAAACCAATGAGCACCAAGACTTTTGGATGTAGCAATAATTCTGAAACTAGGATCGTCTCATCACTACTCATACTGTTTTTACCAAACTTCAATAAACATGCCTAAGTTCTTACAATAATTATTATTACAATATTAAGAAGGCTTTAGAAATGTTCTTTCTTTATATCTATGAGGTGAAAGTTTCAAAAGACACTAATAGGTGCACCATCAGGCACAACATGCATCCCGTGAGAGTCCGTCCCTACAAAACCATGCTGATAGATTATGGCAGGGGAGATTTTTATACAAATTAAATAATTGGTTGAATGAAAATAGTTTAATTAACATGAGATAGGAAGTTGCAATTTACAATGTGTTGCATAAGATTAATCATCCTTGTCTGTTTCAATTAAGAAATAGTACAAGGTAACTCTCCCCTTAACAAGAAACATTTGATATACAAGATTGGCTAACAAAAATGTTTATATAATCTATTATATGTCAATGGCAAATAGTAGCTTGGTAGACGGGACACCACAACCAGACTAAATATAGAAATGAAATTATACATGGTAATGGTCCCCTTATCGAGATGCATTAGACTTCTTAGAATGACAAGTAACAATTTTAATCTAATCTGTAATATATCGAAGTTAGATATCAGCTAGCTTGTGTGGTACATTACAACTAAAATAAACAGGATATTACTAAGCCGTAAGTCATGATCAATCTTTACTTAATGTAAATATGTAATTTGAAGATGTCCATAATATTAGTTTAAATCTAAGTAAGTTAGACTTAGTCAAAGACCATTTTGGTCTTTCAAAGTGGCGAGTGATGGTAGTAGTATGGAAATTGCTATACTATGCCAAACCAGTTTTAGGGGATTACTATTGGGTGATCTGGATGAGGTGCTATCTCCTCTATGCTCGAAAGGAATACAAGGCCAGGCCAATCAGAATGCTCCTCACGCAGCGACCTTTTTTCAAAACAGGTTGTGTGTGTATCCATATGTGTGTGTGCGTGTGTGTGTGTGTGTGTGTGTGTGCATAGACTCACGGGAGGTTGGTAAAGGGTAGAGGGTCTCTCGAGGACTGCTCATCTGTCAAGTTGGTGAGGGGTCCGTGGGACTGCTCCGTGGAGGGTCCAGGTGGACCATCCATAAGCTACTCATCTGTCCCTCGGCGGGGGGGTCTTTGGGAACAAAATTGTTTGTACTGCTTGGAGTCTCACGACACATGAAAACACACCTTCCAAGACCCTCTCCCCTCCTCCCCCACACATACAGTAAAAAATATCTTTTTAACACGTAGGAAGCTACACGGTACTATATATTTACCCCTCGCCTTTCTTTCACCCCTTAACCCCTAGTGTCTATCCTATTAACTCTCTCTCTTAAATTATATATATGTATATATTATGCTTAGTTAACATGTACCACTAACCTGACTGGAAAGAAAATGAACAGGTTAAATAAAAAAATATATATTCTTAAGAATGACAACCATAGGTAGAAAAAAGGTTTATCTTTGTCTCTCTCATATAAACATATAGTCCAGTGGTTCTCAAACTGGGGTACCTGCACTCCCAGGGGTACGTGGGCACCTCTCAGGGGGTAAGTGAGCAGCTCTCAAGGGAAAATTGGTAACATAACAAGGGG
This sequence comes from Timema cristinae, assembly GCA_039000515.1. Classification (NCBI taxonomy): domain Eukaryota; kingdom Metazoa; phylum Arthropoda; class Insecta; order Phasmatodea; family Timematidae; genus Timema; species Timema cristinae. The sequence goes on along the minus strand of JBCFYV010001001.1, from coordinate 48,329,440 downwards.
CTTATGGATAACCCTAATTGTTGGAAGTTATCGTTATCTGATTTTTCCACCCCTCTTTTTCCCGTAATTGCTCTCGGCTGGAAACCGGCTTGAGAATTTTCAACCCTCTATTTTACATCGCCTACATTAGCAGTTTATGATGCCTTTCTCGACAACATATCTCTGTGAGAGTGGTTTTTCATCCATGGTGCACTTAAAAAACAAGTACCGCAATAGACTACATTTGGAGCCAGAACTCCGCTTGAAAGTTTCAACTGGACAAACAGACATAAAAAAGTTATGCCAAGACAAACCCCTCGCATTCAAAAACTTTTGGAATCATAATATATCAGCTCCAGAATAACAATCAAAAATTTGATTTGAAAATATTGTGTTTGGGTATCCTTTTTTTATTTTAGAACGGATTTGTGAACAAAATTCATAAGACTTTTTTAAAGGCTTTTTACAGTAAATTTATGTTTTTTAACTGATCATAACGAATTTCAATAAAAGGTAATGTTAAGGTTACAGCAGTAAATAGCTTTTTCACATTTGAAATATTTTTTCCTACGGATATATTTTCCCAATAGATTAAATAGATCAATAATTTACCACGTGGTCATATTGTTTAAACCTGTCATTGATATTTTATTTTGGGATATATTAAACTTTTAGTTAGGGCAAGCGCTGCAATCTAAAAAAAGTTTGAGAACCGCTGATTAGTTTTATTTGCATCTTTGTTAAATACTTTTTTTTCCAATTCGCACATCCACCTCACCATTTTAAAAAGGTATTGGTCCTTTTTCAGGTAAGTCAAACCTCGTTGAAAGGCGTTGAACCGACTTCTGTATGCACTACCAATATTTGTCCCGGGCAGAAGAAGCCCTCGTCCTACATGTTCACTTTGACAATGTTAGGTTTATCAGTGATGAAGTTATCACCTTCTTCTTCCTCATCCTCCTTGAAACAAAGAAATTATAGCTCTGATATTTCTTCAGCTCCGATAGACACATAATACGGTTGCATTCTTCTTCCTCGACTCTGTCCAACGCCTCGCACACCTTGTCTTCCTTCAGCAGCCAGGCATTCTCGGAGGATCTCTAGGGTGTCTCCAAACTTTATTTTGTAGATGGGACAGCTTGTGGTGCAATTTGCGATGGATTAGCTGGGCTCCCACATTCAAGGATTATGACTTCCCAGTAAGTGAAGCGATCATTTGCATGATTCACCGTGATCCCTGTCGTGTTTCTCTATAAAGTACGTAATTTCACCTTCTCCAATATAAACACTTGACAGATTTTTCAAGTATTACACTAGCATTCTAAACATTCTGACTACGGTGGTACTCTTTGTCCACGCTTACCTTTATACGTGTTTTGTAGGTGTAGGGGAAGTTGTCCTCCCTACCTAGACAATGTCGACAGCATCGATCCAGGAATTGTGTGGTGAGTTGAAGCCTAACCATTTGATGTACGCCTCATCTCCGGCACGTCTGATGACCTTCTCAACGAGATACACGTCCAGTTTATTGGCGATCCCCTTGGCGTAGAACCCTTCTGCGGTAGGTTTACCTCTAATATCTTTGAGTAGATAGGGTCTATGATTTGTTTAGATTACCCTACGTATCTTGATCAGTTCTACTGACCAATATGCGGTATGACCATTTGCAAAAACATATTTATGCTTACTGATACGAACGATATAACCTACTTTAAATTTTTTTATGTACGATCGATCGTTTTAGCACTTAAGTAGACAGTACCAAAAAGTTTACCGTCCTTGAAGTAAATCGGTTTAGTCTTGATTGTAAAGTGAACTGTTCAATTATACTCGTCGAGTAAAGAATCGATCATATAGATCAATCAATACGAATTTTTAGCCGTAAATCTCCTCCACATCATGATCTAGAAAATCTTATTGAATCGTTCCCCGACGCTGGCCTTGACATTGCTGAAGGTCAAATATTGATTGATCATATTCCTCCCTATAAAAGTTTTGAAATTTGCATTGCAAAATACAGTCCCGTTATCTATCTGCTGATGACACGTGGACCAAAGGCCAATTTTCAAAGGATGTATACCATAACCGCTGTAACACTCTCCCCCATCTAGGACTTAACAGGTACGGCCCAAGCCCCGTTTGAATAGACGTCGATGATGGTGAGAATTTACTTGTATCCCTTTTTCCATTTATGGTAGGGTATCATCTCCACGAGATCGACCTGTAGCAACCCCTTAAGTTTATGTACATTGACGTGTCTTTTGGGAAAACGCCGTCTTGTGGGGCGATGAAGTTTTTGTGCAATATCCCCTGCTTGACTACATACATGATTATGCTGGTTCTCTAGGCAGAATTAATACTTTTATAAGATGATGCTGTCGTCGCGTAATTCTTCAATGATTGATACGATCTCGTTATCGTGGCTCGAATTACCCGCTCCATTCGATGTGTACAAGAACTGAAATTGATCGACCAATTCGTTGGTATTGTCCCAATCAGTAAATCCGATCCCTCTTCCTGTCTCTCTTTTATTCAAACAATCACACTCTAGCTTTTAATCGAACATAGGTCTGATGATTAATGAATAGTAAGATCCTACACGCGTCTTTATACGTGCGTATGTCTCATTTCTCAACCTATGCGCTTTCGTTTCTTTGAGCGTAGACTTGTAAACATCCATATCCTCCTAGGTTTAACGTGTAAGTAGCCTTTTAAAGAGTAATTCTATTAGCCCTAGGGTATATGATACCTCCATACCGAATATTCTGACAGTTTTTTGGTGATCTGAAACCACCGCTCAAACACATTTTATATCTCGAACAAATACCTATCAACTATAATCATACGTGGTATCAATTGAACGGGACCATATTTTGCGTCCATCTCTGTTTAGCTTTCCTTTAATACCCGCACTAATGATCGATCTTAGTAAACATGTCTTTGACACTTACACTGACAGATTATATTTTGAATCTAGCGGAGAATTACCTCCCAGATATCCTGCTGGGAGATGAGACTCGTCTAGGAAGAATGGTTTATTGGACGGATCAATCTGGCAACGTTCAATTCCATACCGAACATCGACAAACGTAATAATAAATTCGATTGTGACGGCAAAGTGTAGAGCGTCCCTCCGGGCACTTATAAATTCGAGACATTGGACCAGCTTTTCCAAAGAGAAGTCCCGAACAGTCTGAAACTCTTGATCATTGGTGATCATAACAATTTAAAGAGTTATATCACTTGCAATAAGGTTATTGACTCTACATGACCTAGTTCATTTGCATCCCTACTGGGGTTCCACTCTGTCATTATTTTCGCAGGCCAAACGCACATCTCTACTAAATCAGTGAATATTCTGCATGTTAATGTGATTCGCATCGAATGTGGTTTCGCCAGTGGGACTAACTTCAACAGAGCACCTAATTATAACCTGCACGAATTCATCATGACCATTCCTTCAGGCTATGAGTTAGTACAATCACTGAATAATATAATTTACCTTCCGGTACGAAAGGAGTAATAAAGTCTATCTTGGTTTGATTGCTAGACGAACGAGGAGATTTCATCAACTTTAGAGATGATACCATTTCGTTATTCCTGCACCTGAAACTAGTCGAAGATAGGATGAGTACTAGCTAAAACAAGATGCCACCCTCTTATTCTATTTATTGGGAGAAGATCATTGAAAGCGTTAACACCTGCCAACCAACTCTATTTTCAACGCTTGTGGGACTCTATACGAAAATAATAGAAGATATACATAACATTGGTGAGCCCCCTGCCTTCAATAGAGCTTAGATCAGTTTCCAGTATCATTCTTACGCTTCATATGTTCCAGGACCTTTATTTAGCAGGAACGAACCTAGGATATCTACCCAGAAAGAATGATTGTACACTCTACCGTATCGTTCGCTCCTGCACATCAGAGGAAGGCTATTTCTGAGTAAAGGACAAGCAAGGAGTACTTAGAGGATATTCGATAGTGGGATACTTAATATATTCTCGAAAATTGCTTACGGGATCAACGGAGTTGAGATCTAGAAATATAGAGATTTAACTATCTATCAATAAGGAACGGCGAGAAAAGGCACCTTGAAAATGACAAATGAAGATACGAAGGAGTAGGCTGTGCCGAGCTAATTTGAAATATCAGCTCGCACAAGGTCATGCTGACCTAATCATTCTACTTCTTTCTGTCGCGAATCTCGCACATGCGCAGACGCAGCAACTTTCCCCCTCTTCTTGGTCTCTCTGCCTCCCGCCCTTGTATTGCCGCGCTTGCGCGCTCCGAGTGTTTTTTACGCTCTGAACAGCTGATTGTTTTTTTTTGTACAACTGAATAGAGATTCTCTTGTTGGACGCTCTGAGCGTCGGTTCATCCTGGTCTCACACGTAGTACTACTTCAGCCAACAAAGGGGAACAAGACTAGCTGGGACTGAGCTCTCAATCCATTCCGTCAGACTATCTGGGTCCATGCCGTTTCTCGGCGAGAAGATATAGTGCAATATTTGCGTTATGGGGTACCAGGGCTGGGGAGCGAAGGGCATGTCCAGCTGACCCTCGCCGCTTTAGCGTGGAATTATTATCTTCGACCTGGCCAGGGACCAGGCGTCTGCTTCTCGAAGTTCCGCCCTCCGGCGCCAGTTCTAGCGGCTGGTACTTGCTTGTGCCAGGGCTGGTGCTCCCCGACCAGCTGTCATCTAACCGTGGCTGGTACTCAGATGTACCAGGGCTGGCGTCATACTACTGACTCTATCCAACTCCGTCCAGGATCCAGCTGGGCTTGCTTGCATGTACCAGGGCTGGTACTCCGCTACCAGCACCCATCTAACCGTGGCTGGTACTCAGATGTACCAGGGCTGGCGTCATACTACTGACTCTATCCAACTCCGTCCAGGATCCAGCTGGGCTTGCTTGCATGTACCAGGGCTGGTACTCCGCTACCAGAACCCATCTAACCGTGGCTGGTACTCCGCTACCAGCACCCATCTAGCCGTGGCTGGTACTCAGATGCACCAGGGCTGGCGTAATACTACTGACTCTATCCAACTCCGTCCAGGATCCAGCTGGGCTTGCTTGCATGTACCAGGGCTGGTACTCCCCGACCACTGTCATCTACCGTGGTGTACTCAGATGTACCAGGGCTAGCGTCATACTACTGACTCTATTCAACTCCGTCCAGGATCCAGCTGGGCTTGCTTGCATGTACCAGGGCTGGTACTCCCGCTACTGCACCCATCTAACCGTGGCTGGTACTCAGATGTACCAGGGCTAGCGTCATACTACTGACTCTATCAACTCCGTCCAGGATCCAGCTGGGCTTGCTTGCATGTACCAGGGCTGGTACTCCGCTACCAGCACCCATCTAACCGTGGCTGGTACTCAGATGTACCAGGGCTGGCGTCATACTACTGACTCTATCCAACTCCGTCCAGGATCCAGCTGGGCTTGCTTGCATGTACCAGGGCTGGTACTCCGCTACCAGAACCCATCTAACCGTGGCTGGTACTCCGCTACCAGCACCCATCTAGCCGTGGCTGGTACTCAGATGCACCAGGGCTGGCGTAATACTACTGACTCTATCCAACTCCGTCCAGGATCCAGCTGGGCTTGCTTGCATGTACCAGGGCTGGTACTCCCCGACCAGCTGTCATCTAACCGTGGCTGGTACTCAGATGTACCAGGGCTGCGTCATACTACTGACTCTATTCAACTCCGTCCAGGATCCAGTTTGGCTGCCTTGCTTGTACCAGGGTGATTCACTGCTATCAACTAACTTTCTATCTGGACCTTGTGATTCCAAGGTAACGCTTTGGGCTATGTGGTCAGCAGGATATTTCGAGGAGTATTAGTGTGGACTCCCGTTTTGTTGTGACGAGATATCGTAGAGTCTTGCTGACTTGGCCAATTTTATCTTGTATTTGTTTAATAAGCTAGTCAATTAGTTATAGGCATAGAGTCCCTCGACCTCTTAGTGGGTGCTACTCGCTAGTAAGGAGAAAGGGGCCTTAGGGTATTGTGCAACAGCGCTCGCCCCGTGTCAATGAATGTTAGGGTTAATAGCTTACATACTATTGTTAGCGCTACTGGCTGATAGCCTTTGGGCTTAGCCGTGGGGACCATTAGGGACCTTATAAAGTGCGTGGGTAACCCGGAGGGGCCCAGGCAGGGTAGGGTGTTCGATATATTTGTGTTTTGGTGTATTGAGTCCGTGCTTGCGGCCGGCTCGGTGTAAATATTGAATCATTGCCTGCTACTGAGGGCTATTGGAAAGGCCGCTTGTGTGACCTAGAGCACCTCGTACTAGGGAGCGCCAGTCTCCCTCTGTTACCTTTGTGCACCCGACTAGGAGTGGGGGAGCGCCCACACCTTTCAATGTAAGGTTATGATTGAGGATATTTTCATGTTTTAACCCCTTTGGCATGGTTGTGTCCGATTAAGGCACGTAATACTGGAGAGGCCACGCGGAGCTCTATCCGACCCGAGGAGGGGTGCCCGCAGTATTTAATTGGTCTCCCCTGTGATCTAACACGCGGGATCCACTGGCGCTCGCCTAGTAACTGGAGGATGGTTGTAGCGGCTTGGCATATGGAGCCACCCGATATTAGTTGAACCAGAATCTTATTCTCATTAGTTTTTCTCTATCATTTACATGCCTGTTGTATTTATAATAAAATGCTTTATTGTTATGATTCATTGCTTGTACATTAATTTGCACCCTCCCATTACTTCCTGGTAAAGGCGGTGCAAGGCTTGCATTCTCAGATGATTAGCCTTGACGTCTATATCCCTTTATGGCTTGTTATGAGATTCGTAGAGGAATATACTCGCATACTGGTCAATGTCAAATAGGAGCTAGTACTCTTGCGTTCTACAACGGATAGTAACTCCTTACAGTGAGCCAACCCACCCACCGAAGAGACACCTTCTAAAACCAAACTGAGTAAAATCTCTTGGTTCATGCTGCATATCAAGATGGACGACCTGAATCGACCAGGTCTGCTCAGTAACATCTATATCGATCTAAGTATTTAACTACCTATCTGCACATTTGAATTGTGAAAGTACCATAAGGTCCCCACTTCTACCCAACACGTTTGTTTCGTGAAAACATCGACCTTGCTGGAAAAACCTCCCAACTTCATTTTCACTCTTCAGAGCTGGCGTAACAACACGGTGGCCAAGATAGAAGTATGTTCGACCATTGCCGTCTACGACTGGCTAAGCTCTACCTAAATTCTGTCATGTACCCTTATGAGGATATGAACCTAGGTTTCGAACATGATTCTTTCTAAAAAATTTACAAGGACTATGCCAATTTCCAGACCTCGTAGTACGGAAGTACCTCCTTCTTTCCACTACTTGAAACTGCCAGGTTCAAATCACACGCTCCCCTCGTGGTTTTTGACTTTAGCCTCAAGGAAGATACCCTCAAGGACGGTATGGTAATGTGTCGCATAACCTTCGAGATAGAAGAAAATATCGCCACCAACACCTTATCATCACCTTCTATCTTATCACTCATGACTGGAAGGTCCACTACAATCCATCCAGCAGTGGCGTCAGAAAGATAGCATCATGAATGGTTTTATGACGTTCTCGTCTCGAGTAGTATGTTGAGAGAAGAGAGCTGGGTTACGATTTCTCTTAACTATACGATCTCTGAGAGTGCTTAAAGCCCGATGCAGCTTCGAAAATTGTCCTAGTCCTTACGGTTATACTTACACGTGTGCTACAGAAATTGTCAGCCTCCTCTATGAACGGATTAAGAGTTATAAGTCTGATCGCTTGGCACGTTCATCAATTGACTAAGAGCGCCAAACAAAAGATACGTGTTTAACTGTCTCTTCGCTGCTTTATGATCGATTAGTATATAAATTTAATCGATTTCGAGTATCTATTGTGTTTTTGCAGGCGAGACGTGACGGACGCCACCAAGAAAGACGCTGCTGCAAAAGCCACTGCTGAACCGAAACATAATAAGCGTAAACGATGAGTTGTCGGTTCTATTCCTGAACTTTGATGGAATACAACATGAATAATATACGGACTGTTTTATCGTGAAACGCATGTTTCTTTGTTTAATTCAAACTGGAGTAATCTAGTGTTTTTTGTAGTTTATCCCATCTCCTCCCTTTCTTTTTATAAAGTCAACAATGCCGAAATATGACTCTATTTGTGTTTAAATATGTGTGTGACTATTTCTACTATAGAATACAGAGAAAAGGAAGAAGATTTCACCTTGTGCATTTGATTCTTCCCACATTTTTTCTCTTTCCCTAGCTGGGATTTCTTCATTAAATGTACTCCTATTAGTTTAGTTTTCCCTTTTCTTTATTTTTATCAATTTCCATTATAAAATAAATAAATAGTGATTTTGGTAAGAATTTCGTCTTATTGTGAAGAGCTAAAGGTGTTTAGTCCGGCACATAGACATTCTTTCAAACAAAAAAATCTCAAATAACTAATATTTGCTATTTAGGGAAAAGCTTATATATTAAGGAAAGTTTTATGTATTATTAACAGCCTAACCAGTTCTCCGCACGGTATAGTTTAAGTAGCACAACAATTATATCAAATTAGAGTGTTCAACATCTGGCTGATTCAATCCTGAAGTAGTTACGGCAATCACAAACCAATCATGATAATTATTACATTAAGATAATCAAATATTTGATACTAAATATTACCTTGTCCACCAACTGAGTATACAAATAAACATAATTCAAAACAAGTAGCAGCGCAATCTTTACCTAGGCACGATCAAAGCATAAGATAAACTATCTTGCCATCTAGCCTACACAATTAGAATTAAAAACTCCTCAAATATATTTGTAGACTTTCACGATTGATTGTAATCCAGCAAAATTAGTGAATGGATGTTAGTTTAACACCAGTTTATTAATATTAGAACAACTTCTTCATGGACCTTTCATTTTAAGTATATAAAAATCGATGGATACAAAATATGAAAACTATACATATTTTGCTATATATTAGTAAAAATATGTTAATGAAATAGTCTAAATCATATGTAAAGTTAGCTTAAAATGAACCGTATTTTTAAAAATATACTAAACATAGTAATTATGAAAATATTTAGATTAAATATACTTGCCTCCTTCATAAAAAGAACAAATAAAAACCATGATTGGTTAAATATGAAAAATAAAATATAAAAATGACTTTATCAGTGAAAAGTCAACTAAAATGGCTCAAATATTTGAAATTATGTTAACAAAACAAAAATCATTGCCCTTTTTGAATTCGAATAAAACGGCTTGAATATAATTATTTTAAAATAATTGTTCTCATTGAATGTTTAGTTTTATCTTGGGAAATTATCTCAAAAATGATTTGACTCATAATGATCTGTTAAAAATGGGTGAGTAGGCCTATGCTATAAAACCAATACAAAATGAAAAAATATATTTGAACTCATCTTAGCCAGAGCAGTAAATCAGTGAACTTTATTAAAAATAGGCAGTGTCCTTTCGAAATTATTAGATTAATACAGCATTTAAGATATGTTTGTATAACTTATGTGTGTTTAAAACTGGTTTAAATGGTTTAAATAGAAAACATTGGATATTAATATGGATTTGAAACTAATTCGATGTAGCACAAGTAGAATCAAACAAATACAATTTAGATTCATATATAATCTTCATATGAAAATAAAATGGGTATATTATTTGATTGAAGGGGGAATAAATTTGAACTTCAACCACATAATAAAGAATAAAGGGTTGAATTCGGTAATATTGTTTGTTGGAAAGTGATGCTTTATTTGAATTGCAATCAAATTAAATGCATCAGAGTAGGGAAGGCTTAACACTAAATGGCACACTGCAGCTATTAGGATATTCAGATTATTTATCTTTGTTAGTTAATATTTGTTTGTATAGTTTTCTATTGTTTGACGAATATTACTAATCCTATACTTCATTTTCATTCCTCTATGTTATATCTTTGAATAGTGCTCCTTTTATCTAGATTCTCTATGCCTCGACATTGAACTGTTTTTGTTTTGTTTTGTTTTGTGAGTTTTTTGATTGTTATTGTTGAGGTTTAGTTCTGTTTGTTTGGTTTTTTCATATCTTACATTAACCTTCCCCACTCTTGGAGGCAACAAGACCATACCTGGACCATTATATGATTATTGTTTTCCCGCCAAGTGTCGCTGGCGTGGAGTTTTTAGTGTGTTGATTAATTTGTGCCGTGCACGGAGACTCGATCAAGACAAAGTGATAAGGTTCCGTAAACCCTTCACCCGGAAGTGATCTAGATTTTTATTCGTGTGTGTTGTTGAAGAAGACTGCGCCAGGACACTGCCAGTTATACCACATAAAGTGACGGTGAGTTGCCTCTATCAATTTCCTTTCCACCATACAGTTCATTTATCCGTGTTCGTAACACTGGTCCTCCAGAGGCTTCTTTAGTTTTCATTCAATTGTAAATTATACTAAACATTTTTGGTCCATCCGGGCCGAGGATACGTGTTTCAGTGTTCCTTGGCGTTTCTTTGTTTTAGGGTGGATAGAGCAACTTATTTGTTTATTTGGTTTATTTCTTGTATCATTTGTTCACGTCATATTTCGGCCATGCTGGGTCAGTTGGATTAGTGGCGTCATCAGTTCGATATATCGTTTGAGAGTTAGCGATTAATCGCTAGCCATATCTATTGTGCATCGTATGTAATAGTGATCGAGTGATGTCGACCATGTGTTATTGGTCGAGAGTCGGGATGTAATCGATGGCTGTGTTTTGACTGTTTTGTTTATGTTTATAGTTAGTTTCTTGTTTGCTTACGTTTGTATTTAGTTCCCTTTTGTTTACATTAATTTGTGTTAAGTTTCTATCATCATGTCTTATGCACACCTTGAAGCTAGGTTTAAGGTGATAACTGGCCGGGTTAATAGACTTTACAAGCTGTCGGAACAGGTTCAAGGTGACATTACCAAACTAGAGCTATTTAAGGCACATTGTTCAGACTTAGAACATTTAAGGAGGGATTTTGAAGAAACTCACGTTGAGTTAGGAGTCGCGGCAAGAAAATCTAAGAGGGACTTTGATGTTGAAGCACATGACAAGTTGATTGAGGACTTTGACATGACCTACTACCAGGTTAAGGAGATTTATGCACGGATTACTAGGCCTTCATCCACGTCGGGAAATGATAATGGGCCTCCGGTAAAGGCATTGTCAGCAAAATTGCCTAAGTTGCAACTGCCCACATTTAGTGGTATAAACACTGACTGGACAACATTTCATGACTTGTACGTCTCTCTCATTCATACAAACAAAACCTTAACACCAGTGGAAAGGTTTCAATATCTTTTGACGACATTATCTGGTGAGCCCCTGACTTTATTAAAGTCACTACCGGTGTCAGATGAGAACTACCGTTAGCCTGGGCGACTCTTACAGAACGTTACCAAGATGTGAGGTCAATAGCTACCACACATTTAGAGAAGATAATGCAATTCCCGGGTCTAACCTCAAGGTCGCCACAGAACTTAAGGGCGCTAGTGGACACATTTAAGGAGAACTTGGGTGCACTTAATGTGTTAAAGTTTCCAGTTTGTGAGTGGAGTTTTATCTTACTAAACTTGACACTGAACAAGTTAGATAGAGAGACACGGCTGATGTTTGAACTTGCGCACACGGCTACCAAACTACCAAGCTTTGATCAACTTTTGGAATTTCTTGAAAATCAATGCAAAGCACTGTCATCTGCAAATCAAGGTATATCACTGCAAACTAGCGCGAGTACTAGACATATAGCAACCAACAGGAGGATGGAAGGAAAACTAAATTCACCTGTTGGAGTGAGAAGATCATTTTATGTTGATTCAAATCAAGGTCATTGCTCTGTGTGTCAAGCTAACCATAGTATCTATAAGTGTCCAGTGTTCACGAGCAAGACACCGACACAACGCCGGGATTGGGTAAAGTCAAATAATTTGTGTTTTAATTGTTTAAAGGGATCGCACCAAGTAAAGGAGTGTTCCTCAAAATTCAAGTGTCCACACTGCAATCAAACTCATCACACATTGTTGCACATAGGGTCAATTAATCAAGGCACTGACACTTGCGGTCAAGGATCGTTTAGCTCAAACCAACGTTTTACCAGCTCTCACACTGATCCCACCCATAGAGACAGTAGATATATGCAAGGTGATGCTACCCATCAGGCTCATTCACCAGGCCATGAAGGCACTGTTACACGGGGTGAACACATCAACTCACTTACCACCAGTTCTGTGAGCCTTACTACAGTCTTGTTGGGAACCGCTGTAGTACAGGTTAAGGATGGGCACGGTGCTTATCAGAAGGTTAGAGTGTTGATAGATTGTGCGTCACAATCATCATTTATTACTGAAGACTGTGCTCACCGGCTGTGCCTGCCACGTCGCAAGTTGAAAATTCCGATTAAAGGGATCTCTCAGTCAACTGTGCAAACCAACAAGGGGGTTGTGATATGTGAGGTGAAACCCTGTGGTGTTTATGGTCCTCAGTTGATCACCGAGGCTATCATTCTGAGTAAAATCACATCGGGAATGCCATCAACCATGCTTTCTAAAGATATGGTTCAGGAGTTTGCTCATCTTCAGCTGGCTGACCCTCATTTTCATGTACCAGGGCCGATTGACATTCTCTTAGGTGCAGATGTATACCCCGAGATCTTTGATGGTGGGCGGTATTCAACTTCATCTAATTGTCCCTCAGGATTGCATAGCATTTTTGGCTGGATCATAATTGGTCGAATAGGACCTCAACCACTTATAACTTCTAGTGTCTCATCTTTTTTTGTTGCTACTGAACCATCACTTGACAATGTTTTGCGACGCTTCTGGGAGGTGGAAGAATTACCCGTGACTAAACACATTGACCCTAATGAAGCTATGTGTGAGGCACACTATGTGACAACACACACTCGTGACAATGAGGGTAGATACATTGTTCGGCTACCTTTCAAGGATGCACAACCAGAGCTGGGAGAATCACATCAACAAGCAGTCAAGAGACTCATTCAGCTGGAACGTCGCCTAGCTCGTTACCCACAACTAAAGGAACAGTATGTGACCTTTCTAAAGGAATATGAAGAACTCGGTCACATGCAGCGCATTGAACCATCAATGATCCAAGACATTAAATACTATATTCCACATCATTGCGTATCCAAAGAATCTAGTTCAACCACCAAACTGAGAGTTGTATTTGACGCTTCTGCAGCAACATCATCGGGTCAGTCACTGAATGATACATTATTGAAGGGTCCCAAACTGCAAAGGGAAATTGTGGAAATTGTTATGAATTTTCGATTTCATCCCATTGTGCTCACCACTGATATATGCAAGATGTATCGACAAATACTTGTCACTCCGGATGACCGACATTACCAGGTAATACTGTGGCGCGAATCCCCTGATCAACAGATTCAAGAATATCAATTGAATACTGTGACTTATGGTGTATCTTCAGCTCCGTACTTAGCGATGCGATCCCTGCGTCAACTCGCTTCTGATGAAAAACTTCGTTACCCTCGTGCTGCCCAGGTCCTATGTAAGGACATTTTTGTTGATGACATAGTCACTGGTGCTGATTCAGTGGAATCTGCTCTCAGTTTACAAACCGAGCTGATTGAATTGCTAAGCTTAGGAGGCTTCCAACTTAGAAAATGGTCTAGCAACCACCCTGAAGTATTAAAGAGGATACCAAATGAACACCGTGAAGTTCCCCTCATGTTTGAAGAAGATGGAGATCAAATAATTAAGATATTAGGACTGGAATGGGACCCCACATCAGATTCATTCTCTTATCATGTACATCCCTCTGAGATTACAGTAACGAAGAGGGCAGTTCTCTCAAATATTGCTAGGATATTTGATCCTGTGGGGTGGCTATCTCCAGTGGTGTTCTGGGCTAAGGCGTTCATGCAGATTTTGTGGACCATAAGACTTGATTGGGATGAACCACTTCCACCAGAGCTCGGACAAGGGTGGCAAAGGTTTTGTTCAAACTTTCATGTTCTTACACATGTCAAGATCAACAGATTTCTACCAACCAGTGATGCTATTAATTGCCAGCTTCATGGATTTTGTGATGCATCTATCAAAGGATATGCAGCAGTCGTCTATCTTCGAACTACCACGGGCAATGGAGAAATTCAAGTCAACAACCTTATTGCCAAGTCAAGAGTAGCTCCGGTTAAGAGTTTATCTCTTCCTAGGCTTGAGCTTTGTGGGGCTCAGCTCCTAGCCACACTTATGGAGTGGGTGCAGCAGAACCTTAAACAACGATTACAGGTGTCAACTGTGTATACTTGGTCAGATTCTACCATCGTTTTGGCATGGATTCAAACGTCACCACATCTTTTGAAAACATTCGTTGCCAACAGAGTAGCCCAAATTCAAGCAGCAATACCAGCACAACATTGGAGACATGTCCCATCTAATTCAAATCCGGCTGATTGTGCATCTAGAGGCTTACATCCTGAAGAGTTGACAAATTTCCACATCTGGTGGACAGGACCAGAGTGGCTGAAACAACCCATTAGTAGTTGGCCCAAGCTGCCTGAGGTGACTTGCCAGGTAGAGTTACCTGAATTAAAGATTGTAAGGGTTACCAGTCTAGTAGCAGAAGTGAATACTTGGTGGGCAGACCTTCTCAAACGTTTCTCATCATGGGTAAAGCTGCAACGAGTCATCGCATTTTTAGCACGGTTTATTCAGAACTCCAAAGTAAAGAATCAAGATCGTTGTAAAGGCCCATTGTTGTCCAAGGAGCTCAAGACGGCCCGCATGTTATGTATCAAACAAGTTCAACAACAGGCGTTTGAGTCAGAACTTGAAGAAATAAAGAAGGGCCGGGAATGTTCACCCCACGTGAGGGGCCTAAACCCGTTTCTCGACCAGGAGGGCCTATTGAGGGTAGGAGGTCGCTTGAGACACTCTTCACTGCGGTATGACACAAAACATCCTCTTCTGTTGCCTAAAAATAGTCATATCACCGATATCATTGTTGATCACTACCATGTATCTCATTTTCATGCTGGACTTCGAACAACCCACTCACTCATTCAAGACCAGTACTGGATTCTCTCAGCACGCACTGTTATAAAAACCCGGATCTTCAAGTGTATGAGATGTTTTCGATTTAAGGCACCTGCTCTCCAACCATTCATGGGGGACCTCCCAGCAATGCGTGTGCAGCAATCAAGACCATTTGTGCGAGTTGGAGTGGATTATGGAGGACCCTTCCAGATAAAATCATCTGAATTAAGGAATTCTAAGGTGCTCAAGGCTTATTTATGTTTGTTTGTGTGCTTGGCAACTAAGGCAGTGCACCTTGAGGTGGTATCAGACTTAAGCACAAGGGCCTTTCTTGATGCCGTTCTTCGGTTTATTTCCCGTCGGGGTATGTGCTCAGACATTTATAGCGACTGTGGCACAAACTTTGTAGGTGCCAAGCGCCATTTTACAGAAATACAAAGGCATCTAGAATCCCATACCGAAACCAAAGTGGTAACAGATAAACTTTCGGTCCAAGGCATAAATTGGCATTTCAACCCACCTTCAGCTCCACATTTTGGTGGACTATGGGAGGCTGGTATCAAGTCGGCAAAAACTCACCTAAAGCGAGTGGTGGGTGATCAGACACTTACCTTTGAAAGCCTCTCCACGCTCTTCATTCAAATTGAAGCCGTGCTAAATTCAAGGCCTCTTTGTGCTCTCTCTGCGGATCCGAATGACCTTGATCCATTGACACCAGGACATTTCATAGTGGGTCATTCTCTCACCAGACCACCTGAGGAGATCGTAACTGAGCTACCTACCAACAGGTTGAAACGCTGGCAGTTGATACAACAAGCCTATCAGCACTTTTGGCAAAGATGGTCAAGGGAATATATCCATACTCTCCAACAGCGACAAAAATGGACTACAAACAAGGTCAATTTACAAGAAGGACAGTTAGTCTTGATAAAGGAAGACAATCTTCCCCCACTCAGGTGGCTGCTCGGAAGAGTAGCAGAGGTGTACCCTGGAAGGGATGGGATAACGAGAGTCGTAAGTGTCCGCACCGAGCACGGGACCCTCAAACGACCGGTTGTAAAATTATGTCCACTTCCTAATCAATAGGAAGGATACATTCTCCTATAATATTATTCTGTTCATATCTTTGTTGCTGGTTTGTTGTTCTTAAAAAACTCATTTTAGTTTTTGGTGGGCGGTATGTTTGTATAGTTTTCTATTGTTTGACGAATATTACTAATCCTATACTTCATTTTCATTCCTCTATGTTATATCTTTGAATAGTGCTCCTTTTATCTAGATTCTCTATGCCTCGACATTGAACTGTTTTTGTTTTGTTTTGTGAGTTTTTTGATTGTTATTGTTGAGGTTTAGTTCTGTTTGTTTGGTTTTTTCATATCTTACATTAACCTTCCCCACTCTTGGAGGCAACAAGACCATACCTGGACCATTATATGATTATTGTTTTCCCGCCAAGTGTCGCTGGCGTGGAGTTTTTAGTGTGTTGATTAATTTGTGCCGTGCACGGAGACTCGATCAAGACAAAGTGATAAGGTTCCGTAAACCCTTCACCCGGAAGTGGTCTAGATTTTTATTCGTGTGTGTTGTTGAAGAAGACTGCGCCAGGACACTGCCAGTTATACCACATAAAGTGAAGGTGAGTTGCCTCTATCAATTTCCTTTCCACCATACAATTCATTTATCCGTGTTCGTAACACTGGTCCTCCAGAGGCTTCTTTAGTTTTCATTCAATTGTAAATTATACTAAACAATATTAAAGAAGCTATTGCAATAAATGCAGACATTTTATTAGAGGCTATTAATGAAATAGGCCTAGAAGTGAACTCTGAAAAGACTAAGAATATGATCTCACAAAGCTGACAGAATGAGGTCGATAATTTAGAGATCACCATGAACAACATATCATTCGACAAGGTTAATGGGTTTAAATATTTAGGAACCATTTTAACTAGCCATAAAGATATTAGAGTGTAAATTACTGAAACATGATCTCTTCTTACCTTACATGACGAAAATATATTTAGGGTGTTCGAAAGCAAGAGTCTTAAGAAGATATTTGGTTTAATAAGGGATGAAGACACTGGGGAGTGAAGGAGGTTATATAATGATGAGTTACATACCCTGTACTCGTCACAAGACATTGTTAGGATAATAAAGTCTCATACATTACGGGCAGCACATGCACAATAATCTAGAACAATATTAATGGTATTGACTGACCAACCCAATGGAAAGATAATATTAGGAAAACCTAGACGCAGATGTAAAGGTAGCATTAGAGTGGACCTCAAAGATATAGGGTGTAATGAGGTGGACTGGTTAGAATTAGATCAAGATAGGGATAGGGTGTAATGAGGAGGAATGGATAGAACTAGCTCAAGATAGGAATATGTGGCGTACATTTGTAAATGTTGCAATTAACTTTTGAGTTCCTAAAGCCATAGAGTAAGTAAACAATTTCAGCATTATAACTTGAGAGTAGGGAGTAATTTTTATTAAATCCTCACCAATTAATAAATAAAAAAGGAGCTAAATTCAACAATAATAATTTATGAAATCGATAAAAGTTAAAAACGAAGGGGAAAACACGACGTAAAAGATTTAGAATTCTTGCCATGGTTAAGGTATAAAATATTAAATATTTTGGCATAGTATTTAAAAACCAGAGCTGAAATATCTCAAAATTACGACCAAGAGTGCAGTTTTATTCGTACCATGAATTTTCTAAAATTAATTATAATGTTGAAAAAATGAAACTATATTAAATAAAAATGGTTCACTATCTCGTATACTTATCAATATGTAGCAAATATATGTTCTGATGTAGTTTATGTATATTTGAATAATATGGAGGCTATGTGGTGTGAGGTTGGTAACACTCCCTCCAGTTTATTTATGACGATCAAACGTGGTCTTGGCTCTTGGTATGAGAAGTGTGGTTTAGTTTCCTTCCCCATAGTTGGGGGAAACCCTTCACATTCCATTGTGGTTATAATTCTCAGAAAATTGATTAGCTGTCCACCCATAGCTTGTATGTGACGTCATTCTCACACATCATGAGTGTTTATCTTGTGAGTCTCTTATTATGAGCGCTCTATTGGTGAGTACTGGCGATACAAATACTTGGATAGCTTAGAAGCCAGTACTGAAGAACTGAGCTATGAGTCCCTGCTAAGTAGGCTCACCATAATATTTTCCTCTCAAACTGGAACACTTTTAGGGTTTTACTGGAATATAATCATGATGCAGAACCCCATTGGCACTAACATATTGTTACAAGCCCCCCCACCCCTCTTTCACCTCATACCAATCCAAAGGATGTTTATGATATCATTGGGGCTATACATTTTTGAAAATTAATTCCCATTTAAAAGCGATTTTTGAACATTTATCTAGATGAAAAAAGAAACCAAACTCACTGATAGAACTATACTTGATTGTATTACAGAGAAAAGCATGAATAAAAATATTAAATTATAAGGCATATTTTAATATAGGCTAGGAGATTTAACAAACTTTAAGTCTACAGCTAGCAACACTAATTATTATCTGGTTAAACCAATCGTATTTGTTATTTGTGTGAACTTTTTTTTCGCAATGCTTTGTTATTCTTTATCATTTCATAAAACTCATTGCAACTTAATTCAATGTTTATTTTGCAGTATATTAGGCATTTCACTGTTGATCCTGCTATTCTTCTTGTTTCCCGAGACCACACATAGTTAATCAGTGAGAACACCCTTTCAACAGGAGTGGAAAATGTTCTCCCAAACTCGACCGAGGTTAGATAGAAAAATGTTCTGATTCTTGATGGGATTTAGTAGTTGAACACACTTTTTTTTCACAATTTATGTTTGTAGTTTTGAAAGTGTCACAGTTTGAAGATAGAAATGCCTTGGCAACTACCATTTCATCAAATAGTTCATATAAGTTTATTGCACCATTTCCAAATTTTTCTTTAATTTTTTCTGCTGATTTTTTAAATTTTGGGCCATATAATTTCAATGTTGTCCATCCAAACAAAAGATTCTGCTCCACCGAAACTCGTATCCCATAGATCAATGCAGGACACACATTGATCATACAAATTTGTAAATTCTTTCATAACTATATCAACATTAATGCTCCCAGCCTCCTCTAGTGTCTTGAACATTATTTTGGCTCCTTGTGGTACTATCCCACCTTTCTTTAAGAGTTATTTTCAATTTCTTAAGTTTGATAACAGTATCAGTTGCATTTGCTTATGTTTCCTCTATAGTCATTATTGTTTTGTTTATTTTTCATATTCTTAACATCTTTCTTCTGACCAGGAGAAAATGACGAACCGGCCGGACAGTCCTGGTCAAACCGGCACGTATGGTAAACCTACTCCTAAGTGTTCTTTGGCCACCAATACACATTTATTGGCTATTACGGTCTAGATAGTTTGATATGGAGCCTCAAGGCCAGTAGTATTGAGCCCGGGGCTCGCGAACATATATAAGGGGTTACATCAACAGTATATAAACAATTACTAATCAGGATAAGATTTAGGGTTAGCCACATGAGACCCGGAAATAAGGGTTTGAAATTTGGTAATTCCTTTTCTCTCTCTCTCTCTGTCAAATGTAGAGTATATAAATAAATAAATCTTGCACTATGGACCAACAAAATTTTGGGGTACAAAGTTGAAGCCAAATCATATTTGAGGGTGCGCGAACAAAATTGGTTGAATACTACTGGATATTCGAAACTTCAGTCTGAACCAGAGGGCACTCGCTTCAGGTGTAAGCCTCTGGTGAGGATCAACAAGAATGGTTCAACATTTCAGAAATGTGGGTCGAGGCCCTAACGGAACCAATCTATTAAATTAACAATCGGAATCCTTGAAATAAAGGGAGCGATTTGGTAACGGAGTTGTTTATTTGATTCTGGACCACATCCTCTTCCTATGAATCCCAATTCTGAGGAACGAATGCGAAACAAATATTAAACATTTTAAACAATGTTGCATCTTTGGACACTTACACAAGAAACATTATCAAATGAGTTACAATAAGAGAATGAAAAAAATTCTTCTCACACTCACGCATAGAATAATGCGATTGGTGGTTGAATGTAACACTAACATTTGGTCTACAGTAGACAAGATTTGTTAATACAATACTTCCAAACCATGATAAAAACATTGACAAATATACAGGGCCACCTCGTGACCTTGTGCAGCCCTCACAAATCATGATAGTAACCTTGAACAAAACACAGGGCCACCTCGTGACCTTGTGCAGCCCTCACAAATCATGATAGTAACCTTGAACAAAACACAGGGCCATCTCGTTACCTTGTGCAGCCCTCACAAATCATGATAGTAACCTTGAACAAAACACAGGGCCACCTCGTGACCTTGTGCAGCCCTCACAAACCATGATGGAAACCTTGAACAAAACACAGGGCCACCTCGTGATCTTGTACAGTCCACACAAACCATGATAGAAACCTTCAAAACACAGGGCCATCTCGTTACCTTGTGCAGCCCTCAGAAATCATGATAGTAACCTTGAACAAAACACAGGGCCACCTCGTGACCTTGTGCAAACCCTCACAAACCATGATAGAAACCTTGAACAAAACACAGGGCCACCTCATGACCTTGTTCAGCCCTCAAAAACCATGATAGTAATCTTGACCAAAACACAGGGCCACCTCGTTACCTTGTGAAGCCCTCACAAATCATGATAGTAACCTTGAACAAAACACAGGGCCACCTCATGACCTTGTTCAGCCCTCACAAACCATGATAGTAACCTTGAACAAAACACAGGGCCACCTCGTTAACTTGTGCAGCCCTCACCAATCATGATAGTAACCTTGACCAAAACACAGGGCCACCTCGTTACCTTGTGAAGCCCTCACAAATCATAATAGTAACCTTGAACAAAACACAGGGCCACCTCATGACCTTGTTCAGCCCTCACAAACAATGATAGTAACCTGAACAAAACACAGGGCCACCTCGTGACCTTGTGCAGCCCTCACAAATCATGATAGTAACCTTGAACAAAACACAGGGCCACTCTGACCTTGTCAGCCCTCACAAACCATGATAGTAACTTGAACAAAACACAGGCCACCTCGTGACCTTGTCAGCCCCACAAACCATGATAGAACCTTCAAAACACAGGGCCACCTCTGACCTTGTCAGCCCCACAAACCAGATAGAACTTCAAAACACAGGCCACTCGTACCTTGTGCAGCCCTCACAAACCATGATAGAACCTTCAAAACACAGGGCCACCTGACTTGTCAGCCCCACAAACATGATAGAAACCTTCAAAACACAGGCCACCTCTACTTGTCAGCCCACAAACATGATAGTACCTTGAACAAAACACAGGGCCACCTCGTACTTGTGCAGCCTCACAAACATGATGAACCTTGAACAAAACACAGGCACCTCTACTTGTGAGCCCTCACAAAACATGATGTACTTAACAAAACACAGGGCCACTCGTGACTTGTTCAGCTCACAAACATGATAGTAACTTGAACAAAACACGGCCCTCGTGACCTTGTCAGCCCTCACAAACATGATAGTAACCTTGAACAAAAACAGGCCACTCGTTACCTTGTGCAGCCCACAAAACATGATAGAACCTTGAACAAACACAGGGCCACTCTGACCTTGTCAGCCCAAAAACATGATGTAACTTGAACAAAACCAGGGCCACCTCTGACCTTGTTCAGCCTCACAAACATATAGTAACCTTGAACAAAACACAGGGCCACTCGTACCTTGTGCAGCCCTCACAAACATGATAGTAACCTTGAACAAAACACGGGCCACCTCATGACCTTTTCAGCCTCACAAACATGATAGTAACTTGAACAAAACACAGGGCCACCTCGTGACCTTGTTCAGCCCTCACAAAACCATGATAGTAACCTTGAACAAAACACAGGGCCATCTCGTTACCTTGTGCAGCCTCACAAACAATGATAGAACCTTGAACAAAAACACAGGTCCACCTCGTGACCTTGTGCAGCCCTCACAAAACATGATAGTAACCTTGAACAAAACACAGGGCCACCTCGTGACCTTGTTGCAGCCTCACAAACCATGATAGTAACCTTGAACAAAACACAGGGCCACCTCGTTACCTTGTGCAGCCCTCACAAATCATGATGTAACCTTGAACAAAACACAGGGCCACCTCGTGACCTTGTGCAGCCCTCACAAACCATGATAGTAACCTTGAACAAAACACAGGGCCACCTCATGACCTTGTCAGCCCTCACAAAACATGATAGTAACCTTGAACAAAACACAGGTCCACCTCATGACCTTGTGCAGCCCTCACAAAACCATGATAGTAACCTTAACAAAACACAGGTCCACCTCGTACCTTGTTCAGCCCTCACAAACAATGATAGTAACCTTGAACAAAACACAGGGTCCACCTCGTTACCTTGTGCAGCCCTCACAAACCATGATAGTAACCTTGAACAAAACACAGGGCCATCTCGTGACCTTGTGCAGCCCACACAAAACATGATAGTAACCTTGAACAAAACACAGGCCCTCGTGACCTTGTGCAGCCTCTCATAACCATTGATAGAAACTTTAACAATACACAGGTCCACCTCGTGACTTGTGCAGCCCTCACAAACCATGATAGTAACCTTGAACAAAACACAGGTCCCCTCGTGACCTTGTGCAGCCTTCAAAACCATGATAGTAACCTTGAACAAAACACAGGTCCACTCGTTACCTTGTGCAGCCTCACAAAACATGATAGTAACCTTGAAACAAAACACAGGTCCATCTCGTTACTTGTGCAGCCCCACAAAACATGATAGTAACCTTGAACAAAACACAGGTCCACCTCGTGACTTGTGCAGCCCTCACAAAACATGATAGTAACCTTGAACAAAACACAGGTCCACCTCGTGACCTTGTGCAGCCTACAAAACATGATAGTAGCCTTCAAAACACAGGTCCACCTCGTGATCTTGTGCAGCCCTCACAAACCATGATAGTAACCTTGAACAAAACACAGGCCATCCTCGTGACCTTGTGCAGCCCTCAAAAATCATGATAGTAACCTTGAACAAAATACAGGTCCACCTCGTGACCTTGTGCAGCCTCTCAAAACATTATAGTAAACCTTGAACAAAACACAGGTCCACTCGTGATCTTGTGCAGCCCTCACAAACCATGATAAAAACCTTGAACAAAACACAGGTCCACCTCGTGATCTTGTGCAGCCCTCACAAACCATGATAGTAACCTTCAAAACACAGGTCCACCTCGTGATCTTGTGCAGCCCTCACAAACCATGATAGAACCTTGACAAACACAGGTCCACCTCGTGATCTTGTGCAGCCCTCACATAACCATGATAGTAACCTTGAACCAAACACAGGTCCACCTCGTGATCTTGTGCAGCCCCACAAACCATGATAGAAACTTGAACAAAACACAGGTCCACCTCGTGATCTTGTGCAGCCCTCACAAAACATGATAGAACTTTCAAAAACACAGGTCCACCTCGTGATCTTGTGCAGCCCTCACAAACCATGATAGTAACCTTCAAAACACAGGTCCACCTCGTGACTTGTGCAGCCCTCACAAACCATGATAGAAACCTTACAAAACACAGGTCTACCTCGTGATCTTGTGCAGCCCTCACAAACCATGATAGTAACCTTGAACAAAACACAGGTCACACCTCGTGATCTTGTGCAGCCCTCACAAACCATGATAGAACCTTGAACAAAACACAGGTCCACCTCGTGATCTTGTGCAGCCCTCACAAACCATGATAGAAACTTTCAAAATACAGGTCCACCTCGTGATCTTGTGCAGCCCTCACAAACCATGATAGTAACCTTGAACAAAACACAGGGCCATCTCATGACCTTGTTCAGCTCTCACAAACCATGATAGTAACCTTGAACAAAACACAGGTCCACCTCGTGACCTTGTGCAGCCCTCACAAACCATGATAGTAACCTGAACAAAACCAGGGCCACCTCATGACCTTGTTCAGCCCTCACAAAACATGATAGTAACCTTGAACAAAACACAGGTCCACCTCGTGACCTTGTGCAGCCCACACAAAACATGATAGTAACCTTGAACAAAACACAGGTCCACCTCGTTTCCTTGTGCAGCCCACACAAAACATGATAGTAACCTTGAACAAAACACAGGGCCACCTCGTGACCTTGTGCAGCCTTCACAAACCATCAACTTTCCAAACTTCCTTCTAAAGACATTATAAAACTTTACTGCACTGTAAAACATGATAATACAATTAGTTTATCTCATATCAGTAGTTATAAAAACTTAATAAATATAATTAAATTCTTCAGTCACTCAAGATATCTTTAAGAAACATGATTGTAATTCTAAATGCATCTTTTTGAATAGTTACCTTTATTTACTTGACTTCATGAGTAGCCTGGTAGATAATTCTACTACTATAATAGTATGAAGTAATCACCCTGACATCTTCATGTGTTAATACTATCTACTATTATAATAGTATGAAGTAATCACTGTAATTGTGTAATGTTACAAAACCACTTCATAATTGAGCTGAAAATTAGCATGGGCACAACTCAGACATTTGTTTAACATATAGGCTCTTTAAAATTACTTACACCTCTTAACTCAAGTGTGTTGCAGTGCTTGGAATAATCGTCACACTTCAGGTTCACTTTATATTGACAAAAGTATTAGTTTTAATTTTAAGGGTGTAGAAGAGGGTGCTGTATATTTACGCATTTTTTGCTCAAATATTTTTTTCAAACGAACCGTTTTACTTAAACAAACAATTATACTTGGAATTAAACACTTCAAGATAAGTTCGGTAATTTTTACAGAGCTACAGGTTTGATAGCTTAGATTTTATTGGCACGTTTAGATGATAAATCATCAACTATTTTTAAATAACATTGATCTTTTGGAACTTTCTTTATTCATGGAGTGTATAGTTTTATCACTAGATGTCTCTGAAGACATCTTCAAAAAACTTAAAATTATGTAGGTTGGGGGAAGAGGGGAAGCGAAACCTTTGGTGAATAAAAAAAAAATAGCTCATTCTTTTCTCAACAGTGGAGTGGTGGGGTTGGCTGTACAAGATATAGCAAAACCACAATTTAAAGAACCTTTATTGACCATTAAAATAGCAACTAAATTTAAATGTAGGTATTTATACGACAAAGTACGTGCTCTGGGGATGGCACATTTTATAAATGCTGTAAATGTTGATCGATGGAAGCTAAATATCACGAGCTTTTCTCAATATTAGCTGGCTTACAGACAATTATTTACATTCACTAAAAGGTTCTTTGAAGAGTTGATAGCGTCTAGGATGTATGTCTGCTGATCACAACGCACAATGCTGCACTTTTCCATATTTATTGTACCGATTGACCAAGGAGATATCTTCTTAGCCACCCACATAAAATCGTGAATTAGTGCCAGCACTAACGATTAAAATCGAGCACTAGCCAAACTAACGTAGCACAAACGATGGGCGCTTTCAAAAACCGGTGTTAAAAGTCGGGTGGACAGGGTGTATACAATACTCTTTCTGTACTATGGCATGACTCTCTCTCTGTTACTATTGCATGACTCTCCTCTCTGTTACTATTGGCATGACTCTCCTCTCTGTTACTATTGACATGACTCTCTCTCTGTTACTATTGACATGACTCTCCTCTCTGTTACTATTGACATGATCTCCTCTCTGTTACTATTGACATGACTCTCCTCTCTGTTACTATTGACATGACTCTCCTCTCTGTTACTATTGACATGACTCTCCTCTCTGTTACTATTAACATGACTCTCCTCTCTGTTACTATTGACATGACTCTCCTTTCTGTTACTATTGGCATGACTCTCCTCTCTGTTACTATTGACATGACTCTCCTCTCTGTTACTATTGACATGACTCTCCTCTCTGTTACTATTGACATGACTCTCCTCTCTGTTACTATTGACATGACTCCTCTCTGTTACTATTGGCATGACTCTCCTCTCTGTTACTATTGACATGACTCTCCTCTCTGTTACTATTGACATGACTCTCCTCTCTGTTACTATTGACATGACTCTCACTCTCTGTTACTATTGACATGACTCTCCTCTCTGTTACTATTGACATGACTCTCCTCCTGTTACTATTGACATGACTCCTCTCTGTTACTATTGGCATGACTCTCCTCTCTGTTACTATTGGCATGACTCTCCTCTCTGTTACTATTGACATGACTCTCCTCTCTGTTACTATTGACATGACTCCTCTCTGTTACTATTGACATGATTCTCTTCTGTTACTATTGACAAGACTCTCTCTCTGTTACTATTGACATGACTCTCCTCTCTGTTACTATTGACATGACTCTCTCTCTGTTATATTGACATGACTCCTCTCTGTTACTATTGACATGACTCTCCTTCTGTTACTATGGCATGACTCTCTCTCTGTTACTATTGGCATGACTCTCTCTGTTATATTGACATGACTCTCCTCTCTGTTACTATTGACATGACTCCTCTCTGTTACTATTGACATGACTCTCCTCTCTGTTAACTATGACCATGATCCTCTCTGTTACTATTGGCATGACTCACCTCTCTGTTACTATTGACATGACTCTCCTCTCTGTTACTATTGACATGACTCCTCTCTGTTACTATTGACATGACTCTCCTCTCTGTTACTATTGACATGACTCTCCTCTCTGTTACTATTGACATGACTCTCCTCTCTGTTACTATTGGCATGACTCTCCTCTCTGTTACTATTGACATGACTCTCCTCTCTGTTACTATTGACATGACTCTCCTCTCCCCATTCCCTATTCCAAGCTGTCACTGGACAAACCAACAGATACTTTATAACTTTTGTTGCTGCTTATGGGTGAGTAAGACTCAGAAAGAAGAATGTATTGTTGATAGAATGAGAATTTGAAGTATTCCGGGGAAGAGGACAGAGGGGAGGGGGAGGGGTAGGATACAGTATACAAAGTCCTGTAAGAGTTCGCTAAAGGATAGTCAAGGTTAGAGTAACCTCAATGCGTTCCTAGAAGAGTACTCGCTAGCCGTTCCGTCTTATGGCGGTGCTAATATCCAAACAAACAAGAAAAAAAAAGGTTGGTCGCCATTTTGAAGGTGTACTGGTTTTTGCTTTGCTTACTTCAAAGCTTAACTTTATGATAATATTGGTCTGCAACTTAATTTTATTTATTTATTTATGTGTTATTTTATATTTATCTTTTAATTTTTTATGAGCTATTTTTCTTTGATGCTTCATCAAATTCTAACTGGTTTTCTAAATATTTCGTAACAAATTAAGCTACTCTGTGAATAATGAGGGGACCAAAATAATATAATAAATCTTTAGATTTAATTAATAAGTAAAAATATACTTAGCGCCACATCTTACCACCTGTTAAGGTTATACACACATGTACTAATTAGGGTAATGAGTTAGGGATGAAGAAAAATAAATTTTGAGTAAGTGTACCCGCATTTGCGTGGAGAGAGTGGAAAACCACCCTCTGTACACCCAACTAAGATTCTAACTCAACCCAAATCTTCCTGTCATCGACATTCTAGTTTATAGCGAGACTGATGCCTGAGACCATGCGGCCACCAAAGCAGATATTTTTTCATAATGTTTCAAGTGTGCTTATTTTTAATAAAAAATAAAAGCTATGAATGTTATTAAAAATTATATAATATATATAATTTTATCATAAAAAATTATATAATATAAATACAATCATATCATAAAATATGTATTATATGATATATATATTATATATACATAATATAAGTAAATATATGTTATACACATAATATAGGTATATCTATCCTATATATATATATATATATAATATTGGTATATATAAAATATAGGTGTATATATATTTAACATATAGTTATATATTTAAATATATTATATATATAAAACTAATATTATATCAGTAAATAATATATCTAATAATAGCTAATGTTTAGGTAATATAAATAGTCACTTTATATTGCCTAAATGTTAGTTTTTAAGGTTTCTTTAATTTAAATTCCCGCCAAAGCTTACGATTTTTTATCAGAGATTACTAAGAGTTGTACAATTTTACAAAACTTTACTCTTATTTTTTGTGAAGTTAAAGCTATTCTGATTTTATAAATGGTTGATTTATAATTTATTCAATAGTACAAATGGACTTAATTATTTTTTTAAATTCCATTTTCTCCATAAGAATACATTGTAGACTCTGACGTCATACCCACCACAATGGCATACTGCGAGTACTCATTATATCTAGGTTATTCTAGTCAAGGTAGATAGCTATTGCCCGCAAAATTGTGCTAAGCGGGTAATGATTCAAAGCTGTGGACAGCATGAGTTTCAAAAGTAGGTATTAGGAAAAGCGTTCCTCGCAGAGGCAAAAATCAAGTACCTAACGGCTCTGAACTGATACACCATATGTTTGAAATGCATTTAAAAATGTTAAATAGTAATATCAAAAGAAAATAAATCATTAAAAAGGGCTATATATAAATGCAATTTTTAAATGTAATAATATTTTCTAAAGAAATAAGGTGATCATATTGTAATACATAGCAAGTTATTATGACAATTACAAAATATCCTATATTTAAAAATTAATAGTTTTTGAGATACCTTATAGTCTAATTCCTTTGTTTTAAACGTCGATTTGATATGTAGCATGTCAATCAGACAGATTGGACAGCTACAATTAAATGTCAATATTTTAATAACTATGATAGGAAGAAACAATATTAACAGTAATCTACCTCAAAATTTATTTTCTCCGACTAGATGCAGTCGGATAAAATTACGTATCTCCCTAAGTTGAAGCACGTAGCGTTAAAAATATTGTCCTTTGATAAATACTGTGGCAGTTATCAAAGAAGAGGATTAATATTAACATATTTATGAATATAATAAGTAAACGCATACCCTCTGCCACTGGATGATGTCGGATAAATTTACATACGCTTTACATGCTGTCTACAAGAAAATATGGTAAAGTACATCTATATCACAAATTCTCATAAAAATAATAACTAACCCTAAATAACATAATTAAATCAGATATATTTAAATATAAGATGCTTTGGTGTCTACTCACCATTTCAAGATGTCCTTGGATTCACCTGTCACACATGTGAAGCTCAAGATTATTCAATGATGGTGGCCTCACCTATTATCGTAACTACACATGATAAACAAATTAAGTGGAGATTGGGATCGACCCACTGGCCTACATCGCGTCAGACAAGACTGGCGGCGATTCAAGGAAACATGCTTCCCCCTTTTTTCCTGCAAGCGTCACTCCTTTTCACCTTGCCTTCATCCGTCTTTTTCCTTGTCTATATTCCTGTGTTTATCACCCTTTTTGCTTTGTTTCGTTCGTATCAGATTGAGAACTATATAAAGGCCACCAGACAGGTTCACATTATACCCAATTTACTGCTATCCAGCGTCAAAGGAGGAACGTCTGCACTGTGCCGCATCAAAGAACACGACGACCATGAAGTTTGAGGCGTCGTATACACCACCGCCATTGGACAGGATGACGGACTACGATGACGACCGTGAAGTTTGAGGCGTTGGATACACCGCCATCATGGATAGGACCACGGACTTCGATCAAATAAGTATCGTGAAATAATCAAAGAGTCCTTATGACTCGTTACCTAGTTTTTTGTTGTAAAAAATAGGCAAAGTCCATTTTGACCTTTTAAGTATTCTGTATGTAGCCGGAGACGGTTTGCATTTGTTTTGACAGCATGTGGTCTTGACAGTTAATCAAATTTAAGTCTTGTTGACTCCCAAATTTAAAGGTTAATTTTTATTGTTTAAATATTGCGTCTTGCAGAATGAGGGACAAGTCTTATAATTACTAGTTTCATATAATGTAAATCAGTGGAATGCAGCAATGTCTTAGTTAGAGACTTGCTAAACTTACACAAGTTCCATTGGTCTATTTTGACCCGATGATTCTCATGACGCCGTGAACGTCATGTACACCTGTTTAATTTTTGTATGGCTACAACCAGGTTGTCTATATTGTATTCTATTTCTCAGTTGAATTGATGGAACTCTTTATTTTGTGTTGGTTAAGCAGTCACGCTTCTCGTGCGGTCTTAGCTACGGTGAGCAAACCAGGGAACTGTTATAGAGTCATAGTGGGGTTCGCGCATATAATGCCCTTTTTCTTTACCTAGTTTTTGGCCTCTTATTGTGTTGGTATTACCCATAGTGTAATTGCTAATAGATTTGTTTGTACAATTGAATGCTTTGGCAGTAACGTAAGGGAAAAAGACCAGTCATAGTACTATTTTGTTATTATTATTATTAGCACCACGTCTTACTACCCATTGAAACGTTCTGGATATTATGGGGCC
Source organism: Timema cristinae (assembly GCA_039000515.1). Classification (NCBI taxonomy): domain Eukaryota; kingdom Metazoa; phylum Arthropoda; class Insecta; order Phasmatodea; family Timematidae; genus Timema; species Timema cristinae. Next base: position 48,298,962 of record JBCFYV010001001.1, on the reverse strand, counting down.
CCACGTTGGGCGCCAATTGAAACGTTCTTGAATATTACTGCACCACGATGGACGCCAATTGAAGTGTTCTGGTTCGGCGCGTTGAGCGTCGATTGAAGTTACACCGTGTAATTAGCTGGTAATTGCCCCGTGGTCAAGCACTAATTAAATCGGTCCGGTTTTTTAATGTTGTGAGTTAATTGGTATTTATAGCCCCGTGATCGAGCCCAATTAAAGAATTATAATTAATACACACTGATTATTTTGACATGTTTTTTATTTCTGAATCTCTGTTTATTTAATGAGAAAATAGATCATGTCGTTGAAATATATATGCGGCCTATTGTATGAGCGCGGATAGGTGTTGCTGGACGCCAAGTGCCCAAGTGAGTTCTGTCAGTTCTGGACACCAACTAACTTTACGTTGCACCATTCTTTGTATATATATCCCTTGCTCATGGAAGCTTCGAGAAGGTTTAGTTTAGAAAAACAAAATACAAGACAAAAACATCTCTGTGCTACTAGAAGCTTCGAGAGCCGGAAACTGACTAAAGTTACATTTAAAAATCTCTCTTCGACCCTTCGAGAAGAGGAAGTTATTATTTGAAATATGTATATTGTCAACCTGACTTGACTAATGTCACGTGCGTGACGTCACTGATCAGTGGCTTTTGCCTTCTTAGAAGAAGTACTTTAAGCGCCATTTAATATACTATATAATTTAAATGAAATAAGATACGTTTATAAAATTAGGACGATATTATTGTCAATGCTTTCACATATTCTTTAGGGGCAAATCAATTACATTACAATACCCCCCAAAGTGTATCTGAAAGTAGAGACCTTGTCGTATACTTTTTGATACGCTTTGCTAAAAAAAAAAAAAAAGACTAGAAAAGACGACATGATCATTTTTCGCACACCCTGTATAAAGTTTCACAAATAACAATATTTTGAAACATCCTGTATAAAATTTCACAAATTGGATAAATTCCAATAATTTGGAACACTCTTCATTATGTGGTTCTTGAATGATAATAATATTTGAAGTGGTGTTCTCCGACTGTAAGTTTACATGAAGTATATATATATATATTGAAGTTATATAAATCAAACATTAAAATATAAAATGTTAATCAAAAAGTTGAATTTAAATAAATCAAATATCAAGATATAAAATTGTTAAGTATTATTATAATTAATTGAAATAAAATAATCTAAATTTATTATATATAAAAAATTGGATTTAATATAAAAATTTGAATTTAATCATTACTAATCAAAGTTTTTTATTTTTTATTAAAAAAAAAAATTCGTTGATATAACGTCCTTAAGATTGATTAAAATACATTAAACTTTTTAATAAAAAAATGGAATTTAATTGTTGCTAATCAAAGTGTCTTTTAATCATTTATTGGTTTAAACACTTCGTTGCACTTTATTTATTTCAATGATCCTTCACGGATCAACTTTTAATTATTAGTATTATTATGATGATCCTTCACGGATCCACTTTTACTATTATTATTATATTGACATACTTAACACTCTTAATGCTACACATACTCTTAAAAGCCTGACGGCCAAATTCGCTATATGAGCCATCACTTAAAATGCATTTACTGAATAATTAGCTTAAAAACACAAAAGAATAATTCACAAAATAAATCCAATTACTTAAAAGATAATATAATTACATTGTTTCGGACAGAGAAAGGATAATAACAGAACATCTGAATCACCTTACCAAAAAATTTTTTGATGAGAATACCTAATCTTAAAACAAATTTAAAATACTTGAAATATATAGACGATAATCTTGGAATCATAAAGCACGTTTGAAATTAGTATGAAATTATATATCACACCATTATAAAATATTGAAATTTATTTTTCCCCTTCTTAATTGAATAATTAATTTCTCATTATTGAAAAAATCTTTAACTGTCTCTCTTGATTACAACCTTTTGAATATTGCCTATTTGCCTTAGGCATTTAAAAAATAAAATTATAATACAATTTTGTTATAGTAGCCTAATTAGGTACAACACCCTAATTAGCTCTCATTATCCTTGTTAATACATTAGCATTGGTTGTTACATTACGCAATCACAGAATACCCTTTTAAACTTCTTCATAATCTCCTCAATATCTTTAAACTTTAATCCAGATTTAACCATTGGATATTTATCACATATTATTTAGTGGAAAGCTTAGGCCTTTGCCTCATTTATTATAACAGACTTTTTTAAAGGCTGCTTTGTGCTAGCTCTATGTTTGTGAATACCTGTTACCTGAACTTTGGTGATCCTTTGACGCACCACTTATAAAAATGAAATTATTCATCATGGCTTAATATATCTAAGTCCATGGCTTAATACACCTTACTTCCTCACTCTATTCTCCTAATCTCCTCAACGCTGCTAGATGCCCTCGGGCCATCCTTAAACTCATAACGACGATTAATTAATCCAGATCATGGCTTGCCCATAGCTAAGACCATATCTGAAAAAACCTCAACTCCACTTTCTCAACCTATATACCTCAATGAACCTTATCTCCTTAACCAAAAGACCTCAACTTCACTATCTGAAAAAAAAAAGCTTTTAAACAAGACTCTACTGGCCTCTTATTTCCAATCACCTTAACATACTGTAATAAGCACTCAAGTGCATATCTAAATTAATTTCGCTAGATATCTTAGATCTTACTTCTTCAGCTCATCATCTTTACTCTGTGATTTCGTTACTATCTGAATCAAAATCGTTGAATTTATTGCCATTTAATTAATTGAATTAAAATAGCCCCCCACATAAATATTAAAATCCTTATCTTGATTATAAAAAAAATGCATCATTGATGAAATAATATATTTATTCAGATTTCCAAGATCGTCTATTAATTAATAAAACTTCCTAACTTTTTTCTTAAATTGAAATTATATAAATTTTTTAAACTCAAAATTGCCCTGTTAACCTAATTTTTACTCAAATTATTACTTAAACAATAGTTTACAATTAACAAAAAATATTACCTACTCTTAGAATATACTTACACCCTAATCTCTCCTCGCGTGTTTACAGGCTTTCACGCACCTCCAGCTGACAAACTTATCCAAGCTCTCACCTAACCTTCTATCCGATGTTATCCCTTGCATGCTTCTAAGGGTCCATGCCCCCTCCTGCTGACAATTTTAACTAATGGGATAAATCTAACCTGCTGAAATACATATTTTTTATATTTAAAGATTCCATGTACATTATACCGGGTTCGACTCTGACTTATTGAACTAAAATTTAAAAAAAAAAAAAATTTATTTTATCTTTCATGGCCAAAGTCATCTTGTGTCGTCTTACTTTTTAAACAAAGATGATTGTAATGTCACCCATGTCAAAGGATTTTTGACTACCTGTCTATTTTATTTTTGAAACTAAGAAGACAATGAAAGATGTTGTTGACTACTCTGAGACTTGAAAGATATTGTTCATGTTACCAATAAAAAAACATAAAAAAACCTCATTTTACAAAAGAGGGATTAACTCTACCCTTTTCAGAAACAAAAAGATTAGTGCCACTTTTGGTAGTTGCTGTCGTTTATGGTTTCTTTACAATTTCTATTTTGAGATATGTTTCAGGTGCGACACCCTTTTTCCTTTCTTCAAACTAACACGCAGTTTATGTGTTGAATGTTTACTTAAAAATAACATTTCTTACTACGACTAAAGTTGGATGGAATATTTCATATTATTTAGAGATTCATAATAGTTACAGTTACATAATATTTACTTACATACTAATTGCAGTTATATATATATTTAAATATTATCCTTTTAAAATTAAAATGTTAATTATCCGACATTTAATACCTTGTGAATGCCACCTGGATCGAATACTTTCTGTGGGTCGTATTGAAAGAAACTCTTTATTTTTCCTTTTAGTTTCCTACCTAGTCTCTTGTTCGATTTCAGACTGGATTGTTTTCTACAGTTAGAACTCTTTTTAGATCGTATCCTCTGGTTCGATCTCTGATCGGATCTTTTAAATTGAATTATAGTTTTAGGTTCAACCTCAGATTGGGTTGCAGTTTCTCGTTCGGTCCCTGTTTGCATCGTTGTCTCTGGTTCGATCCCTGACTGAATTGTGGTTTCTGGTTCGATCCCTGTTTGGATCTTTTCCTTAAAACCATTATTAACTGCTTCTATTATTCCCTGGTTCATTGCATCTATTCTCTGATTAGTTTTTTCACTATTTTTATCTATATTCTGAATAATTTCATCTAACATTCTCTGATTACTTTCTTGTAATATTTTCATAAATTGATTTAAATCTAATATGGGTTGCTCCATTTTTTGTTCCCTATTCTTTTCTCTTTCTTCCTCATCTACTAAAAGATTTCCTTCTTTTTCTGTCCTATCTTCTTCTCTCTCTCCCTCTGCAAATGACTCGTCATTGTCCTGTTCACTTTCTCTTATTTCCTCATCTGATTGTTCTAGACCTAACTGATTCCTAGGTCTATTTTTATTTACTACCTCTTCAGAACAGCTACCGTTGAATGTATATATACTACAAGAAGTCGCCAGCCTAGCTAAAAAAACTGACGAGCTTAGATTAGTAGAAATATCTCGCCGCTAGGATCGCTTGTGTTCTCCAACACCAGAAACGTTCACTGTAATAGCCTAGGGGTAAACCGGCTAAAATATTCTCTTTCTCTCTTCTCCGTCGCACTCTACAAGAGACTTTGAAGGGTGGGAAGGGCCAGCAGTCCTTTCCTCCCTCCATTCCTAATAATAGCAAACGACCTTGAAGTAAAGCAAGACAAAAATTCATAGTTCCCTTGCCACTTTCCTTTGGTTCTTTTTCAAACCCGCTGACATAATTTGTTTTGAGGTTCACTAGTTGTAGGCGGGCACCTATGTCTTGCTTCATCCTTTGCTTTATATAGATTAAATAATGTATTGATTTGTATATTTTTGTGTAAAGTTGAGTGATATATATTTTTAAATAATTCATCTAAATTTTTGGAAGAAAGATTTGTTCTATGAAATAATGAATCGAGGACAAAAATGTGCACATCGCGGCTGCTCAATTACACGGTGAACTGATGGTAATTTTTCATAAATGGTTTCCCGCTACTTCCACGCAAACGAGGGTACTTCTCATAATTCTATCTTCCTTATACCTACCTTCTATGTGCTCTGCTATTAAATACGGAAAGCATTGACTGGCGTGAAGATACAATGAAAAAACAACACTACTAGAGCTTACTCTATTTACTTGAAAAACATATTTTAGACAGTGAAAATACATCATATTCAAATATAACAAATGTACATTTTTGTATAATTATAATTACATTTAAACTTGGATTACAATTTTTAAGATAAATACTATTCTTACTATATTGACTTGATAATATAAAATGCGAGATACTGACTCAAAAACTATTCATTGTTAACATTATATATATATATATATATATATATATATATATATATATATATAATTAAACCTTTTTTTTAATGGGTGTTGAACTAAAAGTTTAGTATCCTTTAATTAAATATAAACCGATAGAATTTTGATTTTTTTTTTCTCTTTACGAGAAAAAGGGGCATTATAAGTTCATAAAAACCATTGAAATAACTGTCATATTTTATAAATTAATTATATCTATGATAAAATGCCCTTATCTCACCAAGCGTTTACTTAGAACCAGAGGCGCACCCAAGGGGGTGGGGTAAACTGGGCACCTTCCCCCATAACCTCTAATAATTTCAATAAAAACATAAATCATATACTGTATAACTAAAACATTAGACACAGAAGATGAGTGGGATACATAGGCTCCATTTTAAGACTTTGTATTCAAAACACACGCGCACACACATACAGATATTAAAAGTGCCTCTTATATTCTCATTTGAAAAAAGCACAACCATAATAGCTTCCATATATTGTATACAAGAAAATGTATATAACTAGTAGCCACCATTCTGGTAATTAAGTTCGTTTTAGTTTTTAAGGCTTTTAACACAAGATATGGGTTATTACACCGAGGACCTCGCTTATAGAAACTTCAGAATCACTCGCACCCCACCCAATTTCGGTTAAAGTTAATACTAAAGTTCTTCGAACTGACAAAGCTACCAGAGCGTGTTATTCAACACATTAACATATATTGACTTAGACCAGGGGCTCTCACATTTTAGACCGAAAGAGCCTTTGTACCAGAAAAAATAAATGTTTGAACGCTCATACAAATGTTCACACTAGTATTATCGGTTTATAACTTAATACTTGAATAAATATAAAAGAAAAACTACACTTCCCCACCACTTTGTGCAAAAAGTTCACATTGAAAAATGCATAATCTAAATCAATATATATTTATTTATTAGTAGCTTGTGTGGCATGTATAATTTATCTAGATTTTAAAAAAAGTTGGCAATCCTAATTAATGATGCTATTTTATAATGTGAAAAACTAAATAACATTATAAAATTGCCCCACGTAGCATCAGATAACTAAGGTGGAGCCCAGTTTGAAAAATGCTACTTTAGAGGCCTTAAAACATAACATGAAACCGATGATGAATTAAAATTTATTTCAAACAATAATAGTTAATATCTAATAATAAAATAACAATTTCCTACAAACTTTAATCTCTGGAAAATTTAGAAAATCCTATAAACTTCTGGAAGCTATAATTAGCTATTTATAACGAGCAGATGTTATCAAAATGGTTCTACAGTTCAAAATAACACCATCTTTTAAAACTATACATTTTCCTCCTCCTTTATTCATAAATAAAAAAAGCAATGGATAAATTTAACAGATTTGAGTGTTTTTTGTATAAATACCTACTATAAACTAAAACATAGTCATTTACAGAAACTATGTTATTTAATAGTTGCCTTTAGTTTTCATGAAAATAAATATATAGGTAATTAATACTAATGCACTTCCAGAGGTTTGAAGGTGAGGGTGACGCCAAAACCCCTTTTCCCCTAAATTTTATTCTGGCTATGGCCTTGATTGTATGCCCTACCTAAAGTAAATTTCTGAGCGCGTCACTGGGTGGACACAAACATATATATAATCTTTTCAAACATTATAGATATCATCTTTAGATTAGAAATAAAATCATAATATAGTGAAAGTTTCTTCGCGCGATTAAGTTAGATTTAAATAGAAAATTTAAGTTTTTATTTTTGTATATTTAGTGAGCATTATCAGAAGCGACAGGTTATATAACGTGAATTACAAGCTAACTTAATATTAGAAAAGAGACAATACGCATTCCCGAAAATTTAAATTTCACCATTGGTAAATGTTTTAGTCATGCCGGGATTCGATTCTCGGAACTTAAGTTCTGTGGTGAGAGGTGCTTATAATTGAGGTAAGGTGTCAAACTTGGATTAAATTTGTTCAAGATATACATAGCTAGGTTTTTTAATTTATTGAGAGGATGTTGAATAGGTTGAAGTTATAATAAGACGCCCTTAAAATAATGAGTACACAATGGCATTGTGTTTTATTTTTATGTACACCGCATCTTACAGAAGGGCTATCCGACTCATTACAATAATAGAGTAAGTTAGAAAGGTGTATTTAAAATGAAATGTACATGAATTTGAGTGGAGAAAGAGAGAGAGAAATCATTTGGAAAATCGTCCCTCAGTACACAGAACAGGAATTCAAGCCCTGACCCCCACGTCACAAAAAACAAGTTATATTTTGAGTGTGATGACTTATGAGACCAGGTAGCTTACAGCGCCCAAGGTACCCGTTTTTATTTGTGTACAGAGGTATCATTTTTTTTATCACGTATCTAGAAATGTTTTGTTGACAACACATAAACTGTACTAAATGTTGATTTCAATACACGGTCTGACACTTTAGATCAGTCATTAGCGTGTTTTCATACTGAGTTAAAGGTCCTGGTTTCGATTCCCGGCATGGCCTAAAAAATTATCATTGGTGAACTGAACTATGCGTTTTCGCTTTCACAGGGTTGAATCTGTTCTAGATTTAATCTAGTTTATAAGTCGGTTTAGAAAGTGCACGTTAAATGCCCCAAATAAATGAATAAATGAAATTATTTTAATACATGATGTCTAATAAAGTAATGAGGAGGTTATAAGGGAGGACTAAACTTATGTGTGCACCAACTATGATTAAAAATAATAATTTTTTAATACTTTGAATCAAGTGTAAACCCTTTTAAAGATTTTAACTACAATGAAGTCTATAGTTAAAACTATTTTCAAATTGTACAAATGTGTATTTTAGAATTATGTCCATTCTTATAATTGTAACTTATAATAAGTATATGCATACCTTCTTTTACCTTGTTATTGTACAAAATTTAAGTAAGGGCCTCACTTGAATGGATGAGATATACCACAGTGATAAACGTATATCACTTTACACGCTCTTGTACTGTTCTCTTAAAGGCACTATATTTTTTATATCTATATGTAACCTTAAACACTCATTTAATATTTTACAAAATATAATTCTTAAGACAGATTCTTGTAAATTGGTACTTATATCAAAAGATTTTATGTTAATATCTAAACTGGTTTCTATTTTTTTTTACTGTGCATCAAACATGCCCAAAATATTTAAATTTATCTGTCTTAATTTATATTATTAATTTGTTCTTAAGTTAGATATTTCTGTCCTCCAAATGGTGCTCTAAGTCAGCACAAACCACATAAACCTGAAGGGGTTTAGTTAGGGCCTATATCAGATCACTCAAGTTTGCTTCCATACAACCCCCTCAAATTAGATATGGAAGTATACCACAATTTTGCACTTTTTTAGTTTTCTAGTCTCAGACCATTGTTATGGGAGGGAGGTGTGTGAGAAAGCAGGTTAAGTGTAGTTCCAATCCTCAATTAATTTTTTATTTTGTTGATGTAAATATTAATATTCTATTTTGCACCAAGTATGGCCCCATAATATGTTTGCAAGGGAAAAAAATACATAAAAGTGGTGGGGTGGTGGGTAAGGTTGAGCGTAGCCCCCTCCCTTAAAAAACACACATCTACAATTTGTCTCCTTTTAATGTCAATGTAATGTCTTGTATGGAAACTACTTATGGCGTTTTGCACCGTAATAGCTTTTGAATAACAAATATTTAATATTAAAAATGTTGGAGAGGCAAAGTTAAGCGTGTCTCCCTCCCCCACTCAATAATTTTTGATTTTCCTATGCAAATATATATGCAAGGTTTTAAAACTTTTTCACCCAATAATGGCGTTTTGCATTATTAGTTTAGTCATAAAAAAATGTTATAATGTCTGTGATATGCATGAACATAAAAAGTAGAAACATTATAGTGTTTTCAATTTTTTATTGTTGAAATGATTTTCGTGTAAGTACGACGTATTCTACGGCCTAACAGTTTTGCAAGAAAAAATATGTATCATGAAAAAAAAAATGAAGAGCCAAAGCAATAAAAAAATAGTTTTTCTCAAATATTTATTATACAGACAAGCTATCCCAACAACAAAACCTAGCTAGCCCACCAAACGTCTACCAATAATTATTAAAGAAAAAGTTGGGTTTGGTTGGTAAGTATTGATGTACAGAAAATTTTCACATTTCTTCATGACATAGAAAGCTGAAATTTGGAGCAATTATAAGGGAACATTCAAAAGGTGTGTGAGAATCAGTAAACTAAAAAATTATTGCCTTCGTCAGTGTTTCTCAAACTCACACTAGCCGAAGGTTCAGATTCACAAACTCGAGGCGTGTTGAGAACCACGGAATATACAAACATGTTTGATTAAATACATATATTCTATAGGTACTTTTGTTTTTGTAGCGCATCTTACCAGCCGTCCTGACTAAGCATATTTTAATAACGCTAGTAAGTAAGGGATGAGGAACATATAATGTGGAGGAAATGTAACTGCATTTGAGAAACGGGAATATAGGAGACCATAAATAGGAAAAATCCACCCTCTGTACATCCAGATGGAATTCTAGCCTCGTCTTCCCCGACACCAGCTAACCAGATAATAATAATCTGACGTTTAATCCGCGTGCCCGCCGACGTAACTCTTTAATAGCTATTTGATGCTATGTAATTAAAATATTATATAACTTATATTTTCCAGATGTTAATGTGGGTTAGAGAATCACTCAAAGCAGTATTTATTAAAATATTTAAACAAAAATCCCCACAATCCACTATTTAAAAAGTGATAAAACAATAACGCATTTGAAATGGTTTAAGTGTTTTATATCAATATTATATTCACACTAAAATTAAACTATTATTGTGTGTGTGGAGAGAGAGAGAGAGTATTGGTGTAACTGCAGGCCAAATACTATTTTAAAAGCTTTGCAGACAAGCAAGATATGATCCGCGAGCCGTGAATTTGAGAACCCCTGCCTAAGTATACCACGCGTGGCCAATATTGTGAACTCAAAAAGCACCTAGCTTAAGATAGAAAAGTTTTTGTATTAATATAATTGTGATATTTATATTAATAAATAGATCTTTGTATTTAAACTAAAGGAAAGTAAAAATTATCATTTATATAACTATGAAAGATTTATTTTCCTCAGAGACTAGCAAACTAAGAAAATAAACATCATTTGGTTTGAATGCAATGTTATTGAATGACAGGTAAACGACCCCTAAAACCGATAACGGTTAGTTTAGAGTAGACCTTGAGAAAACCTATCTGGTCAGTTTTCTTACAACTTACAACCTCCCCTAATTCTTACCATCCCTCTTTTACAAGAGAAGTATTCCTCTCTTCTTTTAGACAAAGAGGGAGAGTAATATTCAAACAGTACCATAACTGGCCATCAGGATGCACCACAAGCGTACTAGCGCTTTCTAACGGCGAGATATGTAACTAGTGAAATAAATTGGATGAGCAGCGTAGAGTTTTTCCCTATCCTTCGTTCCCTCTATTAGTATATATACACTCAACGTTATGAGTAATTCTAAAAAATCACCCCCTTCTTTCACTTGTTGATGTCCCTTTCCTAATACGTCAGTGCGTCTTGTATAAAACCACCACCCCTCGTTTCACATTTTGTATTCTATTGCAACGACTCGTCGGAGGACATCCTAAAAATAATCAAGGACCAGTGGACTAACAAGCGGTGATCACGATGTTTGAGGCGTTTGTCTCACCTCCTCGCTGCAGATGAAGTAAAGTTTGTGACAATGATAATTTAGATGTAGTAAGTTTTGATAGAGTCTGGGTGGCTTGTTTTACTATGTCCATAAGACGTAGTTTTTAATGTCAGAGTTTCTGATCTGTTTTTATATGTCCATAAGAAATAATCTTAAATACCAAGGCAATAATAAGATGCCCTATACTGGATGGCCATGTTCCGGCTAGGCTAAACTGTTTGATCGAAAAATGGTGGAAATAAGTCAGTCAATAGCTTTGTTTCATGACCTAGTTGGGTCTTTGACTTATACTAATCTCTAATCTTTCTATTGTTGTATCTTTGTACTGTGATCAACTCGTGGGTATGCTACTAGTCTAAAGTAGTGGCCGCTGTGGTATTGCTTATTTAGCCGGCCCCCTTCAGGCACCGCTTGACTTAGTTAATGTTTAGCTGTTTGCTGGTGTTATAGTTTGTGTCCAGGCTTGTGTTTAAATTTAAATATACTATTGAATTACAAGGCAGTACAAATGAAGAATAGACTGGTCATACTATCTTTACAGCCTAGATTCCTAGTAGCTCACCATTAACTAGTTGTAAACTATAGTTCCTGTACTGGAAATTTAACCTTTGTATATCGTAACTCAATATGGAGTTAACTCATGCTAGCTAGCCCGTTTAACTACCAACGTTATAACTCTTTAAACTATGACATTCTATATTTAGGTATTGTTAACTATTATTCTTTGATATGCATATAAGGTTAAAGCATAGTAGCTGCAAGGCTGGAGTGGTGGTGAGTATTGTTGCTTAATATAAAATCAATCATTGCTTCCAATTCAAATTTGCCGTAGTGTTGAGGAAGACGCACCTTCGTTGTAGAATGTGTGTTTGTTCTACTTTAACAAGCTATACCTTTTTCTAATATAGACATCACCATTATGGTCATGGTTGCTGGTCAAACCACGGTGCTTTACACATAACGCTAGCAATTGTCTAAAGTAACTGATATAATTTCCATCAATAAACAATGGAATGTTTAGTATATGATCTCATCAAACCATTTGAAATATTTTAGACTTGTTTGAATTTAAAATAAACCTATTTGTCAAACGCGCACAAACTGCGCTACCCTTAGAATGCGCACAAAATTTAAATCAAACTATATTGACGTTTAAAATGAAATTATAAAATAATGATTTTATTAAAATTTTACTATTGTGAATCACATTGGTTTTATTAATATTTTAAGAAATTCAAGAACTAATTAATATATTCAATTTTAATGAGAATCTGTAAATACCACAGTTTTTAAAAAAAAATGATCTCAGTGAACTACGGTGCTAAAAGTCTGATTCAATTAAAGTTTTAATTAAAATTGTTAAGGTAAGTAAGGTATTCTATGAAATAATTCTATAAAAATTTGTCCAAAATATTTTAAAATGTGAGATTTAATTGTACTCTGGTGGTATTCTTCGAGGGTTGGGTCAGAGCTGAGTCCACAGACATTAAACTAGCTGAGGGGGCTGTAACTACCAGTGGTGGAACTCCTACCTCTTTCTCACTAGCAGGGAGCATGGAAGGTTTTAACAGCTGTAACTACCAGTGGTGGAACTCCTACCTCTTTCTCACTAGCAGGGAGTATGGAAGGTTTAACAGCTGTAACTACCATGGTGGAACTACCACCTCTTTCTCACTAGCAGGGAGTATGGAAGGTTTTAACAGCTGTAACTACCAGTGGTGGAACTACCACCTCTTTCTCACTAGCAGGGAGCATGGAAGGTTTTAACAGCTGTAACTACCAGTGGTGGAACTCCTACCTCTTTCTCACTAGCAGGGAGTATGGAAGGTTTAACAGCTGTAACTACCAGTGGTGGAACTCCTACCTCTTTCTCACTAGCAGGGAGCATGGAAGGTTTAACAGCTGTAACTACCAGTGGTGGAACTCCTACCTCTTTCTCACTAGCAGGAAGCATGGAAGGTTTTAACAGCTGTAACTACCAGTGGTGGAACTCCTACCTCTTTCTCACTAGCAGGGAGTATGGAAGGTTTAACAGCTGTAACTACCAGTGGTGGAACTCCTACCTCTTTCTCACTAGCAGGGAGAATGGAAGGTTTTAACAGCTGTAACTACCAGTGGTGGAACTCCTACCTCTTTCTCACTAGCAGGGAGTATGGAAGGTTTAACAGCTGTAACTACCAGTGGTGGAACTCCTATCTCTTTCTCACTAGCAGGGAGTATGGAAGGTTTAACAGCTGTAACTACCAGTGGTGGAACTCCTACCTCTTTCTCACTAGCAGGGAGCATGGAAGGTTTAACAGCTGTAACTACCAGTGGTGGAACTACCACCTCTTTCTCACTAGCAGGGAGTATGGAAGGTTTTAACAGCTGTAACTACCAGTGGTGGAACTACCACCTCTTTCTCACTAGCAGGGAGTATGGAAGGTTTTAACAGCTGTAACTACCAGTGGTGGAACTACCACCTCTTTTTCACTAGCAGGGAGCATGGAAGGTTTTAACAGCTGTAACTACCAGTGGTGGAACTCCTACCTCTTTCTCACTAGCAGGGAGCATGGAAGGTTTTAACAGCTGTAACTACCAGTGGTGGAACTACCACCTCTTTCTCACTAGCAGGGAGCATGGAAGGTTTTAACAGTTGTAACTACCAGTGGTGGAACTCCTACCTCTTTCTCACTAGCAGGGAGTATGGAAGGTTTAACAGCTGTAACTACCAGTGGTGGAACTCCTACCTCTTTCTCACTAGCAGGGAGTATGGAAGGTTTAACAGCTGTAACTACCAGTGGTGGAACTCCTACCTCTTTCTCACTAGCAGGGAGCATGGAAGGTTTTAACAGCTGTAACTACCAGTGGTGGAACTCCTACCTCTTTCTTACTAGCAGGGAGCATGGAAGGTTTAACAGCTGTAACTACCAGTGGTGGAACTCCTACCTCTTTCTCACTAGCAGGGAGCATGGAAGGTTTTAACAGCTGTAACTACCAGTGGTGGAACTACCACCTCTTTCTCACTAGCAGGGAGCATGGAAGGTTTTAACAGCTGTAACTACCAGTGGTGGAACTCCTACCTCTTTCTCACTAGCAGGGAGTATGGAAGGTTTTAACAGCTGTAACTACCAGTGGTGGAACTACCACCTCTTTCTCACTAGCAGGGAGCATGGAAGGTTTTAACAGCTGTAACTACCAGTGGTGGAACTCCTACCTCTTTCTCACTAGCAGGGAGCATGGAAGGTTTTAACAGCTGTAACTACCAGTGGTGGAACTCCTACCTCTTTCTCACTAGCAGGGAGTATGGAAGGTTTAACAGCTGTAACTACCAGTGGTGGAACTCCTACCTCTTTCTCACTAGCAGGGAGCATGGAAGGTTTTAACAGCTGTAACTACCAGTGGTGGAACTCCTACCTCTTTCTCACTAGCAGGGAGTATGGAAGGTTTTAACAGCTGTAACTACCAGTGGTGGAACTCCTACCTCTTTCTCACTAGCAGGGAGCATGGAAGGTTTTAACAGCTGTAACTACCAGTGGTGGAACTCCTACCTCTTTCTCACTAGCAGGGAGTATGGAAGGTTTAACAGCTGTAACTACCAGTGGTGGAACTCCTACCTCTTTCTCACTAGCAGGGAGTATGGAAGGTTTTAACAGCTGTAACTACCAGTGGTGGAACTACCACCTCTTTCTCACTAGCAGGGAGCATGGAAGGTTTTAACAGCTGTAACTACCAGTGGTGGAACTCCTACCTCTTTCTCACTAGCAGGGAGTATGGAAGGTTTTAACAGCTGTAACTACCAGTGGTGGAACTCCTACCTCTTTCTCACTAGCAGGGAGCATGGAAGGTTTAACAGCTGTAACTACCAGTGGTGGAACTCCTACCTCTTTCTCACTAGCAGGGAGCATGGAAGGCTGTAACTACCAGTGGTGGAACTCCTACCTCTTTCTCACTAGCAGGGAGCATGGAAGGCTGTAACTACCAGTGGTGGAACTCCTACCTCTTTCTCACTAGCAGGGAGCATGGAAGGTTTTAACAGCTGTAACTACCAGTGGTGGAACTCCTACCTCTTTCTCACTAGCAGGGAGCATGGAAGGTTTTAACAGCTGTAACTACCAGTGGTGGAACTCCTACCTCTTTCTCACTAGCAGGGAGCATGGAAGGTTTAACAGCTGTAACTACCAGTGGGTAACTCCCACCTCTTTCTCACCCCCTCACTCCATCAAGTCCTTGTGTTTCTGTTTATTACGGTCAAGTCTGTTGTCAATATTTCCCTCATCACAAACCCACTATGGGCCAATGAATGATGGAAATGGAGGTAAGCAAAGGCATCATTGTTTGTTTTAATCTGGTTACCATGGTAACAGGACACTTCTGAGTCAACTAAAAGCTGAAACACTAGCGTTCGAAGCAGTGGCTCAACATAAATATGATTATTGGAGCTCAGTGGTACAATCACCTGAAGTTGACTGAATGTCTTAACCCTTCTATACGATTCTACCGTCTTCACTCTTTCTTTAGTATAATTAAAAAGTGTACATCCCGAATGGGTAGTAAGACACAGTGTAAAACAATCAACGTTTGCAATAATGAGCCTTTTATAAGGATAGGTCCCACTATCCGTCAGTAGAGTATGGTATAGCTGGCCACAAGCACTTCCTGGTTTAGTTCAGATCTAGTTTTGATGTCTAATTAGCCAAGTCAGCATCTCCGGTCAGTCACCTCCGTCCAAAGGTGTTTATTGGATAGAATCCATCATGGTCCTTAAGGACGTAAATCAGATCCTCCCATACTTGACACTTGTTTCCTCATCGAGAAGTGGATACAGACTTACAGAGCCCACTCCAAGGTCCATATCGAGTCACAAGTGGTTTATGCTCACTGACACACGCCCGCCCACAAGGAGGTCCAGCGTGGGACAATGAGGTCGCCCTACAGATATTCTGTCGGGCTTTGGCTGTTTATTGACAGCGAGCTGTTATCTAATGAGCGTTACTTCTAATTTACCTAATTATATAGATAAACAGGTGGATACATAGATATTGACCTATATATGAGTATATACGTGTTTTATAGTAAACAAAGCAATGAACGTTTACAGGAAACCTTTTTTAATATAACCCATGAATTAAAAGTTATGAATAAAATAAAATACATCACTCGTTATTGTTATTATATGTAATACTAAGTAGCAATTGGTAACTCTTATGTTCTCATCTTGAGGATAATTTAGGAAGTTTTTTAAAAGAAGCCGAAAACTGGGCCGCTTATTCTCGAGATAGACTGATAAAAGCGTTTTCAAGCGGCGGCCATCTTGACGTCATAGCTCTTTTCCACGGAGGACTATATTGGTTTCATTTTTCTCTATCAGATGGCAGAACTAACCCAATTTGAGCTAAAATTGGACTCGCCTCCTTTTCCCCCTGTACCCCGAATATCATAAAATACATATCTTAGGTAGGTCTAGCTAACACATCCGAGCTACTATCGTAACCTATGCGAGGTGATGACGTCACACGGAAGGGCCCACCACTGTCTTGTAAAGAAGTGTCGTCAAGGACAGATAGCCCCAGTTTGCCGAGAAACTCGTTACGATGTACTTCGTCCACTCATTACATTGGTCTTAGCAGTCTTTAAACATGATATTGTGAACCAAAATATTTACTATGCACATTATTATTTGGTCAAATGTCCAAAAGGAATCGATGGTTAGTCTTTAATTTGGAAATAATATTTGTTAGTCCCGTTTACAGAATATCTTTGAATGGCGTCACATTTTTAATTTCTATAGTAAAATTTAAATTTAAAAATGCCTCATAAGTTTTTTAATCCTGGATGTAGACCTAACTGTGACTCTCAAAAGGAGAAATAAACAAATACATTTTCTATCTCCAAGCAGCCGTAACACCGTCCACAGTGGGTACGCGCAATCCACAGGGACGACTGTTACGGGAACTTCTGCTGCTATTTGAATGGATCCTCGTTGTGAGCAACTATAATCCGAGAGGATCGTGCCACAAGAGATGACAGATCTGGTTTATTAGTGCCTGGAAAAATTTCCAAGCTAATCAATGATGCCTAGCCATCAATGTTCCCTAATCAGCCCTCGTATTTCACCTCAGAGCCTCCATCTGGAAAACAAAGACAAGAGTCGGCTTGCCGAGACATACATGGAATCAAGATGAAGTTATTAAAGAGTTTCAGGATTTCAAAGGTAAAATCAGCTCAATAAATACAGATAATTGTTTAAAAATATTTTTAAAATTATTCTCTTAAAAACTTATTCTATTTGTAACATTCCTAAAATTATTGTATTATTAAAAATAACCAATAATCTGATTGTTAAAATTTCGCATAGTAATGTGATAATACTTACTTTTAAGTTTTAATGGGTTTTGGGACCAAAAATATTAAACTCTCAGGGGGTCCGAATTGGACTGTTTGTTGAGTCTTCTGAGTTCATACACTGTTGAGACCCTTTCAACTGAAGAAACAACAAAGAATACCTCAGAAGTTTTAAAACTGTTGTAATGGCACTGAGGAAAGTTCTCCATTGAACACCAAAACATGACTTTTACAGGAGAAAAAGGGGATGAACAAGAATTAGCTATAAGAGTATTACTTGACTAGATTTATGTAAAACAATCGATTTTATTTTTTTTATAAAAGTGGGTCAATAGAAGCCTTTTCTGACAATCTTCAGGAAGCTACTACAATGCATGCGTTTACGATTTCATCTTTGCTGTCAACAAATAAAAACTTAGTAGCTCTCTTAAAACTCTGACTGCAAATAAACTTTATGAGATGACTTTGTGTGTATTAAAAAAATCAAGTCGTTTCTAACACATCCACTACATCAAACAATCGTACAAGACTAACATAAATCAAACTAATATAGCTGTTGGACACGTTTTAGAATCTGAAAGAAAATTAAAACTAATAAGTTTAGTCAAATTAAAATAATCAAAATCTGGGAAATTTGAGAAAGAAAATTTTGAAGACGTTAATTTTGACTGTGGCAATGTAGAATTAAGTGAAACTAATCTAATGACCTTTATTTACATTTTAAAGTACGCTGCAAATAGTGTAGGTCATCAACTGAAATGCGAAACTTGTAGCGTATTTTGAGATATGGGACACACATGTGGTGGGAGATATGGGACACATATGTAGTGGGAGATATGGGACACACATGTAGTGGGAGATATGGGACACACATGTAGTGGGAGATAAGGGACACACATGTGGTGGGAGATATGGGACACACATGTAGTGGGAGATAAGGGACATACATGTAGGGGGAGATATGGGACACACATGTAATGGGAGATATGGGACACATATGTAGTGGGAGATATGGGACACACATGTAGTGGGAGATAAGGGACATACATGTAGGGGGAGATATGGGACACACATGTAATGGGAGATATGGGACAACATGTAGTGGGAGATATGGGACACACATGTAGTGGGAGATATGGGACACACATGTGGTGGGAGATATGGGACACACATGTAGTGGGAGATAAGGGACATACATGTAGGGGGAGATATGGGACACACATGTAGTGGGAGATAAGGGACATACATGTAGGGGGAGATATGGGACACACATGTAATGGGAGATATGGGACACACATGTAGTGGGAGATATGGGACACACATGTGGTGGGAGATAAGGGACATACATGTAGGGGGAGATATGGGACACACATGTAGTGGGAGATAAGGGACATACATGTAGGGGGAGATATGGGACACACATGTAATGGGAGATATGGGACACACATGTAGTGGGAGATATGGGACACACATGTGGTGGGAGATAAGGGACATACATGTGGTGGGAGATATGGGACACACATGTGGTGGGAGATATGGGACCACCACTTAGGCTTAGTGGTCGACCATCACTGTGAACGAATGGTAGGATGATGGTTGTAGTTGTCGACCATAAGTCCAGATAGCTCGTTTGAATCCACTTTATGATGACAAGGATATTTACTATATCTATATTATCTTATCTCGTTACTCTATAAGTCAACATCTAGACGCTAGGTTTAGATGAGTGATAAATGATAATAGATTGGTTTGTAGGTTGTGCGGAGGTATAATCAGTTTTTGCATCACCAATTCTAGGATTTTAATGTGATTGTTAAGAAATATATTTTATTCAAGTGCACATTAATTGGGTAAATAATCTAATAACTTTTAATTTAAATTCCCCTAATACTGGATATATGTCGTTACATCTCCCCAATAAATCACCTAATACTGGATATATGTCGTTACATCTCCCCAATAAATCACCTAATACTGGATATATGTCGTTACATCTCCCCAATAAATCACCTAATACTGGATATATGTCGTTACATCTCCCCAATAAATCACCTAATACTGGATATATGTCGTTACATCTCCCCAATAAATCACCTAATACTTGATATATGTCGTTACATCTCCCAATAAATCACCTAATACTGGATATATGTCGTTACATCTCCCAATAAATCACCTAATACTGGATATATGTCGTTACATCTCCCCAATAAATCACCTAATACTGGATATATGTCGTTACATCTCCCAATAAATCACCTAATACTGGATATATGTCGTTACATCTGCCCAATAAATCACCTAATACTGAATATATGACGTTACATCTCCCCAATAAATCACGTAATACTTGATATATGTCGTTACATCTCCCCAATAAATCACCTAATACTGGATATATGTCGTTACATCTCCCCAATAAATCACCTAATACTGGATATATGTCGTTACATCTCCCCAATAAATCACCTAATACTGAATATATGTCGTTACATCTCCCCAATAAATCACCTAATACTGGATATATGTCGTTACATCTCCCAATAAATCACCTAATACTGAATATATGTCGTTACATCTCCCCAATAAATCACCTAATACTGGATATATGTCGTTACATCTCCCCAATAAATCACCTAATACTGATATATGTCGTTACATCTGCCCAATAAATCACCTAATACTGAATATATGTCGTTACATCTCCCCAATAAATCACCTAATACTGGATATATGTCGTTACATCTCCCCAATAAATCACCTAATACTTGATATATGTCGTTACATCTCCCCATAAATCACCTAATACTGGATATATGTCGTTACATCTCCCCAATAAATCACCTAATACTGGATATATGTCGTTACATCTCCCCAATAAATCACCTAATACTTGATATATGTCGTTACATCTCCCCAATAAATCACCTAATACTGGATATATGTCGTTACATCTCCCCAATAAATCACCTAATACTGGATATATGTCGTTACATCTCCCCAATAAATCACCTAATACTGGATATATGTCGTTACATCTCCCCAATAAATCACCTAATACTGGATATATGTCGTTACATCTGCCCAATAAATCACCTAATACTGAATATATGACGTTACATCTCCCAATAAATCACGTAATACTTGATATATGTCGTTACATCTCCCCAATAAATCACCTAATACTGGATATATGTCGTTACATCTCCCCAATAAATCACCTAATACTGAATATATGTCGTTACATCTCCCCAATAAATCACCTAATACTGGATATATGTCGTTACATCTCCCCAATAAATCACCTAATACTGAATATATGTCGTTACATCTCCCCAATAAATCACCTAATACTGGATATATGTCGTTACATCTCCCCAATAAATCACCTAATACTGAATATATGTCGTTACATCTGCCCAATAAATCACCTAATACTGAATATATGTCGTTACATCTCCCCAATAAATCACCTAATACTGGATATATGTCGTTACATCTCTCCAATAAATCACGTAATACTGGATATATGTCGTTACATCTCCCAATAAATCATCTAATACTGGATATATGCCCCCCAATAAATCTACTTTATTTGTATATCCATATATTTATTAAATGAATTGGATATCTCAAAAGTTAGTGAAGCACCATTAAAAAAAGATCTTGTTTATTAATTGACAATTTATTTAGTCGTATGAGCCACGCACTTTGATTAAGATCCATTGAAATGTTTGACAAGTACTCCCTAAAACAGGCAAATAATTCCCAAAACTTAGATACAGACCAAACACATCAAATAAGCCGTGGCTTGTTTGGGATAAGGTTGTCTGGGTACTCGTAAAGGATGGACCTGTTGCCATGGCAACCAGAGAGAATCCGCAGCCTTAGGTCATCAACTGGATTCATTGAGGCGAAGCTATAAAGTTCAATGAACCCGGCCTTCTCGAGAGGAATCTTCTTGCTTGCACGCGTTGGAACATCCTACACGGCTGTCTTCTGGAGACTCTGGAACCACATTGGGTGGACCACGGTGGGCTCTCCTCTACAATGCTGTAGCCAAGTTATTTATGATTGTCTTGTGTTGTGAAGTTATTATGATTGTGTCTCTGAAGCATTTGTAGAGGAACAAAGCTATGTCTCCACAACATCCAATTAGGAGTGTCGGTATGTTGTAGCCAATAATTGGGCCCAAGCATGCAGATACTGATAAGGTAAACTCTCAACTTTTATACAAATGTTGTTTGGGTGGCTATGCCTCCGGCTTATTGACGGTTGGAACATTCAAAATAAGATCACAATAATGAAATAAACAGAATACAATTATCTTTATTTTTATTAGTGTGTTGCAGCATATTAAATGACAAATCAAATAGGTATGACGATAATATTATTACTACTTTACAAACATAGTTTGAACGAGCCAATGTGTACAGTCTACAACGATTTACCCAAACAATTGACACCATGGACTTATCTTAGAAGCTGCACTCAAGTTAAACAATTCAGGAAAACTTTCCGAGCAAATGGAAAATAAGTTTATAGCTACGATATGTTTCATACAAACCTAATTTAGCCTCCGACACACAGATCTATATGTGCATATACATAACATAATCTTATTAATACATCATGTTATTACATATCACCCGCCTCGGTGGCGTAGTTGGCTAACGCGCTTGTCGTGTTGAGCTCGACTGCTGAGGACGGGGAGATCGAGGTTCGAATCTCGGTCGGGTGAACTGGGGTGGTTTTTCCTAAATGGTTTTCCACTCTCCCTCCACGCAAATGCGGGTTCACTTCCTCTAATTCAACCTTCCCAATTCCTAATCCATTAGCGTAGTTAGTACTTAAAAGCGTATAACTCGAACGGGTAGTAAGACGCGGTGCTAAATATTAATATAATATTATTACATATCCTAATATAATTTGAAATAATACCCCATTATAGTATCTATTTCATGTTACTATTTTATAAATTATAGTTGCCATGCGATGGTAGTTATTTGAACTATTGGAACGCTACTAGAGTTAGTTTAATAATTAATGTATTAGAGGATAGAATTGTATGTCAATTCTTCATATTTTATTTACTTCTGTAAGTACCATGTCATGTCGTGGAGTGTTGCAAGGATAGCAGACCTTGTTAAAACTGTACCTGTGATATGTTCTCACCCATGTGGGCCCTATTTGACCAATCATACATATGCTCTGCTCTGCATGCCTCTATACCTGACCAATGAGTGTTCTACTGAGGAGATGTGAACCAATTCCATGGTACAGTTTAAACTAATGCTGCTTACCCTGGCAACACTTCACGACAAGCCACTGGACCATATTACTATTTCTACCAATATCATTGAAGCAAAGAACTAACACATATATCTGCATCCTTCTAATACTTTTTCCAAGCTGTGGCCTATATCCATATATTTTCCACTACTGACTTGCTAGGCCTGTCCTCGCTTTATATTCCTCATAATCTACCTTAACACTAGTACAGGCACAACATCCAGTCCTCGGCCGTTAATTTATCACTGTGAAAGGGTAAACCCATCTTTTAAACAATGATAGATTTTTCGGTCATTCCGGGAATTGAATCCGGGATCCTTAACTCAGTAGACAGACGTACTACCGACTGAGCTAAGGTGACGAACCCTTTTAGAAACTCACTAGAATATTATATTTGTGCCTATAAGAAATAGAATAATTCTACTGCCTTGGGCACCTACATTAATCAAGAATATTTTAGCCTTTTCTAAAAACCAATCTGTTTTTTAGCTAATATGTGGATAGCAGCTCTGTTTGTAATGTTCTATTCAGGAGCTAGATAACAATAGATCAAATAAATTGGACAAGGTCTCCATAAGACCGCTGTAACTAGAGTGGGGTGAGGGGTAAGCTGCTCAAAAGATCACTTAGACTCTTGAGCACTTTGGAAGCTATATGAAGGAGGCTTAGGTTTCATTAGTAGTATTTACTTAATCAATTCTTTGCCGCCAATAGTTATTAAATTGTAGGGAAAGGGAATAGTAACAAATAAAATATGTAGTATATTTGTACGTCACAGCCGGTAGAACCAGATTTGTGCAAGGAGACAGTTAACAAACGAAGGTTCTATAGCGACCCTCAAGCAAAAGGGTGTTAGGAATAGAACAGTACAAGAGTCTTGTTCACAGGCAAGCTATAGTTCCAGGACACAGGCAAGCAATAGTTCCAAGACACAGGCAAGCTATAGTTCCAAGACACAGGCAAGCAATAGTTCCAAGACACAGGCAAGCAATAGTTCCAAGACACAGGCAAGCTATAGTTCCAAGACACAGGCAAGCTATAGTTCCAAGACACAGGCAAGCAATAGTTCCAAGACACAGGCAAGCAATAGTTCCAAGACACAGGCAAGCTATAGTTCCAAGACACAGGCAAGCAATAGTTCCAAGACACAGGCAAGCTATAGTTCCAAGACACAGGCAAGCAATAGTTCCAAGACACAGGCAAGCTATAGTTCCAAGACACAGGCAAGCAATAGTTCCAAGACACAGGCAAGCTATAGTTTCAAGACACAGGCAAGCAATAGTTCCAAGACACAGACAAGCTATAGTTCCAAGACACAGACAAGCTATAGTTCCAAGACACAGGCAAGCTATAGTTCCAAGACACAGGCAAGCAATAGTTCCAAGACACAGGCAAGCAATAGTTCCAAGACACAGGCAAGCTATAGTTCCAGGACACAGGCAAGCTATAGTTTCAAGACACAGGCAAGCAATAGTTCCAAGACACAGGCAAGCTATAGTTCCAAGACACAGGCAAGCTATAGTTCCAAGACACAGGCAAGCTATAGTTCCAAGACACAGGCAAGCTATAGTTCCAAGACACAGGCAAGCAATAGTTCCAAGACACAGGCAAGCTATAGTTTCAAGACACAGGCAAGCAATAGTTCCAAGACACAGACAAGCTATAGTTCCAAGACACAGACAAGCTATAGTTCCAAGACACAGGCAAGCTATAGTTACAAGACACAGGCAAGCAATAGTTCCAAGACACAGGCAAGCAATAGTTCCAAGACACAGGCAAGCTATAGTTCCAGGACACAGGCAAGCTATAGTTTCAAGACACAGGCAAGCTATAGTTCCAAGACACAGGCAAGCTATAGTTCCAAGACACAGGCAAGCTATAGTTCCAAGACACAGGCAAGCTATAGTTCCAAGACACAGGCAAGCTATAGTTCCAAGACACAGACAAGCTATAGTTCCAAGACACAGACAAGCTATAGCTCCAAGACACAGGCAAGCTATAGTTCCAAGACACAGACAAGCTATAGCTCCAAGACACAGGCAAGCTATAGTTCCAAGACACAGGCAAGCTATAGTTCCAAGACACAGACAAGCTATAGTTCCAAGACACAGGCAAGCTATAGTTCCAAGACACAGACAAGCTATAGCTCCAAGACACAGGCAAGCTATAGTTCCAAGACACAGACAAGCTATAGCTCCAAGACACAGGCAAGCTATAGTTCCAAGACACAGGCAAGCTATAGTTCCAAGACACAGACAAGCTATAGTTCCAAGACACAAGCAAGCTATAGTTCCAAGACACTAAGCCAGTGATATTATATTTTGAAAGCTTGAATCTCTAAACTAAAACATTAGGAGGATATAGCTTAAATATCAGTCAGGCACACGACATGTTTTCAACTGTTTGATATTCTTTACTTAAACAACTAAATTAATGCAAAATAGGAAAATATTGTAATTAGTTTATTTGTAAATATAACTTAATACAATAATAGCTGTGAGATATATACATAGATTGGTTGTTTTCTAGAATTCTAGTTACCGGAATCTAACCCCCTCCCCAGAAAAGTTTTTTTTTAATTTAAGCCTCAAAAGACGAGTTTTTAAGTCATTATTTTCTTCTAAAAACAGAAGAAAATGTTTTAAAATCCATCATAATGTGATTGTGTTTGAATGAATTTCGTGTTTGCCTTGATATGCCTTATTAGAGGTACCGGAACGCCATTCCGCAACGTTCTGTCAGAAGCTAAGCACTATATATAATGGTATATGACCACGTCTTACTACCTGTTCCGGGTATACGCATATTCTATAATATTTCTAATAGGTTAGGGATTAGGAAATAAACATTTCAGAGTTAAACTACCTACATTTGCATGGGAGCTGAGTGAGAAACAATCTAGGACTCTTAGTAGACTCGATCGTGATTCGAACCCCGATATTCCCGTTATTGCCAGGCCAGTCTAAGACGAGAGTGATACCTTATACAAGAGGTGGAGAAAGTACTTAGCCAATTCACAAACACCTCTACACAAGACATATGTCAATAGAGAGAAGCTACACCTTCACAAACACCTCTACACAAGACATATGTCAATAGAGAGAACATACACCTTCACAAACACCTCCAGACAAGACATATGTCAATAGAGAGAACATACACCTTCACAAACACCTCTACACAAGAAATATGTCAATAGAGAGAAGCTACACCTTCACAAACACCTCCAGACAAGACATATGTCAATAGAGAGAACATACACCTTCACAAACACCTCTACACAAGAAATATGTCAATAGAGAGAAGCTACACCTTCACAAACACCTCCAGACAAGACATATGTCAATAGAGAGAACATACTCCTTCACAAACACCTCCAGACAAGACATATGTCAATAGAGAGAACATACACCTTCACAAACACCTCTACACAAGACATATGTCAATAGAGAGAACATACACCTTCACAAACACCTCTACACAAGACATATGTCAATAGAGAGAACATACACCTTCACAAACACCTCCAGACAAGACATATGTCAATAGAGAGAAGCTACACCTTCACAAACACCTCCAAACAAGACATATGTCAATAGAGAGAACATACACCTTCACAAACACCTCCAGACAAGACATATGTCAATAGAGAGAACATACACCTTCACACACACCTCTACTCAAGACATATGTCAATAGAGAGAACATACACCTTCACAAACACCTCCAGACAAGACATATGTCAATAGAGAAAAGCTACACCTTCACAAACACCTCCAAACAAGACATATGTCAATAGAGAGAACATACACCTTCACAAACACCTCCAGACAAGACATATGTCAATAGAGAGAACATACACCTTCACACACACCTCTACTCAAGACATATGTCAATAGAGAGAACATACACCATCACAAACACCTCCAGACAAGACATATGTCAATAGAGAGAACATACACCTTCACAAACACCTCTACACAAGAAATATGTCAATAGAGAGAAGCTACACCTTCACAAACACCTCCAAACAAGACATATGTCAATAGAGAGAACATACACCCTCACAAACACCTCCAGACAAGACATATGTCAATAGAGAGAACATACACCTTCACAAACACCTCTACACAAGAAATATGTCAATAGAGAGAAGCTACACCTTCACAAACACCTCCAGACAAGACATATGTCAATAGAGAGAACATACACCTTCACAAACACCTCTACACAAGAAATATGTCAATAGAGAGAACATACACCTTCACAAACACCTCCAGACAAGACATATGTCAATAGAGAGAACATACACCTTCACACACACCTCTACTCAAGACATATGTCAATAGAGAGAACATACACCTTCACAAACACCTCCAGACAAGACATATGTCAATAGAGAGAACATACACCTTCACAAACACCTCTACACAAGAAATATGTCAATAGAGAGAAGCTACACCTTCACAAACACCTCCAGACAAGACATATGTCAATAGAGAGAACATACTCCTTCACAAACACCTCCAGACAAGACATATGTCAATAGAGAGAACATACACCTTCACAAACACCTCTACACAAGAAATATGTCAATAGAGAGAAGCTACACCTTCACAAACACCTCCAGACAAGACATATGTCAATAGAGAGAACATACACCTTCACAAACACCTCTACACAAGAAATATGTCAATAGAGAGAAGCTACACCTTCACAAACACCTCCAGACAAGACATATGTCAATAGAGAGAACATACACCTTCACAAACACCTCCAGACAAGACATATGTCAATAGAGAGAACATACACCTTCACAAACACCTCTACACAAGAAATATGTCAATAGAGAGAAGCTACACCTTCACAAACACCTCCAGACAAGACATATGTCAATAGAGAGAACATACACCTTCACAAACACCTCCAGACAAGACATATGTCAATAGAGAGAACATACACCTTCACAAACACCTCTACACAAGAAATATGTCAATAGAGAGAAGCTACACCTTCACAAACACCTCCAAACAAGACATATGTCAATAGAGAGAACATACACCTTCACAAACACCTCCAGACAAGACATATGTCAATAGAGAGAACATACACCTTCACAAACACCTCTACACAAGAAATATGTCAATAGAGAGAAGCTACACCTTCACAAACACCTCCAGACAAGACATATGTCAATAGAGAGAACATACACCTTCACAAACACCTCTACACAAGAAATATGTCAATAGAGAGAAGCTACACCTTCACAAACACCTCCAGACAAGACATATGTCAATAGAGAGAACATACACCTTCACAAACACCTCCAGACAAGACATATGTCAATAGAGAGAACATACACCTTCACAAACACCTCTACACAAGAAATATGTCAATAGAGAGAAGCTACACCTTCACAAACACCTCCAGACAAGACATATGTCAATAGAGAGAACATACACCTTCACAAACACCTCCAGACAAGACATATGTCAATAGAGAGAACATACACCTTCACAAACACCTCTACACAAGAAATATGTCAATAGAGAGAAACTACACCTTCACAAACACCTCCAGACAAGACATATGTCAATAGAGAGAACATACACCTTCACAAACACCTTTACACAAGTCATATGTCAAGAGAGAGAACATACACCTTCACAAACACCTCTACACAAAACATATGTCAAGAGAGAGAACATACACCTTCACAAACACCTCTACACAAGAAATATGTCAATAGAGAGAAGCTACACCTTCACAAACACCTCCAGACAAGACATATGTCAATAGAGATAACATACACCTTCACAAACACCTCCAGACAAGACATATGTCAATAGAAAGAAGCTACACCTTCACAAACACCTCCAGACAAGACATATGTCAAGAGAGAGAACATACACCTTCACAAACACCTCCAGACAAGACGCATGGTCCTCATTCTCTCTGATATCAGAATAATATGTTCTTAAGTTCCTCCTAATGGTGACCTTGGCTAATGTTCCAAGAGGTATCGAGAGGTTATCGACTCTGTGGCCGACTAGTTGAGGGCCCGGGTCACTCACACACTCACTGGTTGACCTTGTGGTGTGAGGAGAGAAGCACACGTGGATTATAGTCAGGCCGTGCACCAGTTCTCTGCTCTGCGGGTGTTCGACTCTAGCTTAGTGCACTAATATTGTTTTCCCCGTTCAAACTATCTCTAGTTACATTACTGTGGCTTAATGCTCTAGCGCGCTACTCTCGTGCTAGACTAGATTGAAGAAGACTTGATGATCTGGGTTCAATCCTGGTCAAGTTCACTGAGGTTGGTTTTCCACTACCCCTCCGTGGAAGTTTGGATGCACTCCCTCTAAATTAAACCTTTCTAATCCCTAATACACGTGTGTACTTAGTACATAGGCGTATAGCCAGAACGTGTAGTAAGACGGGGTGCTAAAAAGAAGTGTGCATAAGAAAATGAGAATTATGAATTTGTGGGGGGTGTGAGGGGAAACCACCCTTAGTGGACACGGCTTTGAGATACTACTTCCTTGCTACAAGAAAACCGTACACGATGAAATGACACCTTATTCCATGTGTTCACCGGCAAGGGTGAGCAAAAATTAATGATTTGTTTGTATTCACCTTTATTATGTGATCAAAATAATAATAATAATAATAATAAAATAATATCGGATGGATTGTATATTTTCTATATGTTCATGTTTTACCAGTTTTACACGTACTTATTGCCATTTTTAAAATTGTATAATAAATGTGACCTTAATACAATACCTTCAGAATATAGGGTATTTTTTTCACAAATTTCTCAAAAACTAAAGCATTCAATAAATTCTAAACAAACAATCAGGCAATTCATATACTCACATTAATAAGTTAAGATTGAAGAAGGTTGATTTTACGAGAAATTTACCTACATTTCCCTTAAGGAAAAGTGGTGGACCATTTAGTAAAACTAGACCTGTGCGGGAATTACATTTTGAATTTGGGAGATATTTGGGGGGCAAATAAAAATTTCCCGTGGGAACGGAACGGAACCGGAAATAATTAAAAATTAACTTCGGAATTTAAGCCTTTAATTGTTTTTCAAATATTTAGTACTAATCAAATTATTAACTTTCACATTTATTTAAAATAAATAACACCGCAGTAAAAATAAAATAAACAAGTAGTTGAATGATAAAATTAGAAGCCTATGGCAGCTTAGTCACATAGAATCTACATTTTACAATTTCAAAAATAAGTTAAATGAAGGAAAAATGTTAATTCAACTCTAGTAAATCAATCAGTGGTGGCTCGTCACTTTAGAAGCTGGAGGGCGCAGCCTGTTTAATTCATAAATTATTTCTAAATAATATAATTAAAATAAGACACAAATTTCGAAATATGTTTTGCTAAATATTAATTTAGTTAAACTCAAAAATTAATATCACAAACAGCATGGAAAAAAAAACTTCCTCCAAAGGACATGGATGTGTTGTAGAAACTCTGCAGCTGTGTAATGTGCATAAATATATAGGTATGTATGTTTTCACTTTGTTCCATACAAAATTCAGGACATGGCCTACCTAATGAATTCAATTCTCTTTTTTGATCAAGAGTTAATCTTGCAATATTCGTTGTCTTAAGCGCCTGAATTGAACTATTCATATTAATTTTTTGAAAAACATAATGAGTTGTAGTAAGAAAAAAATATTTAATCGTAATTATAGTAATATAATTCAATGTAAACAATAGTTATAAATGTAGGATAGAAAATGTTGTAGAAGATATTAATCTTAGAACAGATGACAAATTTGAAAGTTGAAATACTGTCCCTCACAATATCTAAAATGATATTAACATATTAAAAAATGTGAGTCTAAATCCCATATTATAAAAAGACAAACATATTAAAATACATGTAATAATATCACATGAGTCAAAGTGAGAGTTGAATATACAATATGGTGAAATATAACAAAGTAATAAGGATGAGATGGAAAATTGTCAAAAAGGGGAGAGAATAAAAATTGAATAAAGGAAATTGAAAAATTGAATTCTATTCTTATCTTGAAATTAAAATTCCCTTGTTTCTTGTAAGGGAGTGCGCCTTCGCACAAAGATTAGGCAGGACTAGCTAGCCCTAGCAGGATGTAGACAAGAGGTGAAGGGGAGGGAAGGTTTGGCTTCACAATGTCAGGCGCTGACAGCCGCGCGCCTTAGGGACGAGCCGCTCCTGAAATCAATATTACATCAAATTAACATTTAACACACATCGAGAACACTGATAGTGTGTCCTTAATTGCTATTAAACATACAAAAATGAATCAATATGTTGAAACATTTTGCTGTAAAAAACACTCGTTCTTGTACATGTTCTGGTGTTCTAGGGTCAACTATAGTTCCGGCTGAAGAAAACACCCTTTCACTAGACGCCTCTATTGCTGGTATTCCCGGATAATGTGTTGCCACCTTGTATAGATCTGGAAATAAGGCATTACCTTTTTCCTTCCACCAAGTCAGAGGGTCCTCCATCCTTCCTAAATAATCTATGATCTGTGTTGAGCCAAACGAGAATATTAATTCGTCAAACGCATGCTAGAGAGAATGGTTTTTTTTCTGGTCTTACTGCCGTGTCTTGGGACGCCTCTTAAACAAAGTATCCCCAATTATATTGAATCAACAGCCTATAGTTATTGAAGATTAGTTTATGGTAATGGGGTCATACAACTTGAGTTAGACCCCAGGGTACTAGTTGGGATTGAACTCTTTCTTGTGTCAGTCGGAAGTGCTTAGCAATACGTTGACACTACTTATTCAAATACATTTAACACAGTAGGTTCTAGATTTTATGTTTGTATCATAAACCTTTGAGTTAAGGCTTTATACTTTGAAAAATGTAATAATAAAATAAGAGAGTCGCATGAAAAAGTTTTTAAAGAAGTATAACAAAAATTACTATTTCACCAAGCTTTTAATTATGATTTCTCATGAATGGCAAACTTATCTCACTTGAATCAGACTTTGTGACTAAGATTAATTGTCTAACTTCCTATTTTTACGAGTTTAGTGACTTTAAATAGTAATGGCTTACCTGATGTTGATCCCTTAGTTGAAATATGCTCCACCTTCATCTTCAAGTGCTCTATTGCTAAAAGCTTGTCTTCTAACGGCACAAAAATGTTTTTAAATTCCGGGTCCACTAACATAGCAGTTAAATAAGGCTCAGTATTTTCATAAACGGTAAACCTAGCTTTAAGAGCAAGAAGAAGGGCCTTGGAAACATTATATGCCTGAACCTGCCTACCCAGCTTTGTCTTCTTTATACTGCTTTAAACATGTCAATCATTGAATAAATTACCGGGACTACCATTGACGCTGAGGATATACTATCACCACAAAGTTCTACATAGCTACTAACAAGACGCTACTCACTCTCAGTCAAATTGTCAATGTCTGTTCTAACTAGATGTCTTGACACTGCATCCTTGTTTATTAATAATCTCTCCAACATTAAATAGTCTGTATTCCATCGTGTAGGACATTCTTGAATTAATTGAAGGCACTTTAATCCCAACTCTTTTTGAATCCCGTGAAGTCCTCCACTTGCAATTGCACTGTGTTTTTAGCATCTAACATATGTGAGTGCCTTTTTTTTAAACATTATGCTGTGACGGTATTCGCCCCACAAGCATGCTCTCTCTATATTTTTCTAATTTTTGTGAATAGTTTCCAATTTATTTTCGTTTGAAATCAAGCCCTTCAAAGTTCGGCCGTTGTATTCCCGGCCTGACAAATAATACTATTTACATCCATTCAATAAAGTAAAAGGACAGAAGGAACAACGTATAACATTGTTTTAATAATTTAAATAAGGAATTTTGACTTACGAAAGAATACTTACGTTTTATTAAACATATTAATTATCCTTCTAAGAAGTTTGTTGATGCTTCTTCTATTAATTTCGAATGTCGGCCATGATTGATTTCAACGCATGCGCAGATTTGTCAAAAAAGTCAGTGGTGGGTCTCGTGATTGTAAAAGAAGGACAAGAGAATACAAGGCAAGATGTAAATAACTCCAAACTAGCGCTCTTTTCAATTCTGACGGATAGAAATAAACATTTAATTTTTTAAGAAAACATTGTTCAGATTCATTGGGATATATTTCAATCATTATATTAAACCTGCAATGTAATTGATTTTTATCCCTAGTCCATAGCCAACATTTTATCTTTTGTTTTTAATATAATAGTTTTCTCTTTGGATTTGGAAGTAATGAATAGAACATTTTTAAATTTGATTTTGGAAGACTTTCTGTAGGAGACTGGGTCTTCTTCCTCGGTGTTGGTCTAACATAGAGATAAATCTGTGGCGCTCTTAATTTAATTTATTTTTAAAGTAAATTAATGGTTGTTAAGTAAAGTGCGAGTAGCAAAATGGAAAGTTAAGTGTATATGCAAGAGCTAGACTGTTTATTTTTTTAAGAATGGTGGACGAGTTAACATTATTAATAGAGTGAAACAAATTTCTGAAGCTGGTGTTGTTTCGGCATGGACTAATTCATGGGTGAGGTCAAGCCAACTCTTCAACTTTAAAGTCATATGATTTTTTTAATCAAAAATCAGAATTCATCCAAGAAATTTCAGAAAGACTATCTTATTCAGAGAATTAATTAACATTTTATTTTATGTCTAAATATTAATTTTATTGATTTTTTTCTCTCTCAACAATACCATTCTATTTTGTCAAATTAGAATTATAACCATCCGGAATTCCATAGATAGGATTGGGATGTGGTAAAAAAGGAAACCATAATAAATCCACAAAAGTTACAATAATTGTCTATTTTATACATTTTTTATTGTAGTCTGAATTTCTACATTTTGTTCCAACAATTCATTTTTTTATTTAAATTGCTCATGTTTTATTTTAAGTATTCCCCAATGGTCTCGATTATTGAAAGTCGTCGTGCCAATGTCTGAATTAACCGAGGTAAATGTTTTTATGTTTTTTTTACTATTACTATTTTTTTCCTAGATCCTAGAAGTGGCGCCCAACAAATAGCACAAGTTTTATACATCTTGACATTAATTGTGGTCAGAAGACACTGTTAAGAGACACAGAATATTATAGTTTATATAATACATTATTTTTTTACCACAATGCATTTTGCTTTGCATCAGACAAAGCCAACTGCAACCTATGAGCAAAACACTGCAGTTGATTGATTTCCACTTGGCACAAAGACGTAATGTTTCATCAATTATTGGTCAAATAATAAATAGGCACTTTGGCATCTTGAAGTTTTAAAAAAATCCCACTTTTTCAAATTCTCATTAACTTTTTCACAAATTGCCTTGTTTGTGTGACCTCCAGGGAAATTGTAGCACCCTAGATAATACCTTTTCAATTCCAGATTATCAATGAAATGGCAAGGGAATGACTTAAATGTTCCATTGCTTCGTGATGTCCAAGGATAAAAAGTGAAAAAAATTGAAGCAATAAATTCAGAGACTGTTTATTTAACTTTGTTTTAGAGATTTTGAATTATTTTTCTGGTAAAAATAGATCAAAAAGGTGCTTTGTAAAGTTGTTAAGCTGCATTTAATTATTTTTTTATTTGTGGCTCTCCACAACACTGTAGGGCATAATATTGTCCACAATCCATTCACCAAAATTATTTGCTATTTTCATAGTTTTGCTATAATTTGGAGGCAGTTTAAATGTGACTTCAATTTTGAGTTGTTTTTGGCTTGGACCACCTACTTGTATATCAGCACGGGATCGTTTCTTCTCGGCCTGTTCTTGCAGGATTTTTAACTATCACTCTAGCATTGGGTGTTGCAAAAGGTAACTCAAAAACCCTGAAGTAACCCTGAAGTAATCATGAGTAGATTTAAAATTTTGCCATAATTTATACATTTTGCGAACACTTTATTTTCACTTTTTTAGAAATATTCCCACAATGTTAGCTTCTTTGAAATCTCTCCCTGTGCAGCTATGATGGAAACTAGCCAAAGATTATATACTAAAGAATTTGAAAATATGAAAGTGAAAATAACCTTGTTTGCGCTCGCGTAAAATGTTTTTTCGTTATTATTGTAGACTAAAACGAAGTACTCTTTTCATAAATAGATTTAATCAAATAAAGCAATCTATTTAAAACAGTTCAAACAAATTATAGTTTGAATTTACGTCTTGAAATCAATCTTCCTTTTTATATAATAAAATGTTCAAAAATTATTAAACTCGTAATAGTTTTTAGAATTGATTTGAAATTATGTTTTACATGGTTGACAACTTGAATTTCAAAAGTCTTGTCTTTAAAAACGTGAACGCGTAGCCACAAACAAAACAAAATAAATATTTTTTTCGTGAAATACACAATCACGTATTCTTACAAAAGTGAAATTTGATAAAATGAATAAAAGATACTCGGGTACAGGACATATTTTGATTGAGAGAAGCTATAATTTTTTATTTATTATCACTTTCAGAAACACTATTTAACGAAGACTGATACACCATCGTGAACATAAGAAAGACTGCCGTGTTATGTGTAAAATAACATTCGGAATATACTTGAGTATCAGCAATGAAAATACTTAACATTATAAAGTGCTTTATCCTATATCCATTGAAATATATTCTATTAATGTTTGAGTTAAGTTTGAAACGCGTTAGAAACGTGTCTCACTACCCGTTTGGGTTATACGCTTAAGTACTAATTACACTAATGAGTTAGGAATTGAGAATGTTGAATTAAGAGGAAGTGAACATGCATTTTGGTGGAGACAGAGTGGAAAACCATTTAGGAAAACCAGTTCACCCAACCAAGATTCGAGCCTAGATCTCCCCATCCTCGGCAGTCTAGATTAACACGAAACTAGCACATTAGCTAACTTCGCCACCGAGGGGGGTTTGAATATTATATATCCTAGGCCTACTTTGTGCAAACAACCTTATGTAACCACCATGAGTATGACGTACTAATTTTTTAGCACCACTTCCTGCTACCTGTTTGGATCAAACGCAGTGAATTAATTCTGAAAATTGAAAAATGACACCTGGACACGGGTATAAAACCCAGGACATCTGGCTTAGTACGCCAATGTTCTTACCACTGAGTTATCCAGGATTCGTCCCGTGCCCATGGTCATTCTTCACTCATATTATAAGGCAGAGTTTATGATGGACGATTATAATAACTGTACAAGTGGCAGTAATAAGCCAACTACCGAGTCAAAGATGGCTGCGTTATCTGATAGCTCGTGAATAAAGCCAACGATTTCCGCACGTCCATCATAGACTCTTTCAGGTTTATTCTAATATTATCCTCCCATCTGCATCTAGGTCTTCCCAGCGGTCTCTTCCCATTGGATTTGCCAGTCAATATTCTGAATATTATTCTAGATACTCCAATTCGCGCTGCATGTTCTGCCCACTGTAATCTACGAGATTTAATTATTTAGCAATTACTTGTATTAAGTACAGGCTATGTAATTCATCATTATGTAACCTCCTCAACTCCCAATATCCGCAGCCCTTTTTGAACTAAATATCTTCCTAAGCATCTTGTTTACAAACCCCCTAAATTTGGTTCTTTATGTAAGGTAAGAGACCCCGTTTGACACCCATAGAGAACAACCAGTAAAATTATTGTTTTGAATCGTCTAAGTTTTACTTTCCTTGAAAGCAGGCAAGATGTCAACAACTTACTGATTGAGTAATAGAATGCATTTACCAACTGAATTATTTTCCTAGTATTCACTCTTCAAAATCTTTATTGCTAGTTAAAATTATTTTTCAATATTTAAACTTATTAACTACTTACTTATTAATTTATAAATTACTGCCCTAAATCTGTGTTCTTAATGTGTCCCAATTTATCTTTATAGAATTCACTTCCAACCCTATTTCCTTGCTAGCCTCTAATACACTTTGTGTATTTCTTGCAAGAGCTTCCTTACTATTTCCCAACAAATACTAAAATATTAAATTAATATTAATATCAAAAGTCAAACAAGTTTTTATTGGAAGAGGTAATTTGTTCTTTTGATTCAATTAATTTATTTTTAATTTATTATATTAGCACATGAAATGTTTATTTTCGAATCAAATGTAGGCCACTCGTCTCCATTAACACGTGTAGTCATCTCTTTCCCCAAACTTTTTCCTCGGATATATATTAGTTATCGGTTGTTATGTTCAGTATGGAAACAATACACACATCTCGACAAGAGTATTTTGCTCTAATCATCACGAAATGTTTCCATGTAAATACTTGTTTATAATAGGTCCTTCCAGCTTTTTTTTTTCGTACTTTCCAGTGGAATAGAAAATTGAAATTTGGCATGTAATTTTCTGGGAATCCGAGAGTGATGTGAAAAATCCTAAATCTGAAAAATTCTAAAAGGGGTTGAGTATGTGGCACCCAAAATATCCCTTGTTTACCTTATGGGCCAAATATCAAGTTTTCTGATCACTCTGAAATTTGATCTCCTAGGATTTCTAGCTCTGATAAAAAAACACAGTTGTATTTTTTTAAATTCCAGTCAGAAGGTCCTAAATCAATACCTGAATGCTACAAAAAATGTTAAGAAACTTGTTTTTTAATTTTCAAGAAATTCTATATCTGGGAGGTTCAAGGTCGGTAATAAGATTCCATCGGTAGTTTTTTGAAATCCAAATCCACTGTTCCTCAATTGGTACCAAAGTGAAGGCTAGAGAAGGGAGGCATATGATTAGATAAACACTTTAGGGGAGGTAGAAAATTAAATAACTTTCAAGCCTCTAAAACAATCACCCTAATAAGAAAAAATAAGAAAATACTAAAAATTTAAAATTTATTTTTCCAATAAATGGGGTCCAGGTCAATAGAAAAAACTTATTGTTGTGAAAAAAATCAAATTTGGCATGTAGGTAAATATATATATCCCCAGATAACCGACCTTTGTTTCAACTAATGTAATTTAAAAATTGAAAAATGGGAATTTAATAGCTAAAATATTTGATAGAACTAATGTAGAGTACGATTTTCGATGTGGTTGAAAATTGAAATTAGGTAGGCACTTAAAAGACCCTTATCAGATAGCCAAATAATCATTAAAATTTCAAAATGGAAATGGGGGAACTAAAGTGTCTTGAAATTTCTCCAAATTATTATAAACAATACTTTTCAACGTAGAAGAAAATTATAAAATTGGCAAATTGGAAAATTGGCAGAATAGTCAATTACTTTACATAAAAGTTTAAAATTTTCAAAATGAAAAATTAGGGGTCTGGGAAGTGGATGAAAAGTGGGGGGTTCTCAAATCTGCTAAACTAGTAAATACAAAAATGCGATATGGAAGAACGTTTTAATTTTGTATAGACAGACAAAAAAAAATCAAATACTGAAAAAATAAAGATAATAGAAAATGTTTAACTTCTGGTGGAAAAACTTGGATAGCCATGATTCTGTTTGGGAAACCATGGTGCTATATGGAAAACCATAATGTTCATTTAATCCATTTGTCTCTATGTTAGTCTGTTATTCTTTTAATTATTTCATAATCACCTTAAATGAATCATGAGGCTATTTCATTATTTAAATGAGCACAGCTTCCTGGCGAATACAGGATTAAATACTAGAATGATTATGTTTAAAAGGTCTATCCACACCATCCAAGGCTTCGTATTGCCCCATATTCAGGAAAACCTGCATTAAACTAGAGTTAATATTTCACATCAAATGATCATATTGCGTGAGAATTGCATTATGTTCATGATATTCAATCGTTTGGATTGAGTGATACTCAGGTTATTAAATAGCACACCAAGGAAAATCAATGTACGGATTTTTACCAATATAGAGTGCACAATGAGTGTTACATATCTCGTGATAATGTTGATATATCAAGTCTACTCTCATGTAGAAAATGAAACAAATTATTTCGAATGCATAGTTGAGTTTTTATTTGTTCAGTGCAATTTTTCGTAATTTAATTAATTGTTTTTAACTACCTATATTAATTTATTTTAGAAACTTAAATGTGAATTTTTCTTAAATAATAAAGTTTTTCTAGCCTAATATAATATGACTTTCTATTTAAATTAGAAACCATTTTAATACCTTGATATTATGTCCTTTTAAAACATTTTTTTAAATAAAAAGAACTAATTTTATTAAAAAAATTTTTTGAATATACAAAATTTAATTAAATTCCTAAGTAGTTTGTTAATCTGGGATAGATCATAGGTCTATAAATTATTCGAAGTTTTTTAATTGTTTGATCTATTCATTACTTTCTTTCACTAAAAATTGTATGTTAAAAATTTTTACCTCATATTTATTGCGTAATAAAGGTCAATATGACCCCTTTTGTAACATGTGAAAGTAAACTTAAATCTGTAAGAACATTGTTCCATTAAGACATTGCTTGAAGTGACAGAAGCCCTTCAAACACACTTTACAAATAAAGTGGTAATCAATCTCATACAAACGGCATTTTTACAGGATCTGATTAAATTATGTTTGGAAATGGTGGTCATGTGTGTGGACCCAACAATGCACAGTTAGAGGTCATGTGTATGGACCCAACGATGCACAGTTATAGTTAATGTGTGTGGGCCCAATGATGCACAGTTAGAGGTCATGAAATGGGGTCATGAGGCGAAGAAAAGGGTTTGATAAGAAGGCACTTCTATTGCCAAGGTTTACAACGATGTCCTGGAAAACCATCATGACAAATGTTAGTATAATTTTTGTATTAAGAAATATAAATATTAATATGTTATCAATTTTAGTCAATTCTATCTATTTAGCCTAAAAAACTATCTAATGCGTGCGAGCAAGGCTCATTACTGGATGGTAGGTAGATAAATATGAGAACTATTTTTTAGTTTTAGAGTGTCATACTTTCATTGTTTTAATATTTTACAGGGCACGACTTTGTAGCGGAAGTTCCTAGACAAGAACCAATGAGAAGGACATTGCAACGTGAGAGATTTAAGGCGCAGAGAAACACTCAACAGTCTAACAACGGCCAAGAAGTAGTTCTTGTTAAACCAACATTCAATATGGTTGA
Organism: Timema cristinae; assembly: GCA_039000515.1. Taxonomy (NCBI): domain Eukaryota; kingdom Metazoa; phylum Arthropoda; class Insecta; order Phasmatodea; family Timematidae; genus Timema; species Timema cristinae. The sequence continues at coordinate 48,259,138 of JBCFYV010001001.1, read as the reverse complement.
CGGCACTTCTCTACTGTTGGCTGACGATGAAGAAGAAGACAGAATAATCATTTTCAGCTGTGAGAAGGGCAAAGAAAGTTTGAAATGCCTTAATTATTTTTTCATGGATGGGACTTTAAAGAGTTTCAGTAAGCAATTTTCTCAAATATATACCGCTCATGCTGATTTCAGGAGCAGGAATGGAAAATAAACCAATGTAAACCCCACTGGCGTAGCCCTATTGCCCAACAAGAAGAAAGAAACTTACATTCAATTGTTTCGACTCATCCTTCAGGCTGTTCCATAGTGGAAACTAGAAAAAGCGAACATTGATTTTGAAGTGGCAATATCTGCACCTCACCAAGTGTTTCCTTCAACGGAAATCAATGGATGCTTCTTCCATATGAAGAAATTCCAATTGTGTGAAGTTCAAGAATTAAGATTTTAGATATATTAGTATCGAGAGAATGAAGAAATCTGTTTGCATATTTGTGGGTGTGCAACACTGGCCTTATAAATCCACTCCCAAGCTCCATAATCTGCAAAGCCAACTCTTTTCTTTTGTTACTTTGTAGACGACTGGTTAGAAAATCAAGAAATTCCAATAAGAATGTGTAACTGTTACCAAAGGCGACATATTGAGGGATGGAATAACAGATTGAACACCCTCTTAGGAAGATCGAACCAGAGAGGGAAGGATGTGGTCATATGATTAAAAGGAGAGTCTGAAAAACTGGCTTTTCATTTCTAAGGACAGAATTGAAAATTGAAGGAACAAAGAGAAAGAAGAAATATACAACATATTATGAACGCTTTAAGAAAATGGTGAAGATTGGAGAAAATGGAGAATTAAGAGCCTATTTGAAGGCAATAGTTTGGAATGTCACAGTTTGAAGAAAAACAATCCGACATTACAAAGCATTGAATAAAAACCACTTGCTTCCCTCATAGCTAAAATAATAACAACACAATCATCAAAATCAGCAGAGCTAGTAAACTATTCAGTAAATTTCCACTATCATTAAAATTGTAATAGTTTTAACGTTTCTGACATTGTTTTTATGAAACATGGCTATTCAAACCTAATATCGATATCTAATTCTCACCCCTAATTAAATTAAATTAACCTGAATGAATTTAAAACTGAATCTTGGCCCATCTAGTGATACCATTTGTCACATCGTAAATATTTTAATTCATTAGTAGACCTTACTCACCCCCCTGAATGGTACGAAATGTCCCTAGTACCATTTTTCACATATTCACGTAAGTTTACAACACTTTGAACATTATATAATATACGCTCCGGTGACTGCGTGGTCTAACGGGTTTCTCTCTGAGTAGACTAGACTCCCGATGACGGGGAGATTGAAGTTCGAATCTCAATCGGGTGTACTGAGGGTGATTTTCCCAAAAATTATTTTCCACTCTTCCACCGCGCAAATATGGTTACAATTACTCTGAATATAACCTTCCTAATCCCTAAACCATTAGCGCAATTAGTACATAAGCGTACAACCCGAACGGTTATTTAGACGCGGTGCTAAGAAAAAGTAAATATTGCATCACGAGTAGATTCAGCGGTTGGAGCAAAAATTGAATGTATTAAAAAGAATCAAAATTCCCTTAGGAACACCATGGGACAAGACCGGTTAAATCCACTGACTGTTTGTTCATTGTTCTATATATAAGGAATAAATTGGTGATTTTCTTAATTTCAACAACAGAGTCATCGATATGTCTGCCAGTCATAAGGACAGACGTGCTCAACTTCTGTACAGATAGTGAAATAATGCCATCCATTGGTAAATATTAATCAAAACATGTATTACTTAATTCTTTCTGTTTGTAGATTTGTTTAATGATTTTGTAATTCTAGCGATTTTTTTTTAAACAAGAAAATTTAAATGAATTTAATTTAATATGGTAACACGTGGTAAGAAAAAATCACTACCGCTAAGCTTTGAGCTGGCCCCGCCATGAAACAATATCACGCTCCGCCACTGTCTTCCCCACATGAGCTCGATTGCATAGGGTTTTAGATATTCATTAGAGTTGAAGAAATGTTGTTCTAAAATAAGATCATATTGAGAGAGCAGCCGGGAGAGTATTAAAGAAAGAAGGAAACATGAATAGTGTTTTAAAATATCAACAAAACAGAGGTCATCAACTTTTACACAAATATACCCGGCCATATCTAAAAAGGAGAAACGAGTCTAAACATGAACCAGGAATAAAAAGACCTACTAGAGATGATCAGAATAATAATGGAGATCGCGTGCCTACAAGTCACGCACAAACATATAGTATTTAAATAAAATGTTAAGCTGCTGACAAACCTTTAACTGGAGGCGGAGTGATACAGTTCTTCATGCAGCTATCATCAAACCATAATAAAACACACATATAGAAACATTAGACTATCAAGCTAAGTTCATTGGTCTCAACTCTAGAATTAACATAATTTAAAGAAAATATTAGCTAACTTTCTAGGATTTACAAATATTTACATCTATTTAAATTTTAAATTATCACTCAAAATGATTCACTTAGTACTTTCAGCCAAGCCTAGCGTCTTACGAACAAGGATATCTGCACCCTCAGGGTATCAGTATGAGGAAGGTATGCTTTAGAGAAGAGTGAAGAATTGTTTCTTTCTAATGGTCACTAATATAAATTGTACCCTACGAGAAAAATTATTGAGAATTCAATAAATATGTTAACTTCTACTACTTATAAAACAAAGTGTAGTCCGTATACCTGTCTGTTGCCTAAGGTCTCTGGAACGCCATATCTGATGGTGATGCTGTTTATACTTTCCTTGTACGAGAAATATTTGTGATTGTCAACAATTCTAACTCGATATATTGGTAAATATCAACGTTTCATGACCCCCTGAAACAGAAACAGTCGCTTTCACGATGCCTTCTGTTCGTTTATATCTCCAACTAACCCCCTTCCCCCTAAAAAAATATTGTAAAGAATCCTGTAAAACAAAGCATCAAATCATCCATCATGTCAATATAAAAACAAAACATTTTATTTACTTTTTGAAGTTATACTTCTTTAGGCGCGTTATGAAAAAATGATGAGAGTGAAATTTTAAGATGCGCGCGCATCACTGTAACCAAAAGTAACAGGTTGAAGCTAAACCACTCATTAAGTTTCGAAAAAATAAAGCTACCAACAAAATAGAAATAGAACCTCTGTTAGTCGCGCATGTTGGTACGCTCATAGAGAAATGTATACTATGTTATTCCTTTCTCTATGGTACACTCGTCGCCTCTGATCACTGTTTTCATATATATAATATTTATCCACATGTTTCTAGTTTCTACATTCACAACACGGGTTTTAGTTTCATACAAGTGCGAATTATATATGTGCTAATAAATTATATTCAGTAGTGATTTAAATTGAATATTTTGATTAATATTATTTACTATTCGTAAATATTAGTGAAAAAAATGTGCTTATAGACTTTTTCAAGTGCTCCAATATAATTGAGGTTAACTATTCGTATGTATTATTTATTGATATAAATTAAAATATTATTATTTAACATAATTAATACTAAATATTATTAAATTATTATTGTTAAATATTTATTATTGGTTATTTAATATTTACAAAATAAAAAATAAAATAATTTAATGATGTCAAAGAAGTATAACTTCTCACACGCGTACATAAGTACACACATCAATTTTTTTTGAAAATACAGTCCTACCATCACAGTATAGCCCCCTTCCTCTTTTTATCCTCCCTCCTATTTTCATCTCATTCCTCTATAATTTTGTTTGCTCTAGGCGCGTGTACATCAATCAAACAAATTGATAAAATCAAATTAATTTTTCAGCTTCCTCCACTTTCATTTACTCCCATCGTTTCCCCAAATTTTATTTTAATCTTTTTTTTTGCGTTCCTCGTCACTACATCTATTTCTATTTCCTCACCCCCTACCCCCACCCCCTTCACCAACCCCACTTTCCCTTCAACGACCTTTTTTTTCAATGACTATATAATATACTATCGACATTTTTATGAGGAATAAATTTAATTTTCAAAATAAAATAATTATAGCCTATGTTACTCGCTGATAATGTAGCTCTATATTGGTGAAAGAATTTTTAAAGTAGCTCCAGTAGTTTTTGAGTTTATCAATTACAAAAAAAAAAATCAAATCTTTTCTCTTTATAATATTAGTATAGACTAGAGCCGAAACCATTTTATCGATCGGGCCAAGCTTGGTAGCTAGGATTATCAAAGGGTTCCCCCGAGGAGATTTTCGAACTAGATATCTAACCATAAAATTAAGAATAGGTTACTGAAGGTGAAAAAAGAAAAGAAAAAATGAACTTTGTCAAAATCCACCTCAAGCAATTTGATAATATTTTTTGTCTAGTCTTTGATAAACATTACAAACAAAAGGGGATCTCTCGTTTCCTCATGAAAATCACTTTAAAGGTTCCTTTCAAAGGCAGCAATTTATACAACTTTGATCCGATATCCGCAACTATTAGATATAACAAATAGCTTATCATTGTTTGGTTGTAGACTGTTAAAAATAACATTCGTTTATTTGGAATATATTTTTATAAAATCACTAGTTTCTGATCTATAAGCAAACATACACATTTTTATTTGTGGAGTGTTTCTGAAACAGTGTGTATTATTACGTTTCACAAATATCACGAGTTTTTAGTAGATATCTTTATTTTAAGATAAATTAGTACCACTTGTTTCGTATCTCGAACATCCTGATACAAGATATTTAATGATTTGAAGGACCCATAACCATAACCTATAACAAACCTCCGGTCAAACTTTCTATGGAGTAATCACGATACCCAGATACTGAGTCACAGAACACGTTGTACACCAGTCAGTATCAATGGATATACAAGCTATGTAGTTCCATTCCATCAATCCTGAGCTTAGTATGTGAGATTGTATCGGAGAGAACGTGTTCCTCCGTCAGTTACAAGCCCAGGTAGATGTTGTGAAGCTGCAACCAACAACCCACCACTTGTCAGTACCACCTGACCACACAGGAGCTGGGTCTATATTCACCATCTTACTCATCTCCACACAGAGTACCTGACCAACAGGACTGGTCTATATTCACCATCTTACTCATCTCCACACAGAGTACCGATCCGTTAGTCTGTACAAGTTCAATTAGATTTACTTACAAGTAGACCCGGACTTGGTAGATATGTTGTTTTTTGACATCACAGGGAGTACTGATGTGTTCATAAATTAAGTTCATGATCCCTTGTGATCGAAACGTACTTTTATAAGTCATTTTCTGTTTTTTTATGATTATGATTTTTAGTCATATTTTCTTTGTTTGCGTCCACTTTAGTTCGTTTTTAGGACTTTTTAGGCATGTTTGATTAAATTTAAGGCATTTTCATCGAATAAGTAAATTTTAAATACTCATAATCATCTTCATCACCTGTTTACAGCTTGTGGCAGAATAAGTTTAGTAAAATGTCTCTATCTTCCTATATCCTTCCACCATTATTCCTTCTTTAATTGTTTCCATTCTTCTATTCTCACTTGCACACTTTCTGTTATCCGCTCCTTCTATCTCTTTTTTAGTCTCCCTTGAAGTCATTTTCCTAAATCTGCATTATTCTATTTACCATCCTCTCCTTTACCATCCGCATTAAATTACCATGAATATCTTATAAATCCTCAACATAATTATTTTAATCAGCCAGTTCTGTAATGAGAAGATAAAGTAGGCCATGACCTTACCTTCGTTGCTTGTTTGGTTGTAAAATACACATTCCTGTTGAGATTGCAACGAACCTGGAGTGGCTCAAATCAATATGTAAAAAGGAAAGCAAAAATTGCAAATGCTTTCGGAAATGGTTCTTAGGAGTTGTACCTTAGGAATCTCCATAGCCGATTTAAACGATGTATTTTGTTCAAAACCTGGTTATGTCGAGATTGTCTAGTCTCTATGGTTTAAAATAGGGAGATCCAAGTAATTAGACTTCATTGTAAGCATCTAAAATATTAAATAGCTTGTGTTGGAAAATATTTTATTTAATCAATAAATATCAAAAGATAAATTAACATGTGAAAGATGTGTGGGATGACCTCTGTTGACCCTCTAACTGTAACATATTCTCCTGGGCACTGATGTCTTCAATAGATTGGTAGACGAGAGATTTGATAGAGGGGTATTAAAATTAGATTTATTGAAAGAATATTTTGAAAAAGTGAAATAAATAAGATTTTGTATTATATCTATGGAACAAAAGAAAATCTTAAATATTTTTAAAATTTGTTAAGATTAAGTTATCTATATTATTTCTATAACTATTTTAAAATGTCTTTTCTAATATTACTAGAAATCTTTCAAAATATACACAATAGCTAATAATCTTAAACAAATTTATAGAAAATATCAGATTAATTAATTATATTATTGTAATTAAGTTATCTTTTTTCTTACTTAAACGAATGTTTAAAAATTAACTTTTGCTTAGTAAAATTAGGCACACTAGCTCCAAGTACTTAAATTCTCTCAATCAAAAGACACAATGATAAGGATTATTAAAACAAGTGTTCCATTATTGCTCTTAACAAAGGATCAAGGCACAGTTTGAAATAACGATGGATAGAGGAGCTGGTTGGGATCAACCACAAGACCTCCGTATCAAGGTCCGATATACCACTTGTCTTAAAACTACTGTACAGCTCTATGTAAATTAATTGGTCGGGGGATACAATTTTAATCACGATAGCATGGATTTACTTTGCTATCTATGTTTTATTTTACTAAAAGAAATAATGAACAATAACAATATGTTTTAAAACGCGATCTTGTTCGTGTTGGTGCGCAAACCCTTTCAGGACCGCCTAGAAGGTTGCCAGTATGCAATATGTGAGGCATCAGTGTCTCCCTGGTGGCAGAGTATCAGCTTTCAGAAGATTGCTTAACGGGTCGAGTCAAGGAGCCATAAGATAAGTAAAACGGTAATAAATCGATTTTAATTTACTCATATCTCAATCCATATTCTATCCATCTGTGAACTATAACAGGTGGTGTCAATTTGTGCATATGTAAAACAAAGGTTTGTTTATAAATGGTGGCTATTTTATATCTCTTGTGAGAGATTATTACTAAAATAGCTGATAGAAAGGTACCGGGGATAAAGAGACAAAGTGACCTTTTAACTCAAATTGAGTTGGTGCTGCCATCTCTTGACAATCATGAGACCCTTCCAAATCACTTTAATCATGGCTACCAAGATCTCTGTCATGTTTAAACTGATTTTTTAAATCATTTTTTGATGTCCTTATGAGGTTGAGATATAAAAGCTGTAGTTCTGAAAATGTGTGTGATGTGACGTTGATTGTTTATTCCTAGTTCCCCTGCCATAAGGAAATCGACAGTTTACTGCCGTAAATTAACAAAACTACGTCACCTTATTCGTATCCAATCACATTACACTATATCCCTAACTCTTAAGCTCGTTATATCCAGTCCTCATTACACTATATCCCTATATCGAGTTAAGTATTTCATCGAAGTATATTAGCCTCTTAGCGGATTTGTTCTGTAAAGAAATAAATGTTAATAATTTAAGAAATTATGAAGCTTAGTTTTTCTAGCTGTATATGCCATGGGAACAGACAACCACATCAGGAGTTAAAACGATTGAAACGCTAGTTTTTTTTGTGGAGGGGTGGGGGTTCGAGGGCATTACTGAAAGGGGTTAGTCAGTCTTAAAGCTAGATATACAGACAAGTAAGTCATCAAGTTTATTATTATGTGGTTTTTTTATATGCCAACTTTATTGTTTGTTTTGTTTGTTAACCAAGGAAGAATTTACTCGGTTCCAATGTGTTTTGATTATAATTTTGAAATATTTTGCATCATTAATTTACACCTCTTTCATTAATAATTACCAGCAATTTATAAATTGCATAAGAAACCATGGTTATTCCTGTGATCAAATTAAACAAAGAAAAATTCAATAAACATTAAATAATAAAAAGGGGTGGTTTTTGTTCTCTCTTTTTTTGCCTACAGTAGTTTCGGGGGCCCAAAATGGCCAAAAATAAATGATGTGCTTATTATGGGTGTGCGAAGTCCACTTTTCCAATTCGAAGCGAACTCGAATTGAATGAATGAAATATTCTCAAAGCAAAATAAATGTTCTAATATTTTTAGTTGATTGTTTTATGCTTGAAAACATATTTTTTATGTAGTTTTATGCACTTAAATTACTTGCTAATGTTTTATTGCACAATTGTTTGTGATATTTAGTTTAATTCTAATAAATCAAGCTATCCACAACTTATAATTCAGTTAATTTAGATTTTCTCCATATAAATAATGTTTAGTACTGGTCACAACAGTTCAGAATGACAATAAATGACCGTTATTGGCGAAGATTTACAATAGTAGTAGTTTCTAAGCTCCGCATACCCCTACTAGTTCTTATGTAATACTTGAACAACCCCTTATTTAATATGAGATTTTATTATAAATATTGATTACAAATAAAAAATACAATATTGTATAAGCTAAAAAACAAACATTTTTATCGGTTATTTAAGTATTAAATTATTATACTTTTCCAAGTATTTTAACTCCCTAACATTTCCCTGTTTATAGCCACCATGATTTTTTTTTTTTTCCAATTCAGTTCGTCGTTTACTGGGATTAGAGTCTAATCGATTTTACCAACTAGGCTATATCTTAATAACAAGGGGTTTATAATAGGAGTTTTTGGAACTATCTATCAAACCCTTAAATAAAGTGTGAAAGGGTAGTTTACTTAAGGGTGAAAAGAGAAAAATGAATATTCTCCAAATCAACTAACGATTTTGAATAAATTTTAAATCTAGGCACTGTTTGATATTATTAACCAAATGGCAACTAACATTTTCAAATTAAGATTACTTTGAGGGTTCTTTACATTTGCAGAAAATTCCAAATTTAATAATATCTTGCTATTATTCAAAATGTGAAATAACTTATTCAAATTAAAGTAATATAAAAAAAGCTTCAACCTGAAATATATTTTTATAAAATTAACAATTTCTGGGATTTTGGCATCTAAAAAAATGAGGTTCAATAAATTGATTACACTAATTGGTGAACAGATTTATTATTTCCTAAGAGTTTTTCCTCAGTATGTTTCTGTAACAGTTAACATTATTTCATATAGTGTATGCTCTTGTTTGGAATATTTCTGAAAAAAATGTATATTATTTTGTTTCACACAGATTGATAAAGTATGTGCAGCGCACTGTACCATTTATTTGTTTAATATACCCAAATTATAATTATATTCATAAAATGCATCTCAAATATTGGTTGATTGCTTATGGCCAGGATACTGGATTCCTTGCATTCCATTGTGAGTGTTAAAATCATTGTCCTTTAGAGCGCTACAGTGAACTTGATGAGCTTATTCCATTGTACAGGTTTAGTTTCTTTACAAAATACACGTTGCTGAGGTGGAAAAGTTTTAAGCTTAAGAACTCAAAAAATGCTGAAATGACGGAAAAAGTAAAGTGAGGAACGCTATATATTTATTGGAACAAAACAAGTATTTTAGAAAGTAAAAAAACCAAATGCGAAACATAATTTAGAACAATATGAAAGCTAAGAAGGAAAACATGGCGAAGACACTCTTGGGGTTGCTGCCTTTACTCAGTAGGTTCAGAAGGCCCTTGCAGATTTCGGAGCTGCGCGCGGTGAGTTTCTTCGCTATGGCGACTCTCCCGCTCATGACTGGAGGGTTTCGCGATGTATCTCTGCTTTGAATTCCATCTTTAGACGCAGTCGCTCCATCTCCAGGTGGTGCAGCTCCTCGGCCTGCTGAATATCCAGGCGTTACAGCCTCCTGATGGTTCAACTTGGCCTCTGCCAAACGCTTACAGTGCAGTTCCTTATCCCCTTGGATGGTGAGTTTTGCCCTCTCCTCATGTGCGCGGACAGTCTTTTGCAACACATCTTGACGGATAAATTTTGGGGTCAGTAGGGGTGGTGTGGGAGAGGATGATGGAGGTGGTGGTGGTGGTGGTGTGGGAGAGGATGATGGTGGTGGTGCAAGTGATGGGATAAATTGGATGCAAGGGGAAGTGTTGCTCAGGCTGCCCGACACTTGAGGATCAGGTGTGAGGAATGACAGGGGCTTGCTGGCACTACTTGTTGTTGGAATATCTGTGAAAAATGAAGGACATCACGAATATAACAAACATAACCACAGACTGGTTTGGATAAGAAGGAACTTTCTCAACATTTTAACTTTCATAAGGACACTCATGAAAAGAAATAAAAACACTGAAAGGATAGGAATATTAATAAGTGCATATTTAGTTTTCTTCGAGAACTTCATTCAAGCCAATAATTAATTTTCGATATTATATTTATTTTTTATATACTTTTAGGGTAGGCCTATACAGTTTGAAGTTGTATTACCACATCTAGAAATGTAAAAACTGTAATAAAGGTATGCCTAACTACGCCGCTACCTTACGGGTGGACAAGAAACTTCTTACATCTTAAAAAACACCAACCCCATGCCTAATCCATCCTCACTAACTTTCTACACACTTCCCTATCCTTACATACATCCTTCGCTTCAATAACATTCATACACCGAGTCATAGGCTAAATGCTCTTTTTATTCTTTTTCTCTTTTTCACACATGTATGTATTAATGATTGATAAAACTGTTGTTCTAATTTAAATTATCAACATTGTGTGATAGGTATTTTTTTTAAAAAGATCATATCAGGTACCTATTGTAATCAACCTTATTTAAATTCATATCTTTATTTTGTTTGTTAAAAGTGAATGAGGAATTCTCATGTCAATTACAATCAATTTGTAATTTATGGGTATAAATAAACTAAAACATTTATATTCATGTAAACAATGGTATAACACCCAGCCCCACAGGGCATGCAACGTGGGTGGGGGTGGCCGATGGTATAAGGAGACCCCACGAAAGGTAACGTTAAATTACTATAAATTTAGTTCAAATAATTGTAATAAAATAAACCATGTCATTATTAATGACAATAGTTGAATATGCTTATGACAAAATGTTGTAAATTAAAACTAAGATATAGCATTATTTCATTAGGTTTTAAATAGTTCAGTATTTTTATATATATACTCCTGGAGTCGAGGTGACTGACTGATGACCTTCCCAACACAAAACCAAGGCTAAAAAAGTCATTTTTAGCTACATGATTACTAAATTAGTAATTATTTATAACTAGTATTTCTTATAACTTTTTAAGGTGTTAGATGACTTGGAAAAGGGGGCCCAAAATTAATCTTCCAGAAGGGGATTTAATCTGTTATGCCATTGTTGTAATGATATTGGTTTGGATCACTCTAAAATATGTAAAAAATCATGGAGGAAGGTAATTTTTATTTAAAGTAACACATGTAGAATATCCTTTTGTGATTCATCCATGAAGAAACACGCGCTTTTCAGTAATATTGTGAAAAGGATTCCACCATTAAAATATATTTTTTATATAATTTTTTTTCTGTCAAAAGAACAACTCCGCAGTATTTGGTAAAGGACGCCATTTCCCTATACCAATAAGAAGCTAGTCTTCACAAAACCTGTTGCCAGGACTCTTTCTATGAGTTAGTTTTTACACTGTTGACGAAGGGACCAAGAGGCAAGGAGTATGTAATATATAAGCCGCTTGTGCGTATGTTTAAGGCACAAACAACGCAGCCAGGGACTCATTGGCACTATAACTGGCTCTCGCAGTCACAGTCTAACACAAAATACAATAATTTACGTTAATATCACGAGTGTGCATTGATATAAAGCATTTAATTGGAGTATGTATAAGTAATTAACAGATATAATTTGAATTAACCGTGTGTGAATTAACAACTATCAATAGTTCTCTTTCTTTAATTTTATTAAATATACTAATTTAATTAGTGCTCGACCACGGAGCAATTAACGGATAGTTAAACGGTATCTATTCCGTTCAGTGATAATAGGCGCTCGACCACGGAACTATAGACAACCGAATTATTATCACAGAAATCTTATATCTGGAATTACTCCGTAGTGTTTCACTGCATGCGAGCCTATGTGTATCTCAGTATTAACTGAATATTCTGTTATTTAACGTACCTGCTCCATCGATAAATTCCAAAAGGTTTGCACCAGCAAGTGTTGAACCAGCTGACTTAAAGGCAGCAGTCACCTCTGACATGGAGATTTTGCGGCGCTTTGCAGTTGCATCCTCCATTGCCACCGCATCTCCATCCCATTGGTAACCGAGATGATAGCTAATATGGGGGGCTACCACCTCGACCTCGGGACATGATGGTGAGTGAGGCTTGTATGCCCCACCTCCAGTGCCCATCAGTTCCCGTGTCTCTTCACCTAATTCCTTCTTCCTTCTCACCTTCATTTTGTTCCAATATTTCCTTAGCTGATCAAGAGAGCGCTGAAATTGTTTATAAATAGATATTAACAAAATTTTATAAAACTACTGACAAATGGGTTTGGTAGGACTTTACACAAAATTATTCACACTGAGGCCACTTTTTTTCTAAAATAACAATAAGTCACTATTGTATTGCTATCATTACTCTCTAAAAATATGCTAAATCAGAGGATAATTTAATAATGATAAATTGAAAAGTTTAAAAAAATACAGCTTTTAGGCATAATAATGAATGTCACCAGTATTATACTCATTATTATTATTATTATTATTATTATTATTATTATTATTATTATTATTATTATTATTTGCATCACGCCTTACTACCAATTCGGGTTGTGCGCACTTACGCTAATGTGTAATGGTAGGGTGATTGTGAGATGAAATGGAGGACCTACAATTTAACGTGGGATCCGAACCACGGTGGAGGCCTGGCATTCCTCACATTCACAAGTTGTGATTAATACACGTCTTGTCAGAGGTGAAGGAAGGGTTTGGTAATCAGATAAATATGTGTCTAGACCAATGATTGAAACCCAGACCCCCAGCACAGAAGCCTGACATCTTAACCCTAGACCACCAGGTCACCTTATAATCAATATTAATAGGCATAATATTATTGTTATTAATATTTATAAAAGAAAATGCACGTTATGCGTGACTAATTTTGTGTACCATTGCCGATAGAGATTACTTATGTCAATATGAGTTCACATAATATAACAAAACTTATTTGATAGTGCAGAATGATACTGGGCCAGGCCTTAGAAGACCTATCTGTACTAAACAGCCTTACATGACAGTTAAAAGTAGGGAGTAACTTTTTAGGCTTTCAAATGTTAAACCTGTATTTCAAGGTTTGGCTGCAGGGTAATGTAATGTGATCCTCCCTACAAAATAAATTACTAGTGAATCAGTCTCATAAAAATAATAGCTGATTAAATAATTATATACTTTTGTTTGATTGAGAGATTTCAGGAATAATGCCCTAGTACCATATCGTATATTTAACTTAAGACACAACCTAAAACATTTAAAACTATGAGTATACTTTTACATATTTTTAAACAATATTTGTTTCTGCGTCACTTCCGCGTTTCTGAGATTTGATATTCAGGCCTTCATTTCCATTCAAACCATCATAATGTAGGTTTAAACAATAGTTTTTTTGGTGCTAGTAGTAAAAAAAACTTATTTAATGTAGCTTCTAATGAAAAAGATATATTTTTATTGAATGCTCCTAGTTTGTGAAACACCTCCCCCAGTTTTTATGACTTTATATAAAAAATATATCAAAATTGTTTTAATAACTTTATTAACTAACTTTTACTTTTATTCCAACCAAAATCATATTAAAGCCTTGCTTGATCTTTGACAATAAACAAAAGCAAGTTGTTTCGAGGTTAAGTTTAGAGAGTACCACGAACGTGAATAGCTTGAAAGATTTTATTTTACAAGCATTTAATTTTACTAATAAAGCAACTCCTGTATTGATATTCACTATAACAGATTCAAATGAAAGGCCTACGAAAACCCCTCACCTTTTGGAAATTACCAGCAGAGTTAAAATTCCTGGCAATTTCTTCCCACGCTCTTCTTCGCCGCTAAACTCCCTACATCCGTTTTTTTACTTTCTATAATTTTGTAATTCTTGATTTGCTCCAATAAATATAAGCGTTCGTCGTCGTTGACAGCTGGCAGTTTGCCCTTGTCCGTCATTTTCACAAATATCTGGGCGTTTACGATCATGTTTGTTAATTTAACGAGCAAAATCTTCAGTATAGAAGGCAGTGGATGTAGTGAATTTTATTTCCCGCTAGGGTGTGGTACTTCTGTGTACCTATGTGGATAGTTTCATCACGTGACCGCTCAACAGACGTTCTAGCAACGCATCCGCCAGACTGAGCTGAGCTGAGCCTGTGCTCAAACTCATGCTCAGCTAGTGCTCAGCCCGTACTCTGGCCGAGCTCAGCCAGTGCTCAGCCCGTACTCTGGCCGTGCTCAGCTAGTGCTCAGCCCGTACTCTGGCTGAGCTCAGCCAGTGCTCAGCCCGTACTCTGGCCGTGCTCAGCTAGTGCTCAGCCCGTACTCTGGCCGTGCTCAGCTAGTGCTCAGCCCGTACTCTGGCCGTGCTCAGCTAGTGCTCAGCCTGTACTCTGGCCGTGCTCAGCTAGTGCTCAGCCTGTACTCTGGCCGTACTCAGCTAGTGCTTAACCTGTACTCTGGCCGTGCTCAGCTAGTGCTCAGCCCGTACTCTGGCCGTGCTCAGCTAGTGCTCAGCCTGTACTCTGGCCGTGCTCAGCTAGTGCTCAGCCTGTACTCTGGCCGTGCTCAGCTAGTGCTCAGCCCGTACTCTGGCCGTGCTCAGCTAGTGCTCAGCCCGTACTCTGGCCGTGCTCAGCTAGTGCTCAGCCCGTACTCTGGCCGTGCTCAGCTAGTGCTCAGCCTGTACTCTGGCCGTGCTCAGCTAGTGCTCAGCCTGTACTCTGGCCGTACTCAGCTAGTGCTCAGCCTGTACTCTGGCCGTGCTTAGCTAGTGCTCAGCCCTTACTCTGGCCGTGCTCAGCCAGTGCTCAGCTAGTACTCAGCCCGTACTCTGGCCATGCTCAGCTAGTGCTCAGCCCGTACTCTGGCCGTGCTCAGCTAGTGCTCAGCCCGTACTCTGGCCGTTCTCAGCTAGTGCTCAGCCCGTACTCTGGCCGTGCTCAGCTAGTGCTCAGCCCGTACTCTGGCCGTGCTCAGCTAGTGCTCAGCCCGTACTCTGGCCGTGCTCAGCTAGTGGTCAGCCCGTACTCTGGCCGTGCTCAGTTAGCGCTCAGCCTGTACTCTGGCCGTGCTCAGCTAGTGCTCAGCCCGTACTCCGGCCGTGCTCAGCTAGTGCTCAGCCTGTACTCTGGCCGTGCTCAGCTAGTGCTCAGCCTGTACTCTGGCCGTGCTCAGCTAGTGCTCAGCCTGTACTCTGGCCATACTCAGCTAGTGCTCAGCCTGTACTCTGGCCGTGCTTAGCTAGTGCTCAGCCCGTACTCTGGCCGTGCTCAGCCAGTGCTCAGCCTGTACTCTGGCCGTGCTCAGCTAGTGCTCAGCCCGTACTCTGGCCGTGCTCAGCTAGTGCTCAGCCCGTACTCTGGCCGTGCTCAGCTAGTGCTCAGCCCGTACTCTGGCCGTGCTCAGCTAGTGCTCAGCCCGTACTCTGGCCGTGCTCAGCTAGTGCTCAGCCTGTACTCTGGCCATGCTCAGTTAGCGCTCAGCCTGTACTCTGGCCGTGCTCAGCTAGTGCTCAGCCCGTACTCCGGCCGTGCTCAGCTAGTGCTCAGCCTGTACTCTGGCCGTGCTCAGCTAGTGCTCAGCCCGTACTCTGGCCGTGCTCAGCTAGTGCTCAGCCCGTACTCTGGTCGTGCTCAGCTAGTGCTCAGCCCGTACTCTGGCCGTGCTCAGCTAGTGCTCAGCCCGTACTCTGGTCGTGCTCAGCTAGTGCTCAGCCCGTACTCTGGCCGTGCTCAGCTAGTGCTCAGCCTGTACTCTGGCCGTGCTCAGCTAGTGCTCAGCCCGTACTTTGGCCGTGCTCAGCTAGTGCTCAGCCCGTACTCTGGCCGTGCTCAGCTAGTGCTCAGCCTGTACTCTGGCCGTGCTCAGCATCGTCCATGCATACGGGCCTTTATTTTAAAAGACAATAGCTTCTCATGCAATTATATTAAAATAAACTCATCTCATAATTTCGTTTTACTCGATTTCTTGGTTAATTAGATGTTAGATATTCGATAGTCAACTGTTTGGCATCGCGGAGCATTATGGGAGCTGTAAAGTATGCGCGCGCATCGAGATATGACTACGTTATTTCAAGCAAAGAAAACAAGATGTGCTCACAGAGATGTAGGCGGTTAATGTGAAGAAGAGAAAACTAAATGTTCCTAATGGAGGAATGTTTTATTCATTTTGACAAAAATCTTTGCTATGAAAAGTGCAAAAATAAAAAAAACGCTCTTTTATCACGTCCCCCTTACTTCAACCTTTAATGCGTGGGGATCAGATGGGTAGTAAGATGGGAGTACTTAACATATCCATATCTAATTAACTTGTATCTAAATTAATTATGAAAATTAATCTTATCCTATTTGTGGAGAGCATTTAATTTTAATAAGTCTTTATTTATTTATTTATTTGCAATGAGGGTTGAGCACACAACCGTTCCCCTTATTAGTTAAGACCACAAACAGCCGAGGTGTCTGTATGATGATTGTTGACATTCAAGTCTAACAATTAATTGCTCATTACTAACAAAACATGACGCAGTAGTCTCTCATAAGATCTGAACTTGATACTAATATTAACGAGCTAATTAAACTCCAGTGTTACAAAGTTCACAATTAATGTACTACATATTTATTGAGCAGTACATCTGTAAGGAGTCTTGCCCTACTTTCTGTGTGTTCTGTATGGAATAGAGCCATTGACCAATCACTAGTTACAGTTCGAGAAAACAAATAAACAAAAGACACAAATGCACTTTTAATAGTAACGACACTAGACGAAGTAGGTCAGTGTTTTGAAGGAGTTGGGCTGTCAAAGAAATGGATTTAATATGATCAACCATAGATAGTGGCTAAGATTTCACAAAATGACGTCAGCTCTTAAAACTGATATTGGGAATCTTGTTTTCAGCAGGTAAGAAACCTCCTTCCAAGAGGGCCGCTTACATGAATACAAACATTTAGATGTTCTGCAATATTTATATAGTATGTTTCAAAATATGTCGTAGAGCGATATTAAAATGAAGGTAAGTCACGCTAGCTAAACTTTATGATCTGCTCTTTACGAATTAAAAAATAGTCAGATAGATATAAAACTAGCTCATTTTCAAGACAAATTGTCATGACACAACATTTAGGTAAAAAAGTTTCCAGGGCAATAATTTTGTACACTATTGTTTAGAGCGTTTGAAACACCAGGGGCGCCAGTCTAATAATATTATATATGAGAGGGAAAGATTTGTACCTTCAATTGACAACCAAAATCACGTGAATCGTTGGAAAAGCGGGCCAATGCGTCAGTCATTTGGGACCCGTTTCATAAAACTAAAAGTCTACAATTTACACTTATGTTTGAGGTTAGGATACAATGTGATTATTGAGGTTAGGAGACAAGGTGGTTATTGAATTAGGATACAATGTGATTATTGAGGTTAGGATACAAGGTGGTTATTGAATTAGGATACAAGGTGGTTGTTGAGGTTAGGAGACAAGGTGGTTATTGAATTAGGATACAATGTGATTATTGAGGTTAGGATACAAGGTGGTTATTGAATTAGGATACAAGGTGGTTATTGAATTAGGATACAAGGTGGTTATTGAATTAGGATACAATGTGATTATTGAGGTTAGGATACAAGGTGGTTATTGAATTAGGATACAAGGTGGTTGTTGAGGTTAGGAGACAAGGTGGTTATTGAATTAGGATACAATGTGATTATTGAGGTTAGGATACAAGGTGGTTATTGAATTAGGATACAATGTGATTATTGAGGTTAGGATACAAGGTGGTTATTGAATTAGGATACAATGTGATTATTGAGGTTAGGATACAAGGTGGTTATTGAATTAGGATACAATGTGATTATTGAGGTTAGGATACAAGGTGGTTATTGAATTAGGATACAAGGTGGTTGTTGAGGTTAGGAGACAAGGTGGTTATTGAATTAGGATACAATGTGATTATTGAGGTTAGGATACAAGGTGGTTATTGAATTAGGATACAATGTGATTATTGAGGTTAGGATACAAGGTGGTTATTGAATTAGGATACAATGTGATTATTGAGGTTAGGATACAAGGTGGTTATTGAATTAGGATACAATGTGATTATTGAGGTTAGGATACAAGGTGGTTATTGAATTAGGATACAAGGTGGTTGTTGAGGTTAGGAGACAAGGTGGTTATTGAATTAGGATACAATGTGATTATTGAGGTTAGGATACAAGGTGGTTATTGAATTAGGAGACAAGGTGGTTATTGAGGTTAGGAGACAAGGTGGTTATTGAATTAGGAGACAAAGTGGTTATTGAGGTTAGGAGACGGTCATGTATGAACGGTCTTAAATGAGTTCATTGACAATACTTGAGAAACTCTTACACGATATCGGTCATTATGGTTGCATAAAATAAATCATCGACACCATTAGTTTAGGAAAGAATAAATTATGAAGTGACCCACAGAAGGCCTAATGTTTAAACTCACAATATCAACAAATTATCTTAATAATACACATCATTCCATTACTTTAGTTTATTTATTAGCTTTAAATTAGGACGCTCCAAACAAAATATATGCTTAATGTGCTTTAATATTTTTAACAACCGATACGATATTAGTTTTTAATATTAAAATAAACCTGTCGGCAAATCATTTTAGAAAGGTATGTGTACTTTTGGTTCCTGTAACAATGAACACTAATGTAGATGTATCGATCGAAATTTTACTTGTACATCAAAAGCTTACTTGTAAGTATCATCTTCACTGCACAAGTATCTACAAGTCAAAATATTTTATTAATGACATCCTTTATATTTACAATAATTGTAAAACATTCACGTGTAGCTTGTAGTTAGTAAATTTTAGACTAGTAGTTTTACTAAACAAGTCCCCGGGTCTGATTGGCTAGTGATGGAAGAATCGGAGATTGCATCTCATTAAGAGGAAGTTAGATTGGATTTCTCTAAATATTTTCCCCTCCACCCCTACACAAGCGATGTTACATATAAGCTAAATTTGACCTTCTGCATTACCAATTATTATTTTAGAATGTGGATACCCCACACGGGTAGTAAGACACTGTGCATATAAACACATCGATTGTAAATTATGATATTCTTGCAAATTAGGTAATATTGTAGAGAGAAACACAGTAAGTTTAATGGATGATGTTATGAGCAGCAGTGGTGGTCATGGGGACACAGGAGTCAGGCTTGTATTGGGTGATTTGCCAGTGATGTAGAAGTCAAAGTTTGAATCCCAGTCGAGTGTATTGAGATGTTCTTTGCTAAGTGCTTTCACACTCTCGCCAAACAAATGTGGTTATATTTAATATAATACTTGACCTGTATATTGCCAGCATATTAATGTGAGTATGTGAATAGACTAGCTCAGTTGAGCTATGATGGATGTATGATATTTATTATAACCTAGCTTAAATCTACAGCAGAAACACAATTATTCCCAGTACCCTTGGAGATACAATCTTGCTGTAAAGTTAAAGCCTCAATATAACTATATATATGAACTTACGTATAATTTAACTAATATATATTATATATTACACGTGGAATGAATCCAGCCCAAAGCCTTAAATACAATGGATAGATGAATTGTTGATTGAGTTCAGATGTAAAATTTTCATAAAGGTCTTAAAAATATTCATTTAATTCAGTTTCGTATATATTCAAAGAAGTTATAAAGGATTCATTCAAAGGTGACCTGGCGGTCTAGGGGTAAGGTGTCGGACTTCTGTGCTAGGGTACGGGTTCAATCCTCGGTCCCGGCACACATTTATCTGATTACCAAACCCTTCCTTCACCTCTGACAAGACATCTTGTGAATGTGGGGAATGCCAGGCCTCCACCGTGGTTCGGATTCCACGTTAAACTGTAGGTCCTCCATTTCATCTCACAATCACCCTACCATTACACATTAGCGTAAGTGCGTATAACCCGAACGGGTAGTAAGACGCGGTGGTGATAATAATATTAATAATAATAATAATAATAATAATAATAATAATAATAATAGTAATATAAAGAATTCAAATAGCCTAGTTCATCATTTGATGGCCGTTTTAAAAACTAGGACTAAGACTGGCCTCATATTGAAGGCAACACAGTGGAGAGGACACAGACATAGACAGAGGAATTGATCTCTTTGTAATGACCACATATTTACTTATGCCAAGAGTAGCCTTGAAAGAGGGATGGTGGGAATTCTCCCTAGCATATTGGATTTGGAGTCCAGATCAGATTATTTTAACACTAACGATGTCCAAAATTGGATTTTTTATGAAGTTATATAATACAGTACTTGAAGACTACTACCATTCAAATAATAATGATAATAATAATAATATTATTTATTTATTTTTGTTTTAACTTCTGTTAAATTTCTAGCTTTAATCGTTTTAAATGCACCTTTCTTTTAAAAGACAAAGTCTCAGTAGGATTATTTAACAAATGGTCAACTGAATCAAAAGAGTCAGTGTTAAAAGTCTACAGCATCTCCCATTCCCCCCCCCCCCCCTACATTGGTACATACACTAAATCCTAAAACATCACTCAAATATATGATAATGTGGAATTTAAAACCACTTAATAAAATAATGTTTTTTATTTCCTTTTTCAAATATTTTGGGATAGCTGAGCCTATCCTGCCTACCCTGACACCTCGCTACTGATTATTTGTATGACAACTTCTATTAACTGCTGTTTGTTTATTATTACACCGGCTCTGCAGAGCAATCTGTACCCCTGAGCTATGATCAACATTATATCTTATAGTTCACAGATTTCTCAGCTAGGTTGCCCTGTGTGCTTTCAGTATTCGGCTGGTCCTACACTCCTTCAATATAGTCCCTGCTTTTAACAAATTAACACCACATAACGGCCATACGAGACGAGAGCAATATTATTTCGTTATTTACTATATTTATAAAGTTACGTTTTATCAATTTTCATTGCAAACCAATATATTTATTTATATTTTCTTACATTTCCCGACGTAGAGTTCATCACGTTTACATTTGTAACATGCAAACAGCTAATGGTCCATTATATGCGATAATGTATGTATGTATAACATGCAAACAGCTAATGGTCCATTATAGCGATATGTATTGTAACATGCAAACAGCTAATGGTCCATTATAGCGATATGTATTGTAACATGCAAACAGCTAATGGTCCATTATAGCGATATGTATTGTAACATGCAAACAGCTAATGGTCCATTATAGCGATATGTATTGTAACGCTGTGTGTTTTGGCAGCACCCAGCATCTATGTCCAACAAATCCTCTCTAGCTATGACGCACAGAATTGTCGACAGGCTGTATGCAGTGATGTGACGACATTCCTAAAACCACACGATTGTTATTTTCTGTTCACTTGGCTGGAAACATACAAGAAACAAAGTAATTTCACAGTTGATGATCTGGGACGAAATACTTGGAAATCTTTGGAATATGTGCAGCTTGGTGTGGCCGAAAAATATTCTTGTAATCAGTGGCGGCTCTCGTATAGGTACTGCGGAACTGCAGCACCCCCTATTTCCACTTGATATTATCGATAACATTTAATATAATGAGTCCTTTTTTCTTTAATTATTTATTTATTTTTGTAGTACAATATATATTCCTTAAGCTTAATGTCAGTACTTCAGTAGCCATCCCCCAGTTTATGAAAAATATATAAACATCTGTGTATGGAACTGTGCGCTTCACAGTGCCAGCGACGTGGTGTTTGACTGATGTGCGCATGCGCACACATGAGGGTGTGGGGAGGAAGGCGGAACTTCCAAGTAGAGAGAGCACTGTTTCTCTCACAGTGCCGGCTCTGGCGTGATGGTGGAAGGAAGTTTTTTAACCCAGCGTGTGTTGTGCTTAAACACCGTGTACCATATTCTTGAATGGGATAAAGTGTAGAAGAGTGTAGAGTTAGATTATTATTCTGCTTCCAGCTAATTCTATTTGATTCATTTTTTTCGATTCTTTTATTTAACAGAAAGACTAAATGCACTTGCAGTACTTTCAATGTAGAAAAATTTCCTCAAATGTTATACAGAGATCAAGGAGAAAATTATTGAACTTTTTGCGCAAATTTAAACAAGAAGAATTGATTTCATTTTTAAATTAATAGATCAAGCTTGATCTGTAACAATTTAAGTTGAAATAAATAAAAAAGTTTTTTTTTGTTAAGATTTTATCAAGTTCCTGAATAAATTTTCTTTTCATACATGTTTTTTTCCTTCTACACAATTTTAAAAACAAGGCTAAACAATTTTTGGAGCAGCACTACAATTAATTTTAGCTGCGAGACTCCACTGCTTGTAATACCTTTAAACAGGGGTTGACAAAATATTTTGCTATAGTACAAATGATAAAACTAATCAAATTTGGTGCGTCATATACCAAAATTTCATAGTTTTTGGTTTGGGGCCAAATAATTTTTATATTTATAAAACCATATAAAAATATATTAATGTAAAATATATGAATTTGCAATTTATATTAATATCAGTTGAAAGTGCCCGATGATTGTTGGTTGAAATTAATTATATAATTAAATTTATCTTAGAATTTAACGGGCCATTTCAACGGCAACACGCATTTTTAAATATTTCCCAACATATTAACATTTATTTAAAAAGGAGATGTTCTATATCTATGTATCTTCTATTTAACTAGTATGTAACTGTCACAGCTGATTTAGAGAGCTGCGCGCGCATCGGAGCTGTAAGCAAACGATTCAAACAGTTATATATCTGCATCTATTGAGAATTTTACACATGCTTATATACAGTTTTTTGCTCATAATAATCAAATACTATAACCTCCCAAAATGTTTGTTATTAGTAGGTATACTTATCAACTATCAAGGCGCGGTGAGGGGAGTAATTGATCGTCCCCCACCCCTTTCCCTCCCCTCCCGCGCCGGAGACTCGCGTGTTCTCTTTCCACATGGGGATGGTGTGTGTGTGTTCCCTCACCCCCTCCCTCGCCGGAGACTCGCGGATGTGTGTTCTCTCTCTCTCTCTCTCTTCCCTCAACTATCAGGGCGCTAAGGGTGAAGGTCCCCCTCCCTCCCGCGACGTGGACTCGCGAGCGCGGGCTCTATCTCTCTCTCTCTCTCTCACCAGTATACAACGCAGGATATCAGAACAGTGGTTTGTCGTGGAGGTGGGTGAAAGGGTGGGGGGATGTCTCGCCATGAGACTCGAGGGTGTTTTCTCTCAAGATGGGTCAGCTCACTTCCCTCCATGCCTTGTGCCAGCTCATTATCATAGAGACGATCAGCAGGGTCTACCCTTTGTCCCCCCCTAGGTTATGATCAACACAGCTGCAGGAAGAATACCTTTGATTTTAATCGGACTGAACGGGTCCTAGGTAGTTCATTATCATAAACGAGAATCTTGAATCGGTATTCCTGACAATGATATATTTTAATCGTTCTGAACGACTCTCCGAAACATGGGCTTTTATCATAAGGCTTATCGTAACAACCTATATCACGGAGGGTAACGCAACGGATACTATCTCATGAGTCAATTTCAAGAGTTAGTATGAATCCATCCTGTTGTCTCAATGAACTACTATCTCATGAAGTTGCCTCATTACCTCAATGAGCTAGTATGAATCCATCCCGCCGTCTTAATGAGAGAGCTAGTTAATCACTAGTATGAATCCATCCACCCATCTCAATGAGCTACTATCTCATGAAGTTGTCTCAATGAGATAGTCGTCTCAAGGAGCTAATATGAACCAATTTCAAGAGTTAGTAAGAATCCATTCAGTCGTCATAATGACCTGCCATCTCATGAAGTTATCTCAAGGAGATAGTTATCTCGTGGGAGATATCTCAGAGAGCTAGTTAATCGCAAGTATGAATCTATCCTGCTGTCTCAATGAGCTACTATCTCAGAGAGCTAATGCAGTGTTTCAAATCCATCCATTTAATCTAAATGAGCTACTATCTCAAGAAGTTGTCTCATTACCTCAATGAGCTAGTATGAATCCGTCCCACCGTCTTAATGAGAGAGCTAGTTAATCACTAGTATGAAACCATCCACCCGTCTCAATGGCCTACTATCTCATGAAGTTGTCTCAATGAGATACTCGTCTCAAGGAGCTAATATGAACCAATTCAGTCGTCTTAATGACCTGTCATCTCATGAAGTTATCTCAAGGAGACAGTTATCTCGCGGGAGCTATCTCAGAGAGCTAGTTAATCACTAGTATGAATCCAACCAGTTGTCTCAATGAGCTACTATCTCATGAAGTTTTCTCATTACCTCAATGCGCTAGTATGAATTCATCCTGCTGGCTCAATGAGAGAGTTAGTTAATCACTAGTATGAATCCATCCACCCGTCTCAATGAGCTACTATCTCGGAGAGCTAATGCAGTGTTTCAAATCCATCCAGTTGTCTCAATGAGCTACTATCTCATGAAGTTATCTCAAGGAGAGATAGTTATCTCGCGGGAGCTATCTCAGAGAGCTAGTTAATCACTAGTATAAATCCATCCAGTTGTCTCAATGAGCTACTGCCTCATTACCTAAATGAGATAGTCGTCTCAAGGAGCTAATATGAACCAATTTCAAGAGTTAGTATGAATCCATCCAGCCGTCTTAATGACCTGCTATCTCATGAAGTTATCTCAAGGAGATAGTTATCTCGGGGAGCTATCTCAGAGAGCTAGTTAATCACTAGTATGAATCCCGAGAGATCTAGTACAGTGTTTCAAATCCATCCAGTTGCCTCAATGGGCTACTATCTCATGAAGTTTTCTCAATGAGATAGTCATCTCAAGGAGCTTATATGAACCAATTCAGTCGTCTTAATGACCTGTCATCTCATGAAGTTATCTCAAGGAGATAGTTATCTCGTGGGAGCTATCTCAGAGAGCTAGTTAATCGCTAGTATGAATCTATCCTGATGTCCCAATGAGTCACTATCTTATGAAGTTGTCTCATTACCTCAATGAGCTAGTATAAATCTATCCTGTTGTCTCAATAGCTACTATCTCAGAGAGCTAATACAGTGTTTCAAATCCATCCAGTTGTCTCAATGAGCTACTATCTCATGAAGTTGCCTGATTACCTCAATGAGCTAGTATGAATCCATCCCGCCGCCTTAATGAGAGAGCTAGTTAATCACTAGTATGAATCCATCCACCCGTCTCAGTGAACTACTATCTCATGAAGTTGTCTCAATGAGATACTCGTCTCAAGGAGCTAATATGAACCAATTCAGTCGTCTTAATGACCTGTCATCTCATGAAGTTATCTCAAGGAGATAGTTATCTCGCGGGAGCTATCTCAGAGAGCTAGTTAATCACTAGTATGAATCCAACCAGTTGTCTCAATGAGCTACTATCTCATGAAGTTTTCTCATTACCTCAATGAGCTAGTATGAATTCATCCTGCTGGCTCAATGAGAGAGTTAGTTAATCACTAGTATGAATCCATCCACCCGTCTCAATGAGCTACTATCTCGGAGAGCTAATGCAGTGTTTCAAATCCATCCAGTTGTCTCAATGAGCTACTATCTCATGAAGTTATCTCAAGGAGAGATAGTTATCTCGTGGGAGCTATCTCAGAGAGCTAGTTAATCACTAGTATAAATCCATCCAGTTGTCTCAATGAGCTACTGCCTCATTACCTAAATGAGATAGTCGTCTCAAGGAGCTAATATGAACCAATTTCAAGAGTTAGTATGAATCCATCCAGCCGTCTTAATGACCTGCTATCTCATGAAGTTATCTCAAGGAGATAGTTATCTCGGGGAGCTATCTCAGAGAGCTAGTTAATCACTAGTATGAATCCCGAGAGAGCTAGTACGTGTTTCAAATCCATCCAGTTGCCTCTATGGGCTACTATCTCATGAAGTTGTCTCAATGAGATAGTCATCTCAAGGAGCTTATATGAACCAATTCAGTCGTCTTAATGACCTGTCATCTCATGAAGTTATCTCAAGGAGATAGTTATCTCGCGGAGCTATCTCAGAGAGCTAGTTAATCGCTAGTATGAATCTATCCTGATGTCCCAATGAGTCACTATCTTATGAAGTTGTCTCATTACCTCATGAGCTAGTATAAATCTATCCTGTTGTCTCAATAGCTACTATCTCAGAGAGCTAATACAGTGTTTCAAATCCATCCAGTTGTCTCAATGAGCTACTATCTCATGAAGTTGCCTCATTACCTCAATGAGCTAGTATGAATCCATCCCGCACCTTAATGAGAGAGCTAGTTAATCACTAGTATGAATCCATCCACCCGTCTCAGTGAACTACTATCTCATGAAGTTGTCTCAATGAGATACTCGTCTCAAGGAGCTAATATGAACCAATTCAGTCGTCTTAATGACCTGTCATCTCATGAAGTTATCTCAAGTAGATAGTTATCTCGCGGGAGCTATCTCAGAGAGCTAGTTAATCACTAGTATGAATCTATCCTGCTGTCTCAATGAGCTACTATCTTATGAAGTTGTCTCATTGTCTCAATGAGCTAGTATGAATTCATCCTACTGTCTCAATGAGCTACTATCTCAGAGAGCTAATACAGTGTTTCAAATCCATCCAGCTGTCTCAATGAGCTACTATCTCATGAGTCAATTTCAAGAGCTAGTATGAATCTATCCTGTTGTCTCAAGAGAGAGAGTTAGTATAGTGTTACAAATCTATCCAGTCGTCTCAATGAGCTACTATCTCATGAAGTTGTCTTAATGAGATAGTCGTCTCAAGGAGCTAATATGAACCAATTTCAAGATATAGTACGAATCCATCCAGCCGTCTTAATGATCTGACATCTCATGAAGTTATCTCAAGGAGATAGTTATCTCGGGGAGCTATCTCAGAGAGATAGTTAATCGCTAGTATGAATCCATCCACCCGTCTTAATGAACTACTATCTCATGAAGTAATCTCAAGGAGATAGTTATCTCGGGGGCTATCTCAGACAGCTAGTTAATCACTAGTATGAATCCAACCAGTTGTCTCAATGAGCTACTATTTTATGAAGTTGTCTCATTACCTCAATGAGCTAGTTAATCGTTATTATGAATCCATCCACCCGTCTTAATGATCTACTCGCAGAAAAAGGATTGAACCCAGGAGGGAGAGAATCGTCACGACTCGCAACGATGCGAGATTCTTCGTCAAGAAAACTGTGCAGCTGTGTTGATCATAACCTAGGAGGGGACAAAGGGTAGACCCTACCACCACACCCGCCTCGGTGGCGTAGTTGGCTAACGCGCTAGTCGATGCTGGGGACGGGGAGATCGAGGTTCGAATCTCGGCCGGGTGAACTGGAGGTTGGTTTTTCTCACTCTCCTTCCACGCAAATGCGGGTTCACTTCCCACAATTCCTAATCCATTAGCGTAATTAGTACTTAACCCGAACGGGTAGTAAGACGCGGTGCTAAATATTATTAGGCTGTCTTGATCCTTTAATTACTTCTAATAAAAAAGTTTTTTATTGGTTTTAAGGGACCCTTTTAATAAATGATCGAACTTGGTTTAATTCAATATTCAAATGGAGTAACCGATTTAACTCCTTCACAATCCAGCTACATTTAAAGGTAATAAATGACCGAACTTTGTTTTTTAATAAATGATTGAACTTTGTTTAATTCAATATTCAAATGGAGAAACCGATTTAAATACTGTTAACTCCTTCACAATCCAGCTACATTTAAAGGTGATTAAGATTGTTAATAAAATGAGTGAACTTTGTTTTTAATAAATGATCGAGCTTTGTTTAGTGATAAAAGGAAAATGTACTAAGGTAATAAAGTAACCGTGCAATCGACCTACTTTTTTATTAATTTAAAGGTAATTAAGATTGTTAATAAATGACTGGAGCATCCCTCCTCCTACACGAATGTTGACTCGACCCTACCAATGTGTTTCAAAACGAGTCATCTCATTACATCCTATCTCTAACTTGAGCTAGTTCTAACCAGTCTACCTATCCAGTCCACCTCATTACATCCTATCCCTATCTTGAGATAGTTCTATCCAGTCCACCTCATTACAGCCTATCTTGAGTTAGTTCTATTCAGTCCACCTCATTACGCCCTACCCTATCTTGAGCTAGTCCACCTCATTATACCCTATCCTTATCTTGAGTAGCTAAGACGTTGACGCGAAGATTACCAAACCTCCTCCTAGCTCCATGCCGAGAACCCTCCCAAAGTCCGGAGGACACGATTCCCGAGAGTCCGAACCTGAGGGGTGCGGGCTTGTTACCACGGTTACGCGACATATCAGCGTCCGAGCTTCAATCCTCCCGGCAAAGACATACATATCTTCCGGATTCAGACATGACCGATGAATCAATTAGAGAAATTCTCATCTCTAGCCCTCCCTCGCATTCGCTGCAATATTTAAGTGTTTTTTTCCCTCTGATCTACTATACCAGGGTAGGTACAAGGAGTGGAGATGATGCATCGGCTGGGAGTAAGGTTCAAACTTCCACCCCTCACGAAGCGAGTATCCCATGATCTTATCCTCCCCCTCCTGCTTGGTTTAAGGGGGGGGGGGGGCTACTCTCGCAGATGATGACGGGGTTCGAATCTGGCTCGGGTGTATTTACAATCCTCTCTTTTTTCCCAGGCGAAATCTAAACTATCTTTATATTGTTAAAGGAGGCTACTCTCGCAGATGATAACGGGGTTCGAATCTGGCTCGGATGTATTTACAATCCCGTTCTGAGCAAAGGAAGATATGCATGTTTCCAGGAGCTTAGGGAGGGGAAGGGTTGACCGGGGGACATGTCATCCCTCGAGGTAGTACGCATCTCTCCCTCACTGCTGGATCAAGATGAATCTCCTAAGCTAGTACATATCTCTTCCTAACTGCCGGATCAAGATGAATCCCTCCAAGGTAGTACAGCACGAGAGTGTACCATACCATTCCAAATATGACATGTACCATGATGAGAGAATGTAAAATCGTTCTTCCTGGAAGCGGAGCCTCATTTGCTTGGAGAGAGGATGGAAAAACAAACACATCATCTTCCGATATGTTTTGAAAAAAGTTTTATCCAAATGTACCATGAGTAAAATCGTTCGGGAACCCGCATTTGCTTGGAAAAACCGACCCTCAGTTCACCCGGCCGGGATTCGAACCTTCAAACACATCACCAGACGTTTTAGCTCCCGGCAAGGCCTCGGAGGAGGGGGACGACTGGAGAGCAAAAAAAGTTCCTCGTCCTCGAGCAGAGCTGCAACCCATCCCTCTCGTCATGATACATTTCTCCTCGCTGCCCTGAAACATGATGCATGTATAAGAGTGGCATCTACATCCCACACCACTTTTCTCCCTCGCTGCCTCAGTATTCATACCTATATCCAGATTATGAGAGAGAGAGGGAGAGAACTCTAACATACTTCAAGGAAGGAGGGCACACTTCCCCATCGGGAGGGGAGGGGGAAACACACACACACACACCATCCCCATGTGAAAAGAGAACACGCGAGTTGATAGTTGATAAGTATACCTACTGTTATTCATCTTGAAACACCCTGTATATTACTGATGTAAGAACTTCCCCATTTATGTAACAATATGAAGCATTTTACTACTTTACAAATGATGGGAACCAATATTAGAACAGACAGGTGATTGCATCTCGGAGAGTAGTTGGATGTGTGTGGACTGTTGAAAAGAATGTGGTAGTACCACAAGAGGCAAAGATGGCAGTATGTAAAAGTGTGCTTTCAGTGACTGGACACTTGTTAACAAGAGATACACTTCAGACTGGGAGCCGCGTGACACGTTGCTCTATGCAGCACGTACCACGCGCAACTTGGGGATTGAGTTGACTGGTTGGCTGGTTGAATGCGCCATGTTTGACGTGCTGTTGCTTCTGATCCAATCAATTTGTGTGGAGATTTCTGACAATTCAGTAAGCCATGTGGGACGACCAACAATTTAACATGGATTTTGTATGGATTGTTGAAAGCTATCCTGAAATGTATGTATACACGTGGAAGGAATTATTCCAAGACACATGTGGAAGAGAAGATATAGGAAGAATAGCAAGAATTTGTCAAAAATGTTTGCCTATTAGGAAGATAGAATCCTATAAGCACCAATAGTCCAATAACTAATAAACCCAAAAAACGTTGTTTACTCTTCCGCCTTTATATAATTGCTAGTAGAATCAGACACTCTTGGTCAGACGACCCCATTACGACTGTATTCTCCCACGTGACATCCCTATATGAACGTTCGTCTTACATGCTGTATGTTTCATAGAACATGTTGCATGTTTCATGCATCATCCAGTGTGAAAGATGCTTTACATTGGTTTGGGCATGTTGGAAGGATGAATGTGGATTGGACAGTGAAGCAAATATATGAAGATATCAAAAGGAGGTGGTATTCCATGTAACACGTGACCATATGTTGTGGATGAATATGTGAAAAAGAGACATTAAGAGTTTTAAGAATAAAAGAGCATGTATGAATCGGTGTATGGATGTTGTTGAAGTGAAAGAATTATGCGAGGATAGGGAAGTGTGGAGGACGTTAGTGAGGATGGATTAAGTGAGGAGATGTTTAGCTATATGCACGGTTTCTTGCCTACCTGGTAAGGGAATGGCGTGATTAGGAAAGGAATGTATAAATTGAGTTTTGATCAAATATACTCTCATAGAAAATAGCTTGGACTAATATATCTCACAGGACACACTTTTTAGTATACCCGAACACTAACATTATTTTGAATAAATTATATAGATAGATATATACATACATATACATCTATATATATTGTCCATTAAAATCAAATCTTGCAAGTAAAAATAATCCTGTTGGTGGAATCCCTTCATCCATTCTTTCATTAAGCAAATGGTTCCCAAATTTGGGGCCATACCTCCCCCAAAACCCTTTCCTCGAGAAGGATCCCAAAACAAGTGTATTTAGTTTCACGATAATCACTGGTTCTTGAACGATAGATTCAAAAAAACGAATAAGGTTCATAAAATACATAATTATTTGTAGTAAGGAACAATATATATTCTATTAGATAAGGATAGATATCAAATTAAAAGATATGAAAAAGATAGAAATTAGATTATTAAAATAAATTATATTGACAATATTAATTAAGTGTATTATTTATGAAGAGTCAATGGACAGAGTGGCAAAGTTGTTGTTACAACAGAAAATCAATTACAATCAATAATTGTGAGTAAAAATAAATTATGTAATGAGAAAAAGTTTTAATTAGGTTAAAAGTAATAAATTGAACCATTAAAAACACATTAAAAATGTGAGTCGAAAAAGTGCATATACAATAAAACAATAAAACATATTAAAATACATGTGTTATAGACAATTAGTTAAAATAAAATAGGGTGTATAATATTGATAAACAATATAAAATTATGGTTAGAATAGAGTTCCATAGAGAATTGAGCCTAGGCTTTGCATAAAAGTTTATAGTTGGTTTGTTATAAAAAATTATTCTATTCAGGATTTTATGTAATTACATTTTAACAACCCATAAATATATTAAGACAAGTGTATATGAAATATGGGATAGTATAAATTGAAACGTTCTGGAATTACGGGTCCTTACGTAGAGCGCCAATTGTGATGTTCTGATATTTTACTGCCGAGATGGACGCCAATTGAAGAATTATAATTAATAAACACTTATTATTTTGACATGTTTTTTATTTCTGAATCTGTTTATTTAATGAGAAAATAGATCATGTAGTTGAAATATATACGCGGCCTATTGTATGAGCGCGGACAGGTGTTGCTGGAACCCAAGTGAATTCTGTCAGTTCTGGACACCAACTGCCTTTACGTTGCACCATTCTTTGTATATAGCCCTTGCTCATGGAAGCTTCGAGAAGGTTTAGTTTAGAAAAAACAAAATACAAGACAAACACATCTTGGTCTTACTAGAAGCTTCGAGAGCCGGAAAATGACTCAAGTTACATTTTAAAATCTCGCTTTGAACCTTCGAGAAGAGGAAGTTATTATTTGAAATATATATATTGTCAACCTGATTTGACTGCTGTCACGTGCGTGACTTCACTGTTCAGTGGCTTTTGCCTTCTTAGAAGAGGAAGTGCTTAAGCGCCATTTAATATACTACATAATTTAAATGAAATTAAATACGTTTATAAAATTAGGACGATATTATTGTCAATGCTTTCACATACTTTTCAGGGGCAAATCAATTACATTACAATACCCCCAAAGTGTATCTGAAAGTAGAGACTTAGTCGTATACTTTTTGATACGCTTTGCTAAAAAAAATAAAAGACGAGAAAAGACGACATGATCATTTTTCGCACACCCTGTATAAAATTTCACAAATAACAATATTTTGAAACATCCTGTATAAAATTTCACAAATTGGATAAATTCCAATAATTTGGAACACACTGTATTATGTGGTTCTTGAATGATAATAATATTTGAAGTGGTGTTCTCCGACTGTAAGTTTACATGAAGTGTATATATATATATATATATTGAAGTTATATAAATCAAACATTAAAATATAAAATGTTTATCAAAAAGTTGAAATTAGATAAATCAAATATCAAGATATAAAATTGTTAAGTATAATTACAATTAATTGAAATAAAATAATCTAAGTTTATTATATAAAAATTTGAATTTAATCAATACTAATCAAAGTTGTTTTTTAAAACAAAATTCGTTGCTATAACGTCCTTAAGATTGATTAAAATACATTAAACTTTTTAATAAAAAATTGGAATTTAATTTTCACTAATTAAAGTGTCTTTTAATCATTTATTGGTTTAAACACTTCGTTGCACTTTTTATTTCAATGATCCTTCACGGATCCACTTTTACTATTATTATTATTATATGACATACTTAACAAACACTCTTAATGCTACACATACTCTTAAAAGCCTGACGGCCAATTTCGCTATATGAGCCACTACTATACTCTTAAAAGCCTGACGGCCAAATTCGCTATATGAGCCATCACTTAAAACACATTTACAAAATAATTAGCTTAAAGACACAAAAAGAATTTACAAAATAAACCCAATCACTTAAAAGATAATATAATTACATTGTTTCGGACAGAGAAAGGATAATAACAGAACATCTGAACCACCTTACCAAAATCTTTATTTATTCATGAGGATACCTAATCTCAAAACAAATTTAAAATACTTGAAATATATAGACGATAATCTTGGAATCATAAAATATTTAAAATTATTATTTTTTCCTTCTTAATTGAATAGTGAATTTCTCATTAGTGAAAAATCTTTACCTGCATCTTTCTCTATTGATTACAATCTTTTGACTATTGCCTATTTGCCTTAGGCATTTAAAAAATGAATTTATAATAAAATCTTTTATAGTAGCCTAATTAGGTACAACACCCTAATTAGCTCTCATCCTTGTTAATACATTAGCATTATTACATCACGTAATCACAGAATACCCTTTTAAACTTCTTCATAATCTCTTCAATATCCTTAAATTTTAATCCAGAATTAACCATTGGATATTCATCACATATTTTTTAGTGGAAAGCTTAGGCCTCTGCCTCATTTATTATAACTGACTCTTTGCTGCGTGCTAGCTCTATGTTTGTGAATACCTGCTACCTGAACTTGGTGATCCCTTCGACTCACCACTTATAAAAAAATGAAATTATTCATCATGGCTTAATACACCTCAACTTCCTCACTCAATTCTCATCAACGCTGCTAGATGCCCTCGGGCCATCCTTAAACTCATAACGACGATTGCATAATCTAGATCATCGCTTGCCCATAGCTAAGACCATATCTGAAAAAACCTTAACTCCACTTCCTTAACCTCAATGTACCTTATCTCCTTAACCAATACACCTCAAACCAAAAGACCTCAACTTCACTATCTGAAAAAATATGCTTTTAAACAAGACACTACTGGCCTCTTATTTCCACTCACCTTAACATACTGTAATAAGCACTCAAGTGCATATCTAAATTAATCTCTCTAGATATCTTAGATCTTACTCTTCAGCTTATCATCCTATTCTGTGATTTCTTTAATATATGAATCAAAATCGTTGAATTTATTGGTAT
This sequence comes from Timema cristinae, assembly GCA_039000515.1. Lineage (NCBI taxonomy): Eukaryota > Metazoa > Arthropoda > Insecta > Phasmatodea > Timematidae > Timema > Timema cristinae. Next base: position 48,224,842 of record JBCFYV010001001.1, on the reverse strand, counting down.
TTAATTAATTAAAATAATCCCCCACATAAATATTAAAATCCTTATCTTGATTATAAAAAAAATGCATCATTGATGAAATAATAGATTTATTCAGATTTCCAAGATCGTCTATTAATTAATAAAACTTCCTAACTTTTTTCTTAAATTGAAATTATATAAATTTTTTAAACTCAAAATTGCCCTGTTAGCCTAATTTTTTCTCAAATTATTACTTAAACCATAGTTTATCACTAACAAAAAAATATTACCTACTCTTAGAATATACTTACACCCTAATCTCTCCTCGCGTGTTTACAGGCTTTCACGCACCTCCAGCTGACAAACTTATCCAAGCCCTCACCTCACCTTCTATCCGATGTTATCCCTTGCATGCTTCTAAGGGTCCATGCCCCCTCCTTATCTGTTCTCCTATTTTGATTTATACAACTTTCTAAAATTATGCTAAGTCCAAATGTTATTAATCTAAATTGATAAGAATTTATATTTTTATACTTATAGATTTTATACTTAATGTACTGGGTTTGAATTAAAGTCAAAGAAATATTATTATTTTCTCTTCAAGTAACTGTCATTGTACTACTTTCTCTCTTCTTTTGAACAATATATGTTTATCTTTATCTTGTTTTGGAGGTAGAAAAATAACAAAAGATTTCGACAATTTGTTTTAAGGCGTACATTTTAACAATAAAAACCTTTTACCTTTTTCAAAAAAAAATATTAGGGTCGTTTCTCCTTAGTTATGGTCAATAATGGTTTCTTCTAAATTTCTATTTATGTGTAAAATTTATGCTATTAACATCTTACTACGTTTAAATAATTATAGTTATCCTTGTCTGTGTGTGTCGTCTTAGCTTTGCGATGTAGGAATGACAATAGATGACCGACCACCTGTATTAAGTGCGACGTAGGAATGACAATGAATGTTTAGAATGTTTTACAACCCTCTCAATTTTTACAAAAGAAGGATTAACTTCCTTTTCAGAAACTAAAAGATTAGTCTCACTTTTGTAGTTGCTGTCGTTACTGGCATGTTTACAATTTCATTTTGAGGTGTGTCACCCTCCTTAGTCACTTCAAAATATAGGCAGTTTATGTGTTATAGAATTGGTGTTTCTGTTTACTTACATCTCTATTTTAAACTTTTCTTACTATGGCTAAATAATTATAGTTACCCTTATTTTACTTATTTAAAATTTAAATCTTTAGTTAAACTGCTAATTTTTTACATTTATATAATCCGAAATTTAAAGTTTATTTAATTGCCTCCTGGATCAAATATTTTTTGTGAGTCGTACTCATTTAAATTTGATGTCCCTGAAAATGGTGGCACATAATTAAAACTTGGAGGGTGATGTACTTGATTGGTTGTGAATCTGGGGTTACCTGTATTGTTATTTCTATTAATTTGTCGATCACTCGAATTTATTTGCCTCGAAGGTCCTTGGTTCCTATCCTGTCGATATTCTATTCTAGGATGTGGATATTTCTATTTTGCTCTGGTATTGGATAATTATTTTGATATCTCTGCCTATCTTGTCCATTATTAATTTCTTTGAATTGAGGGTTTGTTGATTGCCTATGCCTATCAATATTATATCTGTTTGTCTGATCATTGATTTCTTTGTCTCTTTGATATCTATCGTCAAATGCCATTAATACTCTCTCTACTTCTTTGATGTTCTGTTTATTTATGCTAATGAGAACGTCTTGTACTGGAGTTGGAAAATGATTCATTAGAAGACCTATCAATCTATCCTCTACTACTGGGTATCGCAAATATTTCGCTTGTGTCACAAATTTATTGAAATATTCACTCCTAGTACCATCTTTATCGTTATATTTTCCATTAAAAATTAATTGTAGAAAATCATCCTGCATATTTTGAGACCAATATTTTTCCAAAAATATTTCCCTAGCCTGCTCGTATGTCTCCCATTCACTCTCTATACTATCTGTCCAGGATTTCGCCTCATCTTCTAGGCCTGATAAAAATCTCTCTATTTTGACTTTTTCATTTATTCTTTCTCCTTTAAATACTCTTTCTACTTTATTTATATATTGTACTGCTGAAATGTTTCCTCTCTTTCCTTTAAATTTTGGAATAAGTGCTAATGACGTTTCTCTTAGTCCCTTAGCAAATAAGTTGGTAGTATCGTGTAAGTTACTAGATTCCCCTAGATTTGTTTGATTTTCAACCACAAAATCGTTAGTTTTTGATCTAGTTTTTCTACTGCCTTATTTACGATCCCATCTATCTGTTCTTTAATTAAAATTTTATTTGTGTCTTGCTGAGAATCAAGTACTGATTTTACCTCATTTATTTCTTTTTCAAGGTTGTGTTGGACTACCTTAACATTAGTTTGTGTATGTTCTACCTGTTCCTTTAACCCTTTAATTGAGTCTTGTTCTACTGTTTCTATTTTATTTTTATTGGCTGAAATCTGTTCCATTAACTTGAACTGTCCTTTCCTTAAGTTTTCATGCTTTTCAATCAAAATCTGTTTTACTTTTTCCTGTTCTATCACTTTTGTGTCTACCTCATTTAACTGTACTGCTAAGTTTTTGTGAACCGTCTCTAATGGGTCTATTTTTTGCTCTACATAACCAAATCTCTGATCACAAACCTCCTTACTTAACTCTATTTTAGCACTTAGTTCTTTATTAATTTGTGCAAGCTAATCTGATTTGTATCTATTTTCTGATTAATTGCCTGGGTATTTGCATATATTATTTGATTAATTTCGTGTCTACTTGTATCTATTTCCTGTTTAGTTTCCTGGCTACTTTTTTTTATTTCCTGATTAGTTTCCTGGCTACTTTTCTCATTAATCGCTACTATTTGCTGTAACATTTTCATAATTTGGGTTAAATCTACTACTGGTTGCTCCATTTTTTGTTCCCTATTCTTTTCTCGTTCTTCCTCTTCTACTATAATATTTCTTTCTTTTTCTGTCCTATCTCCTTCTCTCTCTCCCTCTGCAAATGACTCTTCATTGTCCTGTTCACTTTCTCTATTTCCTCATCTGATTGTTCTAGACCTAACTGATTCCTAGGTCTAGTCTTTATTTTCTACCTCTTCAGAATAGCTACTAGCGTCACTATTATCATTTGAATCTGCCATTTTTTAATTATTGTTCCCTTAATTTAAATCATAAAAAAAATTATACTGTTCCACCCCCAAAATGCACAAATGACATAAAATAATTCTTCACTAATTAATTTAAGTTTCAGTTGATGACTTATCTGTGATCTCTTCTTTATACTCGTCTCCACCCTCAGTCTTCTCTTTGGTGATGGTTGATGGTACGCTGCTTCCTGCTTATCTCGGTCCTCGGCGCTGCTTCCTGCTTATCTCGGTTCTCGGCGCTGCTTCCTGCTTATCTCGGTCCTCAACGCTGCTTCCTGCTTTATCTTATCTCGGTGTTGTCCTCTGCTGTTTATCTCGGTTCTCGGCGCTGCTTCCTGCTTATCTCGGTCTTCGGTGCTGCTTCCTGCTTTATCTTATCTCGGTCCTCGGCGTTGCTCTGCTGCTTATCTCGGTTTTCGGCGTTGTCCTCTACTGCTTACCTCGGGGAGGTATTTCGTGCTGTATCTCGGGGAGGTAATTCGTGCTGTATCTCGGGGAGGTAATTCGTGCCGTATCTCGGGGAGGTAATTCGTGCCCTAAGTTGGGAAGCCAATTGTAACGTTCTGGAATTACGGGTCCTTACGTAGAGCGCCAATTGTGATGTTCTGATATTTTACTGCCGCGATGGAGCCAGCAAATTGAAGAATTATAATTAATAAACTTACTTATTTTAATGTTTTATTTCTGAATCTGTTTATTTAATGAGAAAATAGATCATGTAGTTGAAATATATACGCGGCCTATTGTATGAGCGCGGACAGGTGTTGCTGGACCCCAAGTGAATTCTGTCAGTTCTGGACACCAACTGCCTTTACGTTGCACCATTCTTTGTATATATCCCTTGCTCATGGAAGCTTCGAGAAGGTTTAGTTTAGAAAAACAAAATACAAGACAAAAACATCTTGGTCTTACTAGAAGCTTCGAGAGCCGGAAAATGACTCAAGTTACATTTTAAAATCTCGCTTTGAACCTTCGAGAAGAGGAAGTTATTATTTGAAATATATATATTGTCAACCTGACTTGACTGCTGTCACGTGCGTGACTTCACTGTTCAGTGGCTTTTGCCTTCTTAGAAGAAGAAGTGCTTTAAGCGCCATTTAATATAATACATAATTTAAATGAAATTAAATACGTTTATAAAATTAGGACGATATTATTGTCAATGCTTTCACATACTTTTCAGGGGCAAATCAATTACATTACAAAATGAAACTTAATATAGTGTAATAAGATAAAAGTCAAATGACACAGATTGGAATTTTGTGAAAACAAAAAAAAAAAAATTATATATAAGTTGAAATCTATTCTTATCTGGGAGAATTTGAATTCCCTTGTTCCTTGAGAATGGGGGTTGTTTAATCACAATTCCGACATGTTTCGGCGCTCGATGGCACCATCCTCAGGTCTAAACAAGAAAAAAGAGTTAACGTAAGTTGTGGTGCAAATACTCAATTTAGGCCAATATAAATAAATGTAAAATTGAATTTTGATAACAGTGTGAGTATGAGGTCTATATTAGCAGAAATGAAATACTATACTGTTCGAATTAATTGGGACAAACATGTTTTCCTTGTCTGAATTGATATGTGATTACCAGTGATGTCCCGAACCGCCTGAAACCGATTATATCTTCCTAGTGGCAGTGTGACGGATCGACCTTGACTATAATTTACTCGTTTGACTGGTTTTAGTCTATCAGTAGTTCAGTTGTGAGATTTTCAGTGTGGCAGTTGGGGGTTATAATTTTGCGTTCCGTGTATCACGTGTTACTTTTGCTTGTTCAAAGATGGATATTACTCCGAGGAAGCGTTCTAAAATAATCGCTCTTAATGAACACACCTCTATGACCGTGAGAGATATATCTACGGCTATTGGTGTGGGCAAATCAAGTGTTTCGAGAATTTTAAGAACATTTCAAGATACCGGATCATCGTCTCCAACGGCTGGAAGAAGGTGCTTTTCATTGATGAAACACATTTATTTGTGCATGGATACAAATCAAGTGAAGTTTGACGAAGTGAAGGTGAAACTCTGCGACTAGATCATATCCAACAGACTGTAAAACACCATTCTAAACAGATGTTTTGGGGTTTTTTCACTACAAATGGCACTGGAAGCTTAGTTCCTCTTATAGGCATGATGAATTCTGACAAATACATCGAAATATTACGCAGTAGGATTGTTCCATTCATGAAAACATTTGATGGAACATTTCAACATGACTTAGCTCCTTGTCACACTTCGAAATTGGTCCAGACTTTATGCGGGAAAATAAAATAAAAGTGCTTGATTGGCCCGGTAATTAACCAGAACTAAATCCCATTGAGAACCTATGGCATATACTCAAGAATCGCTTAGCTAAGATGAATGGCACGACAACAGAACAAATGATAAAAAGTGTTATACAAGTGTGGTTCCATAATGATGAAGTCAAGAACATGTGTGCCACACTAGTGGAGTCAATGCCAAGACGTGTTGATCTGGTCATTTCTGCTAAAGGAGGACATACTTCGTACTAATATAGAGATTTATCAGTCTACTTAAGGTGTGTATGATTAAAAGCTAAGGTTTTAGAAAAAATAGTTTTTTTCCCTTTGTCCCAATTAATTCGAACACTATAGTATGATAATTACCATAGATGAATCCTGAAATGAGTTCTTTGCACGAAGAATCGAGTAGAACTGAATTAATTAAAACGACGATGTGTAAATGTAAACACAGAAGTCATTTCTAGAAAGTCATGGATTATGAAAGGTGAAAGCAAAAAGGGGTAGAAACTTGGGCTAAGTATAATGTAGCAAAATCTGAAGATAGATAGATATAAAATGGAACCATGGTAAACTAGGTTAATGATAAATGAATAAAAAGGGAAGGAAGAGAAAAGAGTAGATAATATAAAAGGATAGAGAAAGGTTCAAAGCTCTTCTTGACACTGGCCCAAACAGGTCACGTTAACTACGATGGAAGGAAGGGCTGGAGCAAGCAGGAATAGATTTTAATCTTGTGTGTTGTGGAAGTTTACTGAGAGTGTCAATCAGAGTCTGGTTCTCGAAGTTGGTCTGCTCATTTAAAACTTTTCTATTGTTAAGTAATGCAGTCTTTATAAAAATGTTCTCAGCGGTGTTCATGGAGGTGCCCTTGGAAGTACTGTAAACAAGTTTCATGCATTTATTCATGAGGGTGGGCTGATGGCCGGATTGTTTTAAGTGTTCGGAGAATTTAGATCTATTCCTGTCGTACTTGAAATCGCTTATGTGCTCGGAAAACCTAGTTGAAATACGCTTGCCAGATTTCCAATGTAAACACTGTTGCATTCGCATGTAAGTTGGTAAATACCGCTATTTTGATATTGGCAAGTGTAGTTGAGATTGGAGTTGTTGATGAGTTTTTTGATGTTCTTATTGGTACCAAATGCTATTTTTAGTTTATGTTTCTTGAAGATGTTAGTGATGTTGTATATTTCTTTTCCAGTAAAATTAAATTTTACCCATTTAGTTTTGTTGGCTGAAGTGTTATTAGAGTTATTTAAAGTACTGATATTGTTCAGTGGAGCTTTTTGCTTTTGAAGGATGCGATACACAAAGGAGTGTGAATAACCATTGGAAGTGGCTAGTAATTTAATAATGTTCAGTTCATGCTTAAAGTTCTTTCTGTTTAAAGGTATGTGAAGCAATCTATATATGAGACTATTGAAGGCAACTTTTATGTGAATCATTGGATGGTTGGAGTCGTTGGGAATAATGATATCCGTGTGTGTAGGCTTGCGGTAAATTTTGTATTCAAAATTATTCAGTTTGATTTTGGAGATTGAAATGTCCAGGTAGTTGATGCAATTATTATTTTCATGTTCAACAGTAAAGATTATATTTGGATGAATGTTGTTCATATTTTGAGCTAAATCAGGTGGAGATGAGTTAGGAAGTTGTTCATAGATGATCAGAATGTCATCGACATAGCGGCAATAAAAAATAACTTTGAAGAGTGTATTGAGTTGATTTAATACTTTATGGTCATAATGTTGCAAGAAAATTTCAGACATTAAACATGAAATAGGGGAGCCCATTGCTAGACCATCACTCTGAGAATAAAACTTGTTATTGAATTGGAAATAATTTTGTCTTGATACAGTTTTAAGGATCGATAGTATTTTATATTGTTTATCAATATTATACACCCTATTTTATTTTAACTAATTGTCTATAACACATGTATTTTAATATGTTTTATTGTTTTATTGTATATGTACTTTTTCGACTCACACTTTTAATGTGTTTTTAATGGTTCAATTTATTACTTTTAACCTAATTAAAACTTTTTCTCATTACATAATTTATTTTTACTCACAATTATTGATTGTAATTGATTTTCTGTTGTAACAACAACTTTGCCACTCTGTCCATGGACTCTTCATAAATAATACACTTAATTAATATTGTCAATATAATTTATTTTAATAATCTAATTTCTATCTTTTTCATATCTTTTAATTTGATATCTACACTTATCTAATAGGAAACGAATAAGGTGTTTTGAATCACATCTTAAAGATTCATTTGTTTTGACTGAGGAAAGAAAACAACAAGTGCGTCCACCATTGTGGTCCAGTGATTAAGGTGCTGGCTTCCAATATATAGCCTAATTATATTACGAAGAACCTTCTGGAAGCACATGAGTCCCCGGGTTACCTTCAAGGTTGAAGGTCAAAACCCTTAAAAAATAACTATTTAGCCAACTGCCCCCTTCATTTTGCACCGATAACATGTTTTATCGCCAATAGTTCTTCTCTCGAGTAGAGTAAAACACTTACTGTGAGAGTTCCAGTGTGTGGAGAACATACTGTGGTACACTTACCATTACACGCATTCAAAGTCACAAATTGTAAGAAGTACAAAAACAAAACACGCATTGAATGTAAGGCCCTACACATTATTTGAATAACTGTCCTTGGTTATCACAATTGTAACAGCTTCCAGAGGTATTTACTTAATCATACATTTTCATTTCACCCCACTATCCCTCACCCCATCTCCTGCATAGCTAAGTTCTGGATACAAGGAGATTGATTTGTTTGCCCCCCCCCCCTCCCCCCAAATCAACCAAAGGTAAATTCCGAGGTGCACCACTGTAGGTTAGTGTAGTCAAATAATGCAATCTTTATTTATATGAACCGTTGGATCGATCTTGGAAATATCGATCCTTTGCCCGAATCGATCCAGAGCCTATAAATTAAAAACTGCACTAAAAATTAAATTTTACAAAAAGAAGATAGTTTCTTTTAACATAAAATTGGTTTCGATCTAGAGTTCCAAAATGACTAACCGTGGGATATTATACCTACAGTTTTCAAATATTAAAATATACAGAGTCCATCTTAAATATAACGTTCTCTACTAGGACCATCGCTTATTCCATATAGTTATATAATTAGAAACAATTTATATAGGATTGTTTAGCTGAAATAATTAATAATTGGGCCTATCTTCTGTTTTCTACAATATTCGGTATTGGGAGTAGTTCCGTACTGTGACGCTAGGGTGGGACTGCCATAGTCGGTTAGAAGTGTGTGGGACCATAGCATTCTCATCTCTCATCTTCATTATTGCTGGTGCATTTCCTCATTCCATCCTCCTCATTCCTACTCCATATTTAAAGGTATGGAAAAGCTATCTTGCTCAGAGAAATACGGAGAGCTCCTCTCAACTAGCTTTCGATTGTTGATGCCAACTTGTTGCAGCGGGTGTGCGTGACGTCACAATGTCAGCTACAGGCGATGATAGCAGTGAATGATGTCACATGACCTTGGTCAAGGAAACTCCCTCTGCCACTTCCTCTCCCCTCACTTTCCACCAATGAACCATTTCCAGGAAACGCGGATCTAGTGAGGTATGAGCTAATCAGGTCACAAGACGCGCTCGTCTACATAAGGAGAAACGGAGGTAAACACAATGTGTCCATGTTGTCCGTAACACCAATATCACGAACACAACAATACTGTTATTAATATCTACATAGGAGAAACGAAGGTAAACACAATGTGTCCATGTTGTCCGTAACACCAGATATCACGGAACACTAACAATTCTGTTATTAATATCTACATAAGGAGAAACGAAAGGGTAAACACAATGTGTCCATGTTGTCCGTAACACCAGATATCACGGAACACTAACAATACTGTTATTAATATCTACATAAGGAGAAACGAAGGTAAACACAATGTGTCCATGTTGTCCGTAACACCAGATATCACGACACTAACAATACTGTTATTATATCGCCCTAAGTCAACAAGACGAGGAAGGAGGATCATTATTCAACTGGTAGAAGGAGGGAAAGAATTTGCGACAAATGGGACCACTTGATGGGCCAGGCTTCAGTTTTAAATTCATTTAGGAGAATTTAATTTCATTAGTGTGTAAGATTCCTCTGATATTCAAGGTCACGTAGCAAAGGAGAATGGCAATGGTAGTGGAGTGTTTCAAGTATTTTAAATCTATCTTAACCTAATCTGGCCTAACCTAACCTAACTTAACCTTATCCAAACTAACTCACTATTAACTTACACTAACTGAAATGTTGACGTTCTCACAGCTATCTACTATCCAGTAATGAACCTTGCCTACACATATTAGCTCTCTCTAGAAGTGGCACCATTTGTCGCATTGTAAATATTTTGAAGTCATTGGTTGACCCTTTTCAGGAAGGGTGGTACGAAATATTGGGAAAAATGGAGTGGTACAAAATGTTACTGGTACTATTTGTCGGGACACTGGATGGGAGACCTCTTGTGAAAACATAACAATGTCAATAGCAAATCTTTGGAGATTTAACTCAGACCTACCAAGTAAGAATCAAATACAGACTGAGAACTGTTAGAAGGAGCTTAAAAAGAATATGAAGTGTATCGAAATAAATTTTGGGTAGCGAACATTATTCTTGTGAAGGGCAAAATTGAGTTTAACAGAACCCGTTGATTTTCAGAGTCACTAGAAATAATAAGCTAGTCATTTAGTTAGCAGTGGATGAGTATTTTTAGTGAACCTAATATAATTCTTTATGCCTTTTCAAAACTAAAGAATAAAAGGGAAATGCAATATCAATACCGTTCTATTTTTGGATACAACCTAACTTTGATGCAGAGGTAACTTTGTTCCATATTCATCCCACGTCACCTTCAATCCTGTGATAAGGGGACCACAAGCAAGCCCTGCATCTGGAAAGGAGATACAATGACAAGGCGATACAAGATGATACAAGACCATACAATATAATACAAGACGTTACAAGATGATACCAAACGATAAAAAATGATACAATATGATACAATTATGGTACAAGATTAAACAGTACTATACAATATAATAAAAAAGTATTCAAGATGATACAAGACAATACAATATAATACAAGATTATACATAACGAGACATAGTAGCTGTACTGTCCAACCAGTCTCTCACAGATACAGTAGCTGTACTGTTCAACCAGTCTCTCACAGATACAGTAGCTGTACTGTTCAACCAGTATCTCACAGATACAGTAGCTGTACTGTTCAACCAGTCTCTCACAGATACAGTAGCTGTACTGTATGACCAGTCTCTTACAGAGACGTAGAGGCTGGACCTATTCAAAATTGCTTTTTCATGTTGTTAATTTACTAGAGTAGCTGCGTTGAATGTATATATACTACATTCAACGGTAGATGTCCACGTTAAGTGGCTAAGGTGGTCAATTATAAGTCTAGGAAACATTTTTTTGACCATGTTTACGGACTACAAGTCTAGGAAACACTGTTTTGACATGTTTACACTACAAGTCTAGAAACTTTTGACCATGTTTACAGACTACAAGTCTAAGAAACATTGTTTTGACCATGTTTTACAGGACTACAAGTCTAGGAAACATTGTTTTGACCATGTTTACAGGACTACAAGTCTAGGAAACATTGTTTTGACCATGTTTACAGGACTACAAGTCTAGGAAACACTGTTTTGACCATGTTTACATGGACTACAAGTCTAAGAACACTGTTTTGACCATGTTTACAGGACTACAAGTCTAGGAAACATTGTTTTGACCATGTTTACAGGACTACAAGTCTAGGAAACATGTTTTGACCATGTTTACAGGACTACAAGTCTAGGAAACATGTTTTGACCATGTTTACAGGACTACAAGTCTAGGAAACACTTGTTTTGACCATGTTTACATGACTACAAGTCTAGGAAACACTGTTTTGACCATGTTTACAGGACTACAAGTCTAGGAACACTGTTTTGACATGTTTACGACTACAAGTTAGAACACTGTTTTGACCAGTTACGGACTACAAGTCTAGGAACACTGTTTTGACCATGTTTACGGGACTACAAGTCTAGGAAACACTGTTTTGACCATGTTTACGGACTACAAGTCTAGGAAACACTGTTTTGACCATGTTTACGGACTACAAGTCTAGGAAACACTGTTTTGACCATGTTTACATGACTACAAGTCTAGAACACTGTTTTGACCATGTTTACAGGACTACAAGTCTAGGAAACACTGTTTTGACCATGTTTACAGGACTACAAGTCTAAGAAACACTGTTTTGACCATGTTTACATGACTACAAGTCTAAGGAAACACTGTTTTGACCATGTTTACATGGACTACAAGTCTAAGAAACACTGTTTTGACTATGTTTACATGACTACAAGTCTAAGAAACACTGTTTTGACCATGTTTACATGACTACAAGTCTAAGAAACACTGTTTTGACCATGTTTACATGACTACAAGTCTAGGAAACATGTTTATGACCATGTTTACATGACTACAAGTCTAAGAAACACTGTTTTGACCATGTTTACATGACTAAAAGTCTAAGAAACACTGTTTTGACCATGTTTACATGACTACAAGTCTAAGAAACACTGTTTTGACCATGTTTACATGACTAACAAATCTAAGAAAACACTGTTTTGACCATGTTTACGGGACTACAAGTCTAAGAAACACTGTTATGACCATGTTTACATGACTACAAGTCTAAGAAACACTGTTTTGACCATGTTTACATGAGTACAAAGTCTAAGAAACACTGTTATGACCATGTTTACATGACTACAAGTCTAAGAAACACTGTTTTGACCATGTTTACATGACTACAAGTCTAAAGAAACACTGTTTTGACCATGTTTACGGGACTACAAGTCTAGGAAACATTGTTATGACCATGTTTACGGGACTACAAGTCTAGGAAACATTGTTATGACCATGTTTACATGACTACAAGTCTAAGAAACACTGTTTTGACCATGTTTACGGGACTACAAGTCTAGGAAACACTGTTTTGACCATGTTTACAGGACTACAAGTCTAGAAACATTGTTTTGACCATGTATTAACGGGACTACAAGTCTAGGAAACATTGTTTTGACCATGTTTACGGGACTACAAGTCTAGGAAACATTGTTTTGACCATGTTTACGGGACTACAAGTCTAGGGAACATGTTTTGACCAATTTTTACGGGACTACAAGTCTAGGAAACACTGTTTTGTCCATGTTTACGGGACTACAAGTCTAGGAAACATTGTTTTGACCATGTTTACATGACTACAAGTCTAAGAAACACTGTTTTGACCATGTTTACGGGACTACAAGTCTAGGAAACACTGTTTTGACCATGTTTACAGGACTACAAGTCTAGGAAACATTGTTTTGACCATGTTTAACGGGACTACAAAGTCTAGGAAACATTGTTTTGACCATGTTTACGGGACTACAAGTCTAGGAAACATTCTTTTGACCATATTTACGGGACTACAAGTCTAGGAAACACTGTTTTGACCATGTTTACGGGACTACAAGTCTAGGAAACATTGTTATGACCATGTTTACGGGACTACAAGTCTAGGAAACATTCTTTTGACCATATTTACGGGACTACAAGTCTAGGAAACACTGTTTGACCATGTTTACGGGACTACAAGTCTAGGAAACACTGTTTGACCATGTTTACGGAGACTACAAGTCTAGGAAACATTCTTTTGACCATATTTACGGGACTACAAGTCTAGGAAACATTGTTTTGACCATGTTTATGGGACTACAAGTCTAGGAAACATTGTTATGACCATGTTTACGGGACTACAAGTCTAGGAAACATTGTTATGACCATGTTTACGGGACTACAAGTCTAGGAAACATTGTTATGACCATGTTTACGGACTACAAGTCTAGGAAACATTGTTTTGACCATGGTTATGGGACTACAAGTCTAGGAAACACTGTTTTGTCCATGTTTACGGGACTACAAGTCTAGGAAACATTGTTTTGACCATGTTTACATGACTACAAGTCTAAGAAACACTGTTTTGACCATGTTTACGGGACTACAAGTCTAGGAAACACTGTTTTGACCATGTTTACAGGACTACAAGTCTAGGAAACATTGTTTTGACCATGTTTACGGGACTACAAGTCTAGGAAACACTGTTTTGACGATGTTTACGGGACTACAAGTCTAGGAAACATTGTTTTGGCCATGTTTACGGGACTACATGTCTAGGAAACACTGTTATGACCATGTTTACGGGACTACAAGTCTAGGAAACACAGTTTTGACGATGTTTACGGAACTACAAGTCTAGGAAACACTGTTATGACCATGTTTACGGGACTAAAAGTCTAGGAAACACTGTTTTGACCATGTTTACGGGACTACAAGTCTAGGAAACATTGTTTTGACCATGTTTACGGGACTACAAGTCTAGGAAACACAGTTTTGACGATGTTTACGGGACTACAAGTCTAGGAAACACTGTTATGACGATGTTTACGGGACTACAAGTCTAGGAAACACTGTTATGACCATGTTTACGGGACTAAAAGTCTAGGAAACACTGTTTTGACCATGTTTACGGGACTACAAGTCTAGGAAACACTGTTATGACCATGTTTACGGGACTAAAAGTCTAGGAAACACTGTTTTGACCATGTTTACGGACTACAAGTCTAGGAAACATTGTTTTGACCATGTTTACGGGACTACAAGTCTAGGAAACACAGTTTTGACGATGTTTACGGGACTACAAGTCTAGGAAACATTGTTATTACCATGTTTACAGGGCTCGAGATGATCGCCAACAGATAAATATCAACTCACGAGAAATGTTGTGTTAGTTTTTCAGTCCCGGGTACATTTCATGTGATTATAAGAGTAATATCAATACCCCAATAAAGATGTATATCTCGTACTTAACCAGAAAGTACATTTTAGTGGTTCTGGTCTATAGTTATTTCACAAGAGTATACCTGAGCTTCGTTCTGCTGGTTTGATGGCCTAGTAATGAAAGTGAAATCTAGGTTAGTATTTCCTATACACTTTCCCTTTCAAGCGGTTGTCGGCTCTGGGCCTATACACACACAAACTAGCCAGGAATATCCACTCCTCGGGCTAAAGGTCACTTCATCTTATCCCGTCTATTAGAACCAAAACTAGGTATAGTAATAATGTTACTAGAGTATTTATTTAAATAATGCAGGAACCTAAATCAATGGATCCCAAGATGTGGATGAGTGTATTATTAACGTTAATGTGGTTATTAACGACAGTATTCCAATTGTGGCTTTGTAAAGTTTATTTTAATTTAATAAAAAATAGATAAAACTTATGAACTGTTGTTTGTAAGATTATATCATATTGTAAATTGTCAAAGAGTGTAACCTTTTGAAACCTGTGATATATATACTTGTTAAATTTAAGTTGTATAAATGGTGTAATTGATATTTTAATGTGTTTTGAAACGAAGCTTAGCGCTTGTATTGATCACTACGTTTGACGTCCTTGTTTAAAAGATGTGCTCTATTTGAACGACGGTAGATGGTGTATCACTTCCTCCACAACTTAGTGTGTGAGTTCAGACAGCGGCTTTCACACCCTAACCTGCATATATATGTGATTGGAGAGCTCCCAGGTTGTGTCACAGTGTCCGATCTGTGTTCCCCTGGTGACTGGGATATTTGAGCTGTGCTCCCCTGGTGACTGGGATATTTGAGCTGTGTTCCCCTGGTGACTGGGACATAATGACCGATATTTGAGCTGTGTTTCCTGGTGACTGGGACATAATGACCGATATTTGAGCTGTGTTTCCTGGTGACTGGGATATTTGAGCTGTGTTCCCCTGGTGACTGGGATATTTGAGCTGTGTTCCCCTGGTGACTGGGATATTTGAGCTGTGTTCCCCTGGTGACTGGGATATAGATGTACTGATATTTGAGTTGTGTTTCCTGGTGACTGAAAGCTCTGTGTTGTATGTAATGGCCGAGATTTGAGCTGTGTTTCCCTGGTGACTGGGAAATTAATGACCGATATTTGAGCTGTGTTTCCTGGTGACTGGGATGTAATGGCCGAGATTAGAGCTGTGTCTGTACTGATGTTGGAGTTGACTTGTTTTGTTGATTATTTGTTTTATTGTAATGCGAGATAGAGCTGTTCTCTGTGATGGATGTAATGACTAGATTTGAGCTGTGTTTCCTGGTGACTGGGACATAATGACCGATATTTGAGCTGTGTTTCCTGGTGACTGGGATGTAATGGCCGAGATTTGAGCTGTGTTTCCCTGGTGACTAGGATGTAATGGCCGAGATTAGAGCTGTGTTCTCTGGTGACTGGGATGTAATGGCTGAGAGAGGTATTCTACACAAGTTCCAGACGTTCTGACCAATCCCTCATGGAAACCCTTTCTAACCGGAAACAAGTAACATTGAGTATAATCTAGATTAGTGTATCTCACTAGAACCCGCAACCTACAGACAGAATACTCATTTTGGATTTTCGTCTGGCGGGGAAAGCAGGGTTCGTATCCCAGTGGCTCAAGTGTTTCACTAAGTGGTTCCTCGCTCTCTAGCCACGCAAGTGAGGTTATGTTTCTCACAGATTCTACTTTAATTATCACTAACACATTAGTGGAAATATGCTAGTAGTACGTGGAAAAGCAATACAAACCAAAATATGTTGAGTGGGATCAAGAAGTTGTGTTTTGTCTTAAAATTATGTTAAGAATGTAAGATGAATAACTATATATACATTATAAACAATACGTGCTATGATAATGATAATGTGAACACAATATCCTGTCCTAGTGTTGCTGGTTGTCAGCTATTGAAGATCTTTCTCTACAGTTAACTATCTATTAACTAGGTTATCTTTAATCGTGTAGCATACGTTTACTGGCGTGTGGGCCATTAGCGACTTGCCCTGGATTAACAGGGTACATCACATAATAATAACAAGTCTATATAAAAGTGTGAATGAAAGCAGCCGGGACTCGAGCCTCGTGATCCCTAAATAGTTTTTCAATAATAGCCATAAACGGATAGAGGCTATGTTTATTAATGCCTCGTAAAATGAGCCAAACAAAGGTTTTATCCATTAGATGCAGCCATATTAAAATAAACCAGCACAGCTCTAGTAGGACACTAGGTTCAGTGGAGTGGATCTTATCTAACGGTCCACGCTTCAATTCTCAGTTGGGCCAAAAACTTGGAGTTTCGAATGTGGGACTTGACCCAGGATAAATTAAAGGTCAGGGGTCTGTACGTATACTCTAAAATGGAGTTAGGCTAAACTTAGTCCTAGTTGTTAATATCCCAAAAAACCATTAAATGTGATAATGAAAAGTAAGTTATGTTGGAAGATGATCAACTGTGGATCAAATATAACTGTTATTTATTAACAAAAGACGTAAGTGAGAATGTGCAGGCCATTTATAGCTTTACTAGGGGTGATTTTATCACGTAAATTTAATTTTAACTAAACCCTCTCTCCTCATCCCGCAGCCCTCACCAAGAGAGTACGTGTCGACTTTCACTAGTACAGTAGCTGCTCTGGTTATATCACCAAATTACCACCATCCCCACTCCTTATGTTTTGAGATACGAATATATATATAAAAGATTTTTAAAGAGGTTTGTTTTCTCTTCACTTCTTTATCTTATACAAAAATCAGTGTAGCACTAGCAGTGTATTGGTACAAACAAACATAAGTTTGAAGACCGTTTTGTTTTGATCAGTTCTTGAATATAAGTTTTCATGTTTGACGGAGCTCACAGCAAATACCTCAAGTCGACAACGATGATTAGCTCCGAGTTAACGTGGCCACGCTAATAGATTAGGAGAAGGGATGAGTGGAGTATTAGGGGAGGGAAGAGAGGAGTGTTATGGGAGGAAAGAGAGGAGTATTAGGGGAGGGAAGAGACTTTTTTGGTTCGTCGAGCATCATGTGGGAGTGGAACTGTTGCCTTTCGCTTTCTTGTAGTCACATGATCAGGCTGCTCGTTTTTATCACTCGAATTTTCATTAGATGCTAGAGATGAGTTCAAAAGGCTGTGAGCTACTTCCACGCGGAAATCCATGTAGTCTAATTTGTGTATTCTAGGAGTTCCTTCTGTTGCTTCAGAACGCAAATTCTTTCTAATATTTACACAAACGACGAAAATTCTCTCTTGGTTCTACACCATGAACTGAGGATGTAATAATAACAGCCTTATTGTCAGACCATTTCAAAGCAGAAATTTAATTGTCGTTTCGAATTAGCAAATCATGAGAACCTCTACCAGATCTTCTCATTTCAAGGCCAATCTTAAATTTTTGAATATCAAATATGTGCCTTGTAGTTCTTTTTCTAAGTGAAGAGTATCGAGAAGATGAATGGATGTGAAATATCTGTCCATGAACACTTCTGCTCCAGGGGGTAAATGTTCTGACAGTTTCACAACAACTTTTCCCCCTATGTCAAGATCTTGTGCCACTGGATCATTGGGTATGGTATCACCCTTACCTTGGTATAAAATAATCCATCTGGTGCTGCACAGACAAAAACTTTCAAACCACATGGGTTAGGCTTTCCTCTGATGACTTGACGCATTGCCACTTGACCCCAGAATGGTACCATTTGTTCATCAATGGCTACTTTCGAACTTTTCGGGTTTGAAACACAAGCTTGATGGATATTATTTATTATAGGCTGCAGCTTCCAAAATCTGTGTTTCGTCTTTTCATCATCAGTAATTAAGTCATCAACTACAAGTTTGAGGTTATTTCTTATTTTAAAGTAGTGGTTTCTGGTAATTGAATCAGCTATTTGAGGAACTCTAGTTTTACGTCCCCAATACATCCTAATTCTAGGGTATTTGAGATATGACATAATTATAGAAACTCTTATGAAGATTTTCACTTCAATGTCAATTAGTTCAAAGGGTACACCACTATCTTTCATGTACCTGATATCGGTACATTCAGCTATTTTGAGGTACAAATCTTTTTCCACGTACCTTTCAAAGCGTTCAATGGGATCCATGATCTCGCCAATTACATCTTGTATATCGGCCGGAGAAGCAAGAGTTAGAGGTTCAAATTTATCTTTACGTACCCATTTGGCAGCTATGGGCGAGTGTGCAATGTTAGGTTATTCATGAGAACTAGTGTCTAAATCAATATTATTAGCGGCAGTATCAAAGCAAGAATTGTACGTTCTGTCATCTATGTCATCTTCATCTGAGAGAGCTGATAAGTCAGAAGGTTCATTTAGTTCCTCCTCAATTTGAATATGAGATAGTTCTGAAACAAACATCACAACCAATTTAATGAAAGGGATTTTTTTAAACAATCATATTTTTACTGTAACATTTACTAAGAAAATATATCAATATATTGTTATGTAGGGAAAAAAAACATGTGACCACTTTTTTAAATGAAAATAAGAACATAATAATTATTTAGCATTTGAAAAACAAAATATGATATTATTGAATGTATTATCATTGAAAGACTAGAAACCAATGTAACCAGTAGGTTACAATAAAAAATAAGGCCTTATATGTCATACAGATTATCCCTATTTCAATATATTTTGTGCTCAATGTCTTTATTAGTGCTTACAGTGAAACATATATTTTTTTCATAACTCAAAAGACTACTTTAATATAAAAAATTACTCACTTTCACGAGAGCGTAGAATTCTACTAGAACAAGGGTCCACCATCTTGATCATAATGATGATCAACGAGTGTTTTGAAGTCTATGCACTTTGTCTCCACAGTGGTATTACTAAGGACACTTAGGAGGTATGATTCGAACTAATAGAATTCTCAAGGTCATTTCATTTGTTTTCTGGAGGGAATTTAAAAACTGTAACCCATAGGTTACACAGGGTCTGATAATAGTCGTCATTAGCACATATGTGGGTAACATAATTTTGATGAAGAGAGGGTAAAGATAATTAAATTTTAATTGGATGTTTCCATCAAGTGTAATTTCTAATTTCCTGCTCATTAAGATCAGAAACTACTCACGAATATGACCTATGAATCGATCTGTAGTCAACATTCACAGCCACTAATTGGAGGATCAAGCGGGACTCGAGGGTAAATGTTCGACCCTACCATTCCCTTCTATTATCAATACCTAGAGGTGTCCTAGGCCTGCACCCACTGTCCAGACGATACCTTTCAATAGTTCACCGGGATATTGTTTATTGAGGCACAGTTGAGTTGGGCTACACGTATCACCTGTGACCGGCGCGCGGCGGCGGTTAAAAGGGCATTAATACTGCATTACAGTTGCGCCTTGAGTTGAGTTGTAAGCCAGGCATACTGGTGTACTAGCTTAGCCCCAGCTGTTGTGGCGCTCCGTTTAGGATGGCTGTAAATGTTTTCCAAGCTAAACAAAAAACAGCAAGTGGTGAATAGACACAACAAAATGCTAAGCTAGCCTAGCATAACCCAATTATATCACACGATCATAACCAACACTAAACAATATATGCCCAAAATGGTGGTATAATTATCTACTAAAGCAGTTCTACAAATCTGTCATGTATATGTTTTAGCACAGTCTTACTATCCTGTCGGTTTAAATAGATTTGAACCCTACCAGTAAGCTTATACGATAATCTCGGTCAATGAACGTGCCCAGCTAAGCTATGACGATAATCCTCCTGGTCATTGAACGTGGCCCAGCTACTAAGCTTATTGACGTGCCATAATATCACTCCTGGTCATTGAACGTGGCCCAGCTAAGCTATGACGATAATCCTCCTGGTCATTGAACGTGGCCCAGCTAAGCTATGACGATAATCCTCCTGGTCATTGAACGTGGCCAACAGCTAAGTCTGTATGAATCGAATAACTAATCCTCCTGGTCATTGAACGTGGCCCAGCTAAGCTATGTCGATAATCCTCCTGGTCATTGAACGTGGCCCAGCTAAGCTATGACGATAATCCTTCTGGTTAGTGGCCGTTGCCCAACTAATCTAATTTTAATATTTTCTGATTTTAATTTACATCTTCATGGAAACCCTGACCTACACATAGTTCTATACCTGCAGATAAAATATTTATCTTTAGTTAAATATAATAACTCAACTCTTACTTTAGTTGTTCTGTGCAAAAATATATAAAGTGTCTCAAAAATTTATATATACTAATCAAACCCAGCATTTTAAATTATAAGCTGGTGATGGTGATCTGGACAGAAAAAAAAACTATAAAGGGGTGTTTGTTGTAGAATTAAAGGTCTGAATGTGTAGAAAAACTTTTACAAATTCCCATGGATCCATTTCAATTAACAGTTATGATATTGGAAAAATGTTGGACATTTTAGGTTTTTTCAGTTTCTTTCAACAATGGTACAACCTATTAAATATTTCAAAGCACTAAAAGTTAAAGAATACATTCCACACAAACTTAGCCCTGCAGTGTTTTATGCAGAGGTATAATATTTTCGTATTATTGCACTTGAAATAATAATGAAAAAGGCAGATTTCTTGGGATGGGGATGGGGATGATATTAAATCAACTTTGCTCTAAACACACTTAGAAAGTCAACCAATAGTACCTTGTTTACCAGTGTGTCGTCTTCTTCTACAATCATTTGTGAAGGATGTTGTCCATAACAAAGGCATACCAATCATTCCACTTATAGAAGCGCACAGCTGCTAGAAGCAGTTTTAAAACAGATTTGATTTTCTGTTGTCTTATACGTTGTCTATACACTGAAATTCCTCTTAATCTGGGATGTAGTTGGCCTGTTTACTTCTATCAGACCTAATTGGTCAGGATTTATGCATAATTTACGCACATAACAGAATTAAATTTGCAGTAATGTACAATTTCTGCCAATGATACCCCTAAATACTAAATATCCAATGTGTATATATACCTACTATTTATTTTCATTAAATATCAGGTAAATACGCTAAATATCACTACACCGTGTGTGACTTTTTACCAAAAACTATGGATAAAGACTTTCGACATCATAAAAAGCAAGGGCTTGAAGATAATATGCAGATTGGGAGAATTTCACATGCTAATAAGTTTCCTTGAAAGCATTGGCAAAATAATTCCAGAATCAGGTTTAGAAGATGCTCTGAAGACCATTTACGCCGAAAACACTGTACCCCACATGGTAACAGGCAAATAGATACCTCGTTTAATCCTAGTATACTGTATAGTGGAATAAGCTTTAGGAAACACGTTTCTTATAAAAAGTGTAGCAGCGTTGTGAAAGTGATTGAGACAAGGAAAACTTATTTAAACCACTCTAAAGTCTTCACTGGGATGTTAATAAAACAAATATTGATGTTTATTATGGCATACAACATTATTGACAGGTTCAGGAACATACGGAGCAGATAAAGATTAACTAAATTATACAGCAAAGCCAGGGTTACAATACTTCGACAACATAGGGAATGTTTGAATGTTCATTCGTGCCGAGCTTGTGATGAACTGGAATTATTATTCGGTTACTGTAGTGGGATGCTAAACCTATTTGCGTCTACATGACATATTTAAATAAACTTAAGGATCTAGACTGTACTTACGAGTTTTACAGAGCTACCCAATATGTATTCACAAACACCCCACACACACACACACACATATAACCTGTTCTTACAATTGGACCTCATGCAGTTCAAAGATCTGAGAGTTACTGATCAGGCTTGTGGACTTATCAAGTCATAGAACAAACATATATGAGAAGTATAAAATCTAAATTTGGCTTGGCTGAAACTGAGCAACTAATCTGGGTACATATTATACACACTTGTGGTAGTATTCATGATGCAATGACAATTCTAAAAGGAAATTCTCATATCCATCGTAAATAGCGTGTTGAAATGGGTAACTACAGGAAGAAATGAGACAGTAACAATTTGATGGAGCTCTCAGAATAATTTGAATTTCACAATCCATTTTATGAAGCTTACACATCCTATATATACGCGTGTGCGTTCTGATTCGGAGATGAAATCAATTGTGTCGATTCTGAAGAAATGTGTAAAAAAATTCACCAAAATATGGACTTTGACAACATATTCGATCTTTCAATCTAAACCCCTAATGTGGCTAAAAACAGTATTCTAAATTGGTGGAAACAGCGTTCATCTAGACAGTCAGATCTTTTCTAACGTCTAATTGATATAACTACTCGGTATGGTGACTTCCAAGGGTATCTTTGGTATGAATGTACACCTAAACCAACAGTATTCTTTAAAGATACATTCATGAGGAAATCTCACAAAGCAAGCTTGGCTGATGTACTCGTAAAACACTTGCTTGAGCAAAGTCAGTCTGATAGTCATTCATTGTTTGTACAGGATGGAGATGTATTGCTCCATAAAGCTCTATGAGACACGCCTAGGACTTACCAAAAAACTATGAATAAATATCTTCAAATAACTAAACCTATTTTTAGCAATAACAGGGTAACAGTTGTGTTAGATGCGTATGGAGAGGTTTCAACTAGAGATCATGATCACCAGAGAAGAGCAATAAACAATCTATCTCCAAATGTCACAGTTACAGAAGCTGTACATTTAACACCACCCAACTGCTGAGGAGTAAAAGTATGAAGCTCAATTTGAATTCTTTGATAGTTTTGATGATCTAAAACCTCCCTTCAAGCTCGTGCAATACCTAAGAGTAATATACATAATATAAAATCACGATCACTACCATGAGTACGGCACTGTATTTGGTGGCCATCTATGTCTAGTTTTCCTAAGCATGAATACCAATTCTATCCTCTAATCTGAGTTAGCATGTCTATGAATTTAGCATTGACGTGTCACAATTCGAATATGAATAATAACTAATTTCCTTAAATCATAATGGTAGAAGAGAATTGTGAATTGTGATTTGAGTGTTCAATCTCACTACAGTCAGTTTTATAGTAAATATTGACGAAGGTAATCAGAAATTCTACTGTGGAGAGAAATAGTATACAATATTTGCAGGTACTTATGAACTGAAAGCTCTAGACCTATGTCTAAGAAGAAAAATGGATGTAGATGTAAAGCTCTCAATCATTGGCTATACAACTACCTTAAAGGGTTACATCAGCTGTTCTGAGGATGATGACTTTCCCGAGTCACGAGAAGAGTAGTGAAGTGCTACTAGTTGTTGAACGGGGAGATATAGTCAACTTTAGGGACGAGACTATCTCGTTATGACTTCATCTAAAACGTATAAGTGATGTTGCTTCTACTATATGAAAAAAGGACCGTGCTCTTGAGCTGGTCACATTAGAAGAAGATATGTGAACGAGGGAACATATAGCTATAGACTTTTTTTTTACGTAATTTGGGATATTATCTACAAATATAATGTATGAGTTCATCAATCTATTGAATAATGGAGACTCTGCAGTCTTTGACAGGGCTCCAACCAGTTTCCACTATCATTCCTACGCTCCGTATATCCCTGGACCATTAACTAATGGGAATGAGCTAAGGATATCTCCTACAAGTTTCCTCATATTTCTCTCTTATATATCAATATGAGCATTTTAATGGATATGAGAGATGTTTGAAGTACTTCAAGAATCACCAATAACGGAATACTTAATCTATTTTCAAGAATAACCTATGATATCAAGGGTGTAGAGATTGGTAAATCTAGAGATGTGGATATTTCAGCCCAGCTCAAGAACTATCGGTCTATATGGTATGGAGAGCAGTCATACTTGACAAACGTGGGATGGGAGTTAAAAATAGTGCATGTTAGTGCATGGTCATGGTTCTTTGGGTATCTTTGAAGTATGAATCCCTCTTGAACTAATATTGGATTTCACCGAAGACTATTATCGTATGCTCATCGATGTAGAAAAGGAGCTAGTACATGTCCAATCAACGACAGGCAATAATGCCTTACTAAAAATAATACATTCTGCTTTAGAGACACCTTCTGGAATCCATATGAGTAAATTCTCTTAGCTTGTACCTCGTATCATTACTGATGATGATATAAATCTATTAAGTCAACATAAATTTAATCAAGAGTTGGAGAATCATCTATCTACAATTTCTTTCTTTGAAATTGTACGAGTAACCAAACGTTCCTATTTCTAAACAACACGATTTTACTCTGAAAAGATCAACTCTTTTGGGAAAACTTTGTTGTTGGATATTAGGTTTACAGACTGGTTTAAACAATACGACAACTACAAATATAATTATTTTCGATTATTGTTGTTTACGATTAGCTAAACTCTACTCATATTAAATCATATATCCTTACGAAGAGATGAACATAGTTTTGATCAAGATTCAAGCTCCAAATTGCACTCGGATTATGCTAATTTTTAAACCTAATACTATAGAACGAACACTCCTGTAACATTATTTGATCCTGTAACATGTAAACGTCCCGTTTAACAGGTACACTCAGAATTCCATATATATGATTAATTCTATGAATACAAGAACTAATACCTTCTAATAATGCGTGGCAGATATTAACTCATGGTGAAATCATGTGGCCGGGAAACGCCCAAGCTCCAGGAAAACTGCCCCAGATGACTATGCTGGGACTATCAGCTAAAAATTTTACTTACAAGCCCGCTTCGAAGAAATGACAAAGTTTCTTTTCTGTGTTCTCCACGCCTTCTTATAGCGCTAGTTGTCAATTTGACAGTCATGCTTTGCTTCACATTTTGTATTTTATTGTATCAATTCGATAGAGGAACAACTTGGACGTAAATCTACATCCGTGGACAAAGCAACTGGTGGCTACGATCTGTGATAGGTTGATCTCTCCACCTCGCCGCAGATGAAGCCTCGTCTGAGATTATGAGTATTTGGATGTTAGAATCTGCGTTATAGTCTTAGTGCTCCTGTATATCTATGTCCATAAGACATAGTTTGGCTTGTCAGAGTATCAGACTTGTTTTTCTAGGCCCATAAGGGACAGTTTGGATTGTTAGAGTTATTTATCTTTTTATATGTCCATATGACATAGTTTTGTCCTTCAGAGTTTTGGCTTGTCTTTCTAGAACCATTTGGTGTAGTTTTGAATAATTGGCTCTATGCTATATTTATTTCGGTCCATATGACATAATTTAATATGTCAGTGTTTCTGACGTCTTTTTATTTGACCATAAGACATAGTGTTATATACTAGGGAATGTCTTGACACCCTAAACTGTAAGGCTATTATATGGCTTATTTAGTGCTTAGGATCCCATAATGGTGGAAATAAGGTTGTCTAACGCTTTGTTCAATGACCTAATTATGTATGTGACTGATGCCAGTCCTTAATATTTCCCTTTAGTGTACCTTTTCACGGTACGCAACCTGTGGGAGCTCTACTAGTTCATAGTAGTGGCCCGCGGGAATAGTTCTTAGTCTCTAGCCCCCTTCAGGTGCCGTTTGTATTACTTAATACGTTTATTGTTTGCACTAGTTATAGTATGCACAAGCTTGGGGAAGTATAAATATACTATTGAACGTCCAGGCAGTGCTAGTTAGGAATATACTGGCCATAATATCTTAACAGCTTAGATTCCTGGTAGCTCACCATTTACTAATTGTAAAATGATAGTTCCTCTTTTAAGAAATTAGTCTTTGTGTTTCGTAACTTTTTATGTAGCTAACTCTAGCTATCTAGAGCCTTTTACTACCATCATAGTAACTCTTTAATTAAGACTTACTAGAAATGTATATCATTAGCTATTATTCAACTATAATTCATGTATATACCTTTCAGGTCTAAGTCTAGTAGTCGCTAGGCTGGATAGTTGCTATGTATTGGAACTTAAACCTAAATTAATATTTGCTTCTTATATAATATATTAACACTGTGTTGAGGCAGATGCATCTTCGTATCAGACTGTGTTTAGTTATAATTTGAAGAGTCACTACACTCAACAATAGACTCAACCTTACTTATGTGGATTCATAGTTACCTAGGTGTTTACTTTAATTCTTACCTGTTGGGATGTATACTTCTGATCTAATTTATCTTGATTATCAAAGGACTGTATAATCTAATGTAACATTAGCCGCTAGCTAATGACAAAATACTGGAAACTGCAAACTTACCCAATTCTACGAAGACGTCCGCGGCCATGCTCATGTAAACACTGCGAGTCACTTGTCACACACCTGGCCATCACGACCTTCCTTGTAAGACTGAGGCGCGCCCACTGGGATACGTCACGCCGATTCTGCTTGCCCAAAGACCATAAGAAGAAAAGAAGTAACACTCCACCAAGTTTACGAGCGGGCTTCTACTAGCTCCGAGAGGCTCCTAGAACCTTCTCCACCCTATCTACGTTCTTTGCGCCCCCCCTCCCCCACTATGTTCTGCAAGCTGTGTTTTAGTGCGTATAAAAGATCGACCATGTGAATTGTGAGCCACTCTTGGGCTGGCTGTGAAGGTCGCTTGAATAGGCGATAGCGACGAAAATTACAATGTAAGCTAAATTCCTTTTGGGTTAAATGTCTGACTTTTCTAAATTCTTTTTAGGCGCTTCAATTATTTTTACTTAGTAAATATCCAAAAAGTTTTAAACTTGCTTTCATTGACATTTCAAGCTATGTCTACGTATAAACTAAAACTTTACTCTTGTCTAAACGCATAACATATCTGGACTTGAGACTTTTGCTCTAACTATTGGAATATTTTTGTGAAAGGTTTATGATTTTTACCGTCGTATTAATATTAAAGATAAATGGATTGAGATGCATAACCTTTTGGACTTTATATTTTGGGCGTAACAGATTTAAATTGTGTATAAGTTATAGTTACTGGTTTCCTGTTTTTATCTCTATTTATCATGTAGGTTTAGCGCTTTAATTTTAAATGGACTCGTTCCTAAAAAAACCTTGCTCTGATTAATTGTTCGTCAGAGATAGGCGAATTTGGCATTAGACTATGTTGTCTTATAATATATGTAAATCTCAATTTATTTTCTCTGGGCTGAATCACTTAAACTATTTTTCTTAGATTAATAGATATTGACTGTAAAAGATATATATATAAAAAAAGAAAGGAGAAAGGGAAAACAACTTATAAATTATGTCATTCGTAAACGTCGCCTGTAGAGTTTTAACTTAATAAAACTTTGTAGGTTTATATGTAAATTTCACTGTGTTAGGGTAAGTTTAGTAAGGTTATTATATGGATGTTCGCCTCCGAACATGAATTGCTGGGCGCCTTCAGCGCGTGGTATGTATAGATGGGAAGTTGCCATAGCAACCGAGTCATGATGACTAATGAGAGTTGTTGTATTAATCAGTTGTTGTCTAATATCAACCTCAGCTCACACAAATAGCTAGGTTTAATTGTATATTTTTCCCCATTCTTACGGGGCTGGTAAAAATAATGTGAATAATGTATATTGACTAGGTGTTAGTAATTGTTGAAGTTAACGTTTAATTCCTAGGATGAGATTATAATAGGGTATTAGTTTTCATGCCTAATTGTTATTTCTTGTAGCGAGCGATGAGGGTTGCTCTTAAAGCTGGCGCTAGTGGTATGAAGTCGCCAAAAGAAAATATTGTAAAGAAGTTGCATATAGTATGATTGTTAATATACTTGTATCCATTGTTGCTGACATTTTTTTTGGGGAAATTATAATAAATTACTGTTGATGGTGATATTCGTTCCTTCTTTCTATATAAGTATCATCCTTCGGTAATTTTAAGTTGAGTTAGTTCATGTGAGGTAATCACAAATATGGTATAACGTCTGGGCTGTGTTTATCGGCCGTTGAGGCGACCGTGAGAACTTGCCCTCATCTATCCCAAATTGCGTGTGCTGGGTGTTATTTAGCTTACCCAGCGGGTATAACAAGTTCACTCACCCAGCCCACTCTATCGATTGTTATTGTTTTTTTTTCTTATTTTCCTTTTGAAGTGTTTGAACCCTCTCTTTTGGATGGTAGATCCTAATTATGGTTCACTAAGATATATTAAACCTTATGTAATTCTATTAATTTGTTTAAATTTGAATAAACTTTTATATTCCTTCCCAAACCTTCATTGAATAAATTTGTAAATATATTCGCCACTTCTTCTATAAGATAGGAAAAGCCACGATATAATCCAAACGATTTCAGGTCTATTGCCTCCATCATTGGGTTGGACGCAATTATACAGGAATATACTCTCAAGAATAGTATGATAGCATAATGGATCACGTTCAAGAGCGAATAAAGTATACCTGCAAATACAAAAGCTTTTTATCTAATCATACACGATCAGGTCGTTCACTACCACCCCTCAAAGCAGTGACGTCACAAACCCAACTTTATAAATAGTCCTAAAACTTTGTTTCCCTGTCCATTGCAAGATGTTTATCGACGTTCAAGGGTTTATAAGCGATAATGGGATCCTTCTGGTCAAAGAGGTTGTCATCATACATCAATTTGTTGAAAATATCATATCAGTTGTAGTCAATTACAAGTTTATACCACCATTCGGGATTGAACGTCTCTCAGCATGGACCAAGAATAATGTCGATAGTGTTACTACACATAATCATGAACTGGCTGGGAATAGTGGTGAAGTGAACTACAATGAACTTGGACCTATAATCGATTCTTATCTTGAACGAGAACAATTATATGCAGAATGACTTAAGATTCTCATTAATGTTGTAGAGAAGATACTTGGTTTCAGAGTGCATAATTACCAATAGTGTTGGAACGCTTTTAGAGGTTTTTTACCGTGAGAAGGGCCAGAGAAACTTATTTTTATTTGAAGTTTTGGTATAAATTCCTCTTTTGTACGGATTTTTGACATGTATATTGTTTGTAAATATTAAATTATTTGTTTCATTTTGTTTTTTTTACCAGAAACGTTTGCACATTGATATGATTATTTCCATATTAAGATTATGGTGGACTTTAACCTTTCCAAGGACGGCGTAAATTAATATTTATTTTTTTGAAATGAACATTTACTCGCGATTTTTTTCCACGTAATTGGTTTTTAACATAAATACGACAGGATATTGCTTTTCTTCCTCTATTAAAACTAGGGACCAGGAACGTTGTACAGAGAAACTCCCTCTGATCGTTCATAGTGTAAGGATTGTTAAATAGTTTACGCTTCAAGGATTTATACTTTTAAAGGATTGCCCATTAGTCCAGTCAATCAGTGCTCGAAATGGGTTCTACCTGGAAAGTTTTGGAGAAGTTCTGATTTTTGGTTCATTTATATTTTTCGGTGTGCTAATTAAGAATTTCCACTTTGCCACCTCGAAAATTTTCTGTAAATATTAAAAAAATGCAAAAAACAACAAAAAAACTTGACTATTTTTGGTTGTTTTCTTATAACATGAAAACTATGCACTTTTCGAGAAAAATTGCTATATACAAAAATAAACTAGAGAAAATATCCTACGATTTAACTTTGCATGTTTTATTTTGTCAGACGAATAGTTAAGGCGCAAACGCGCATTGAAACTATTTGAATAAGTGACAACGCTCAGTGTTCATCATTCAAGCGCAACCTGCTTCTTTCTCGTGATGAAGCTCTATTTTGATGATATTCTTATTAAGAACTAGTAATATATGAATATCTTACAGTTTTCATTGTTATCCTAGTACTTGGTGTTTATAGGTATAGGGCTATAACGTATACTCGTGTTGATACATGTGGTTTTTATTAACATAGGTACTGTTACAGTGACAAACTAGAAACAGTCGTGATAAAAAAAATCTGTAGGAATACAATATGCAAGGGAAATATGTAGGGATAATAATAATAACAATAATAGCAAAATCGTCTGGGCCGCTTTGTTGCTGAAGGTCCAGGCTGACCGATGTCCTTGTCCTCTTCCTTCAGAGCCTTTCGTTCATCTATAAAATAAGTAAAGTAAAGAAGTAAAAAATTGTTATGTTAGTTCAATATGAGTGTATCAAGGTATGACTAAGGTGTAAAACCACCGAAAGTGGGTTATTAAAGAATGCATAGCTGTGTTCGTAAATGTATTAATCAAAATACATTCTGATGGATCCGCTTCAAGTTCTTGGCCCGGGTCTTGAATTCCTTGGACGTCAGAATCGTCCACATCTTCATCCTCGTCCATATCAGCTTTCTCAAAGTTGTCGCAGGTTCCTTCACAGTTTAACAAATTTTCGAACAATATAGGCCTGCCTTTCTACAGCCACAATTCCCTCGGCAGCTTTCTTACATTTGCACGAATGTGATTTAATATATCTTCTGGGGCAAGGGCTGCAGGGTGGTGACTGGCATGAGGCCATTCTTAGATGTTTTTCATCCTCATTGTTCGGGTCTTTTTTCATGACCAAGCCATTGTTGAACCTGATGGAACACCCGTAGCGAATGTTGTCGTGCTGCAGCTTCAGTAGGGGGTGGTGAGGCAATGTTGGCTGTGGTCTTGTATGCAGACATTACATAGTGCCTGTACCTCAACTTATTTATTGAAGCTACTTTTTTACCCACCAACCCCGTACAATGCAATAAGGAAACGTTCACCCACATCGACAACTGCCTCTTTATCAGCTTCAGGGTTTTTAAACACCTGAACAATGTTAATTAGATCAGGATTCTTCTTCAAATATGAAGAAATTTCATCTTACCCTGACTGAACAAAGCTGATGTTGTGTCACACCCACTCATGGCATGTAAAAACAATATGTGCTCGGCAACTGCATTGTCAACTGCACTTAGAGGATGATATAGTGTCTGAGGGACTTTTCCTTTTCCTGGCTTAAGTAAGTGAACGTTGGGAGAAGTACAGATACCTGTCAAGATGACTATAAGATCTACATCTTCACCGACGACTATGACAGATTCATGTGTTGGTGCCAAGATAAGAGCTGTGTTGATAATCAGGGTATCCGCATCTTCTTTTGCTTGTTTGCAGACCATGTTACCCTCTGTGAATTGCGTCACTAGCATGGGTATCAAACGACTTTTATTCTTAGAGTTTGCAAGGAATTTCTCCTGAGAGACCGTGGATGTCATTGTTCCATTAAACAGTATTTCGATAGAATTTTTTTTACGTGCTCTCCTCGAGCGCTCCAGGTATTTAGTGCTTTTTTCAGCAACATTGTCGGAGTATCCATCAAAAACGACTACCGCACTTGACTTGTAGCTTGATCGAACAAATGCAACATAACTGTCACAAATATCTGCAAATGACTGCCCTCTGCGTCACACAACTCGATGCAACAAATATCCTCCATTGATGACGAATATACTGCTGTCCAATTCTTTTCCTTGGGCAGGCTTGAAAGCTTTGTACAAAGTTGATTTTGTACCTTTTCTCATACCACTCTCGTCAAAAAGATATAGTGGATAGGGACAGAGTTCATAGGTTAGGAATTCCTCCAATTCTTCATCTGATTGTTTTGCAATGCTAATTCTCTGAAAAAGTGTGGTTGGATTGATGGTAATCGTTTTATTTTGTATTTGTATGCCACTGTTAATAATGGCAAGGGGCTGCACTCAATCATTCCGTTTGGATTTAACTGATTGGAAATCACCACCTTCAATGCGGTTAAGACCCTTAGTACCCACCTCGCGGGACATGTGGCAGTTGACCCTATCATCTCCGACTATACCACTACTTATTGATATGAGCTCAGGGGTTTCTGGGAAAGGAGGATGCTGGTGAAACCAATTCAAGATCTTATTTGCATCATTTTTGTCTCGCTGAATTCTCGAGTCTCTATTGTCCACGTGTTGTTCTGAACTTGTAAATTCTACACCACAGAAATGTTCAATTTCATCACAAACATGTTGAAGTGATGCCATCCCTTGTGTCCATCTTGGCAAAACACCTTCACTGACCCCACGGCCACGGGTGAGACCAGATTAGAAATGATAGGGAGGGGAGCGGGAGAAAGAGAGAGAGAGATCGCGTGACAGAGAGACGGATACGAGGCGAGGGAAACATATACAAACTATTTCAGCGCGCACTTACGCCTAAACTATTTGTCTGAAAAAAAATCTACAGAGGCTAAATAGTGGGAAATTTTCTCTAGTTTAATTTTTTATATGGTACATTTTCTGTAAGAGTGCATATTTTTCACGCTATAAGCAAAAAACAAAAAATTGTCAAGTTTTTTTGTTGTTTTTTGCATTTTTTTCATGTTTCCCGAAAAGTTTTGAGGTGGCAAAGTGGAAATTCATAATCAGCACCCCGAAAAACATAAAGGAACCAAAAATCAGGACTTCTCCAAAACTTTCTAGGTAAAAATACCAAATTACTGGACTACATGCCCGAAGCACATATAAGAAAAGAGAATCTGTCATCTATATAATTTAAAATGAGTTTTTAACAAAAGGACACAAATAAACCTGTATAAAAGTGTGTGCATAGACAACAACAAAAAAATAACAACTGGTGCGCTGTGAATTATTGGGCATTTCTGAAGATATGTATGAAGCCTGTGTGAAGAAAGCAACTGGCTGAATGTCACACACTTATCTGTTTAAAAATGTACACAGCTAGTTAGAACATTTACAATATTGCTAGATTCCTTTGTTCTGATTAGATATATTTTTTTAATTATTAATTTTTGCTTAGAAAAATTGACTCTTAATGATAGCTTATTTATTTAGGGCTGATATCAAGATATTTTAAAATGATTTTATACCTCCATATATAATTATACTATTTGACTTTAAGAAATAATATATATATTTGCTGTTTTTGATTTTAAGTAGTATGTTCATTAATCGTTTAATTAATCTATTCTATTAAAAAGTTTACCTTTACTGAGACCTAATGGCGTGAGTACAATCTACAACATCTCCTGCTATAAATCGTAAGTTTAGCTAGGTCATTTAAAAACAATAAATTCAGATCAGTCCATCTTTGTGAATTCTTATAAAACTCATTAAATATTGATAAAATAGCTAATGAAATATTATATTATTGTGAAATTCGTCAGATAGATTTTTTTGGTGCTCATTACATAGTAAATATAAATAAAAATGTTAGTAATGTTTTTAATCATTTACAATTTCAAAAAATTATGTGTTTAAGTTGGTTATTTGTAGAGTTTTTATATTAAATTGGAATAAGGCTATTTAGGTTTTAGAATGTTTTATAATTCATATAAATTCAATGAATGTTATCTAGTTTATTTCTCATGAATAGCATTGCCTAGCCTCTGCATTATTTGACAGGACCCTTGATGGTCTACTAGTTGATATAGTGGTCTAACTATGTTACCTGTATATTTTGATAAATTTGATTCTTGGTCCTTTAAATTTATTTGTTATTTAATCTAAGTTCTTAACAACTAGTTTTTCTTAGGTACAGAATTCTTCCTGAATAATTTTATTTTAAATAGAAAAAAAAATCTCCTAAGCTAAAATATACGAATTTTTCTCACAGTGGTATTGGTCGCGCATCAAATAAAATGAGTACATTTATTCGATAAATAATATATATTATATTATTAATAATATTTTTAAATTCTCCCTTTACTAAACCAAATTCTCATATCAGTCTCTATGTTGCAGGCTGTTAAGATACCAAGCTAGAATAACTTAATACTCAATTATATTTTTACTCGTGGTAGCTAACACGTTGCTCACAAACTTAATTCCCATGCCTCCACTTTCCTAGTCTTTCTTACATTCAATGTCCATGTTTCTGCTGAATATGTGACATTGGGTACAAAGTACATCCTCTACAACACCTCCTTACACTTCAACGGCATTTCTAATCTCCATACCATGTCTCTTACACACCTATAGAACAACTCTCCCTGCTGTCCTCATCTCATTAGACCCTTTCTGATTCCACCTTTTGCTTCAATCACACTTCCACGAAATTTTACGTTCATTACTTTTCTCAGAATTACTTCATCCAGCTTAATAGCTTTGTTAGGCTTTATCCTCTTTATTTTCACTACCATCACTTCACACTTTGCCATGATAAGTTTGATTCCACACTCGTTTACTTCTTCATTCCATTCCTTTAGTTATTCTTGTAATTCCTTATCCTTCTACCCTTATACCACCAAGTAATCAGAAAACATAATGGATTTCATTATTTTCTCCACTTTATTCTTGACAATTTCTATTGCCATTTACAAATAGTAGTGGTGGGAAGGTACTTCCTGCCTCACTACATTTTATTTGGAACCAACTCATCCTCCCACTCTCCGTCCTGACCCAACTCTTGTTATCTTCGTAAATGTTTTTCACTCTCATTACAATTCCTTTTTCTATTTCAGCTTTTTATATCGCTTTCCAAGCTTTAATTATACCCAAGCTATCATGCCTTCTCCACATCCATATTAACCATTATCAAGTCTTTCCCTAATTCAACCTTCTTTCCATCAGTCGTCGTATGGAAAAGATCAAGACTATTTTATACCTCTGTTCCCTAAATCCATGCTGCCACTCTCTCCAATTTCCTTTAATTATAATTCTTATTCTTTATTTTCCAGTATATTATCATGTTTGATTGTACAGTGGAACATAGCTTTATCTCCATATAATTTTTACACCTCTTACTGTCTCCTTTCTTGAAAAGAGGTAATATTACTCCATTTTCCCAGTATTTTGAAACCTCGTTATCCTCCTAAATCATAATCAGTAACCTTTATAGCCATTGTATATCTGCTTCACCTGCAACTCTTATTATTTCCACAGGGAGTTCATCCACACCCGATACTTATCCTTGTTTAATCCCTTTTAATGCGTCCTACATCGCTTTCCATTTGGGACCTCTTTTATCTTATCCTTATATTTCTTCC
Organism: Timema cristinae; assembly: GCA_039000515.1. Taxonomy (NCBI): domain Eukaryota; kingdom Metazoa; phylum Arthropoda; class Insecta; order Phasmatodea; family Timematidae; genus Timema; species Timema cristinae. The sequence continues at coordinate 48,189,690 of JBCFYV010001001.1, read as the reverse complement.
TGCTCTTCTGTTTCATTCTCAACTCTTCCCCTTATAGGTTTTAAATACCTTAGCCTTAGTGCTATAATGAGGGATGGAAGAATGCTGAAATTTGGAATCAAAACTAATGAAGGATTACCAACTTTTGTCCGTCGATTTTACCTTTTGAGTAAAAAATTCCGTACTTTATCCAAAACGAAATTCACACATGATAATTCTTTCCCAAAAATTTTCAGAAGATAAAAGAGATAAGATATAAGCCTCTAATGACAGGTTCTTACAAGCTAAGGGTCGAAGGGGGGACAGCTGTGGAGATGAGTGCTTGTGGCGAAGAAGATGGGGGTAGGTGGAGGGGGTTAATAGGTGACATCTGAGGAAAATCTATTTGAAGTCTGGAGGAGGGGCTAGATGACGAGGGGTGACAGCTGGGGGCCAGTTGGAGGTCATAAGATGGGAGTTTGATTGACATTTTTCATCTCATCCATCCCCATGGCGTCCAGCGACACTCTTTGTAGTATTATACCTAAATCGCTATTGTGGCCATAAAGAGTCGGTGCTTAGGCAGATTAAATTAGTGTCCTCTTTGTCGGCATCATTTGTCCTAGTAATCCTATTTTCTACATACTCATAAAATTTATATGTCTGATCATGACATACTAAATTTAGTAAAACTTATGGTGAAAGCTTAAAGCTTCATATAAATATTACAAGCCTCAACACTTAAATCTCATGATTATCTATGTGTGCTTTAGATGAGCTATCCAATAACTGCTCATTGTCAGTGTGTGCTGTTGAATATAGGGTTGATTTGTTTTCTTCATCCCCATCCTAAAAGACTGCTAACTTCACCCTAACAACTTTGGTCACTTGCAGCAAGTAGGCCTAAATCTTAATATAGTATCTTGGCAAGATAGTAAAATATCATCGTGACTGTCTTGCTACTGTTGCTAACAGTGCTGTGAATAGGATCACTCGCATCTTCAATTTGTTTGGCATTTTTGTGTGACATGTTGATACAAGAACTATTACTGTTGTGAGCCAATTAACTCAAATATCGCAATGGAAAATGTTACTAGTCATAAAGAAAGATGGGGTAGTTGTTGGGCCGTATTGTTTAAGCCACTTGTATATAACCAATCTAATGAGTGGAGAGTTAAAGTGTGGTATTAAATATGATAGGACACCCCTCAGCTATTGGTAAATGTTATATTCCTTACATTGTGTAAAGAATCAGGCAGAATCATACGCCAAATTAACGTTTCGGACCCAGATGAATTGAGACATTATTTGAATCTGTCTGGAGGACCTCATACAATGGCTTCCCTCATTATCTTTTGTTTTAATCAAATTTGCATAATATATGGCCGTCCTTTGTGGCGTTTGTCCTTTATAATCATCATCACCACCACTTGCACATCATAACATAAGCCATATGTTAGGGTAGTAGTGGGGTCATATTTCTGTTACTCTAAGAATAGGGTCATCCATCTGTTACTGTTGGAGTATGGGCATCCATCCATCTGTTATTGTAGAAGTAGGACATCCCATCTCTTTGTTAATGTAGGAGTGGGACACTCCAACCATCTGTTATTGTAGGAGTAGGTCATTCCATCTTTCTGTTATTGTAGGAGTGGGACACTCCAACCATCTGTTATTGTAGGAGTAGGTCATTCCATCTTTCTGTTATTGTAGGAGTAGGACTCTCCGCACATCTGTTACTGTAGGAGTAGGACACTCCACCCTTCTGGTATTGTAGGAGTAGGACATTCCATCCCTCTGTTATTGTAGGAGTAGGACACTCCACCCATCTGTTATTTTAAGAGTAGGACACTCCAACCATCTGTTATTGTAGAAGTAGGACATCCCATCTCTCTATTAATGTAGGAGTAGGACACTCCACCCATTTGTTATTGTAGGAGTAGGTCATTCCATCTTTCTGTTATTGTAGGAGTAGGACCCACCGCCCATCTGTTATTGTAAGAGTAAGACACTCCACCCTTCTGGTATTGTAGGAGTAGGACACTCCATCTCTCTGTTATTGTAGGAGTAGAACATTCCATCTCTTTGTTATTGTAGGAGTAGGCCACTCCACCCATCTTTTATTGTAGTAGTAGGACACTCCACCCATCTGTTATTGTAGGAGTATGACACTCCACCCATCTGTTATTGTAAGAGTAGGACACTCCACCCATCTGTTATTGTAAGAGTAGGACACTCCACCCATCTGTTATTGTAGGAGTAGGATTCTCCGCACATCTGTTACTGTAGGAGTAGGACACTCCACCCTTCTGGTATTGTAGGAGTAGGACATTCCATCCCTCTGTTATTGTAGGAGTAGGACACTCCACCCATCTGTTATTTAAGAGTAGGACACTCCAACCATCTGTTATTGTAGAAGTAGGACATCCCATCTCTCTATTAATGTAGGAGTAGGACACTCCACCCATTTGTTATTGTAGGAGTAGGTCATTCCATCTTTCTGTTATTGTAGGAGTAGGACCCACCGCCCATCTGTTATTGTAAGAGTAGGACATTCCATCTCTCTGTTATTGTAGGAGTAGGTCATTCCATCTCTCTGTTATTGTAGGAGTAGGACATTCTATCTCTATGTTATTGTAGGAGTAGGACACTCCACCCATCTGTTGTTATTGTAAGAGTAGGGACAGCAAGCCACTGTGATAGTTGACATTCGGCCCACTCCTCTCCTTCCTTGTACCAAGCTGACCTCCCATCACCATCAGTACCATTTGTTGCCAGACGGATGTTTGGACCACATGACCCTGAAGGAAGTCTGTCAAGAATATAGTTACACTCCACCACGTATTGTGTTCCTTCCTTTGACAGTGAGGGTCGTAGTAAGATTCCAGTCCTCTCCATTGCTCTACTAAAACTAGGATATTATAGAGCGTGGCTCTACAAGTGAAGTGGTGAGTATGTCACAGGGTAGTGACGTTAATAACTTCTTGTCTGGTTTCCGGTGACCGGGAGACCTTGCTTCAACGTCCAGTTGGACTTACTGACGTGGGATTTACTAATATACGACTTACTCTTCACGCAACAGAGGGGGGTCCCTCAGTAAATCTGCCTTCCTTCTCCCCGAGCCACTATTGTATATAGATATACATACAAATAGGCCGTATGGGTATAAAACTCTGAACCAGGGGAAGAAAACGGGGTTGTTTGCTCCCAACACCCTGATCAACAAAACCTTGTTCTTTTTTTAAAAGAAGTTAGGTCATTTTGCCACAACTATAAAACACCTGTATTAAGAAATATGTGTTTAAAAAATATTATCTGATCATTATTATTTAAAAGTTGTTTACTATTGAAGCGTAGTGATAGAGTAAATTTACATATTTTCTATACCTATATTGTGTATTATTTGAACCTCAACCACCAAATATTAATAATTTGTGCTACTCAGCTGGTGTTAATTTGGCGACCGCCTGTAGTTGATCATTTTATCTCAATACACTAATTAATGCTATATTTTCCTAGCGTCATAACAGAATACCGGGTATTCAAAGAGAACCATTTGTGCAGACTTATGAAGTTAAAAAAACTTTAAGCTATAGTAAATTACCATAAAATCTTCTGATAAACTTAGTAGAAACTATAATTTTAAAAATATTTAAGAATTAAATGTTCTGTCTTGGATTCTGAATGGAATATTGCACCCTTTCACCGCCATTTTGACGTAATTAATTTCTTAAATAAGTTGTTGAATATAAAAATCGGCATTTTTGGTTAGTGGTTCGTTAGGTTTACCCCTGATAGGTATACTGCTTGTATTGGGCTAGGAGTCCTGGTGGAGGCGCGCAGTCCCGCCGATAGAGAATATCGTGGTTTTCACTTTCATTGAGTGACCTAGTTGAAGAGTCACGACACGACACACTTATACACCGCCATGGCTGGGGGCAGGCATCATCTACACGTCGCCTCTGTTGTAGCTCGGGGCTATAGCACACTCTTACACTACTCTCTACTATTATCAATAGACTTACTCTATCAACGTGTGGTCACACACCTCAACATAGTTTGCTGTGCTTTGTTTATTTCCCATTGGACCAAAGATCTTATAAATTTACTAAATTAAAATTTGGCAATAGTATAGTTTAGCGTTGACTACGGTAGACATGAATCGCGGGACGACTCAGCCGAGCTCGGTAATACCCTTACACGAACAGCTGAGTAAAAATTAATTTCATAATAACTCTTTTCAAATGGAACATGGATGTTAAGTTAGATTAAACCAGGTCAGGTTAGGCTAGGTTAGGTTAGTGGTTAGGAGTTGAGTGGGACTACAGGTTGTTCTGAAATTAGTGTGGACGGTTATACTTTGTTCCGCAATTTGTGTGCGCCCATAGGCTACAAATACTTTCACTTAAAAGAGTATGTAAGCTAAAATATAAAACTTCTATTAAGAAATTCATATGAATAACAATCCGTGTATTGTTGTGTGTAGAACTTTAAACTTTACATATTTTGATATTAAATTATCAAAGGCATTATATTGTTTTTCAGCTGATCAGTAACAACATCTATCTAGCGTTGTTATTGAAATCATAGTGGTATTATTGTGGTAAAATTAAAAAGAAAAAATGTATCAGTGAGGTTAGACATCTACTCTGTGATACCAATAGGTCTCAGAGAGGTTAGACATCTACTCTGTGATACTAATATGTCTCAGGGGGGTTAGACATCTACTCTGTGATACTAATATGTCTCAGGGGGTTAGACATCTACTCTGTGATACCAATAGTCTCAGAGAGGTTATACATCTACTCTGTGATACTAATATGTCTCAGAGGGGGTTAGACATCTACTCTGTGATACCAATAGGTCTCAGAGAGGTTAGACATCTACTCTGTGATACTAATATGTCTCAGGGGGGGTTAGACATCTACTCTGTGATACTAATATGTCTCAGGGGGTTAGACATCTACTCTGTGATACTAATATGTCTCAGAGAGGTTATACATCTACTCTGTGATACTAATATGTCTCAGGGGGGTTAGACATCTACTCTGTGATACCAATAGGTCTCAGAGAGGTTAGACATCTACTCTGTGATACTAATATGTCTCAGGGGGTTAGACATCTACTCTGTATACCAATAGGTCTCAGAGAGGTTAGACATCTACTCTGTGATACTAATATGTCTCAGGGGGGGTTATACATCTACTCTGTGATACTAATATGTCTCAGAGAGGTTAACATCTACTCTGTGATTCTAATATGTCTCAGGGGGGTTAGACATGATGATGGTTAACAAACTTATAAATACTGAAAACTTTGTAGGCTACTACCCACACCAATAGACTCGTAAACAAAGGCATCATTATCGTTTTGTTGGAATTTCTAGTGATTGGAGGTCAGAATTTGAATCGTAATTTAATGTATTCAGAATTCAGAAACTTTTCCTTCATTTTTTTCCCAATTTATATTTAGCAAATATCACTAGAATATTAACTTTACGCCTTTTTTTTACCACTAGTGTATTCAAACAGAGAGCCTGAAAGAGTTGTTTCTTAGCACATTGTCTTACTATCTTTCGGGCTGTACGCTACTAACTACGCTGGTTCTGGGATTATGAAGGTTATATTAACTAGAATTGTATCCATATTTGCGTGGAGAGAGAGAGAGAGTGGAAAACCATTTTGGGGGAAAATATCACCCTCCGTACTTCCAACCCAAATTCGAACCTCAATCTCCCTGCCATCGGCAATCAAGTCTACTGCCAGAATGGCGCCCTAGACCATGTGTCCACCGAAACGGGTCTGGACGAGTATTAAGGCACATAATAAGCAATCAAACAAAGGCCGTTGTGTAAATGAGGCCTGTGGCGAAGTTGCTGACTACACCTAGCGTTCAGCTCGACAACAATGCTCTTCTAGCTTGTCGAATGGAGGCGGGCGGGTTTTTTCTCCTCCACGTAATAGTTGCGAGCATTGAATAACAAAAGTTACGCTCGACCAATCCCACACGAGGGGAAAGTAGTGTCAATTCATCTTTATTCCAGTTCTAGGTTAAAGATGGTTTTATTGCTCAGACCTGTTGTCTCAGAGGGATAGTGCTTCAATCTAGCGCTTTCTTACAAGGATGTTCAGAACCAGGGCTGCCTTAGCAGACTTGGGGCACCAACCCTCCCCCCGTAAAAACTAATGTTTTTAAAATGTTTGATGTTATTACAGTTATTAGCATCTGTGATCATATTTTCAGGCATGTAAGGTATCAATCAGGAAAATGTAATAAATTCTCTAAGACGTGTTTTTATACAACCAGCCCTTCGTTATATATTCTTCCCCAAAGAACTTGACTTGTATAAAGATACAAAGAACAACTGTCCAACGTTTGAATTAAATCTGTTAATACGTTCAGATGTTATCGTGAAACACAGGTAGCTAATAACGGGAGCTAGTACAGGGAGCTAGTACAGGGAGCTATACAGGGACCAATACAGGGAGCCAATACAGGAGCCAATACAGGGAGCTAGTACAGGGAGCCAATACAGGGAGCCAAAACAAAGACTAAAAAGGTAGTAATGGGGGAAAAAGGAGCTAAAGTGTACAGTGCCAAAACAGCAATCAGGTGCAAAGGACGTGTACGAACCACAATGGTAAGATGTTAATAAAAGTACTAATTCAGCAAAAATAGAATACGGTTAATCATAGAAAGACGGTACAGAGCTTGTTTTAAAAGTCAACACAGCTTATAAAGGATGTTTAAACCAGGGACTATAATGCTAATAACTATCAAAACTATTAAATAGAATTAATTACGGACTGTTCAGACAAATGGAGTTAACACAGTCACAAAAAGAAAAATCAAGCAGAAATTTAAACCCTAGGGTTTGTATAACATTTTGAATAACGGTTATGTTAGCTAAACGGACTTAAAAATTTAGTTAGCACAGCACAAACCTAAGTTCTATGTTTAAGCCAGTTTCAAAGAAGAAATTTTAAACCTACAAAATAAACGATGTAAACTTATAAAGGGAAAAAGGTAAGAAATAAAAAAAAAAGTAAAACAGTGTTCAACAACGAGCTCAGGTTTAAAGAAAAACGGTTCATACGGTACAGCAGGGCTAGTACAGGTGCCAAAAGCTAATCAGGTAGTCAAAGGAATTTCAGGCCCTTTTTTTAAAAACAAGTACAGACCAAAAAAAAAACGGATTCAAAAGAAGTTCTAAAGAAAAAGAGCAAAATAGATTTAAAAGTATAAAAAAAACTTAAAAGACAAGTTTAAACAGGCTTTTTTTATCAAAAAAGATAATTTTAGCAATTTTAAAAAACGATAAACATTAAAATTAAATTTAAAAGTTTAAAAAAAGAGTAATTGAAATTTCTCAGAACAAAAATTTAAAGTATTTTCCAAAACAATTACAAATTACCAAGCCACGTTCTAAAAAAAACCTTTCATTTTAAACAAGAAAATCCAATAAAACACGTACTATAAAGCCAACAAAGGAACTAAATTAACAACGTTTTAACAGGTCAATTCAAACCGGTTTTTTAAAAAAAAAAAAAGTACATGGAAAATTTGATAAACGGTTTCAAATAACTTATATTTTCAAACATTTAAACATAGCGTGTAATTCTTACCATTAAAAACACATATTTTATTAAAGTTTAACACCAAGCTTTCAGATTAAACTTTCAAATCATTTTGTTCATCAACCACGTTTTAACCCAGATTCATTTTCAATCATCTTCCAAGAAACATTTTTCTTTTCAAACCAGTTCACAAATGATTATTAACCAGCTTAACTCAGACAGTTTTAAGTAAGTTTACACTCATGAATACTACATACTGTTCAAGACGTTACATCACAAGTCTCATTCGAGTTTGTTAAAACAATAATTGTAAATCCAGTACTATCAGTATTCTATTATGCAAAGGTTTTTCTTCACACTATTTTCAACACAACTTTCTTTATTGTTCACATGACCACTATTTTATAACACGGGTTTAAAGTGTTTAAATTCTATCAGCACTGTTAACAGATTTTTACAATGTGTTTAAAACCTTTTTTTATACACACGTTTTCAAAACCCAGTTATTATTTTCAACATTACTTAAATTGTTCTTGTTTCATATTGTCCACACTGTGTCTTTAACACTTTTACATTCAAGTACGTTTCTTGCTAAGTCCTCAAAACCATTTTTACACACTTTTACAACAACAATATTTAGCTACCGTTCAGCCCGTTTCAATTTCACGCGATTCATCAAAAACGATTTATGTTTACAACTCTTAAACCGGCTTATTTTACAGTTTTCAAACCAGCTTTTTTTCAATAGCCATTCAACATTTTTAAGCAACACTTATTCCAAACACAGTTTATGTTTAAACTAACTGTACAAACTCATGTTCTTAACCAGTTTCAAACACCGATTTATGTTTTATACCTATTAATCAAGCTAATAGTTTTCTAACAAGATAAAATCCAACATGTTTTTATAGTCCACGTAGTTTCAACACCAGTTTTTTTTAAAGCCTTTTTTAAAACACTTTTAATTATAACCTTGTTTCACACACACTTTTATTTCATAACACGGTTTTCAAACACCATTATTATTTTATAGCATTGTCTCAACACAAATTTGTTTTCATAGCAGCTTACTAAAACGGAATCTTTTTAACACTTTTTCAAACACGGTTTTGTCTAGCGGTGTTCAAACAAATTTATTTTCAGACCGTTTCAAAACCAATTTCATTTTACCAGGGTTTTAACACAATCTATGTTTCATCCCAGTTATCAAACATTTTTATATCTACAACCAAATTTTTTCGACCAGTGTTCACAATACCAATTTTAAATTTATATTTTAAACCAAGTTTATTTTAGCAAGTTTCAAACACCAGCTATTTTGATTCTGCCTTACTCAAGCTTTTATTCATAGCCACCTGTTCTTAAACACCAAGCTTTATATGTTTCATAGCCATCTGTTCTCAAACACAACGCTTTCTATGTTTCATAGCCACGTGTTCTCAAACACCGAGCTTTCTATGTTTCATAGCCACGTGTTCTCAAACACCTAGCTTTATGTGTTTCATAGCTACGTGTTCTCAAACACCAAGCTTTCTATGTTTCATCGCCACGTGTTCTCAAACACCGAGCTTTCTATGTTTTATAGCAACGTGTTCTCAAACACCGATCTTTTTATATTTCATAGCCACGTGTTCTCAAACACCGATCTTTCTATGTTTCATAGCCACGTGTTCTCAAACACCAAACTTTCTATGTTTCATAGCCACGTGTTTTCAAACACCGATCTTTCTATATTTCATAGCCACGTGTTCTCAAACACCGAGCTTTCTATATTTCATAGCACGTTTCTCAAACACCAAGCTTTCTATGAGTCATAACAACGGTTCTCAAAACACCAAGCTTTCTATGTTTCATAGCCACGTGTTCTCAAACATCAAGTTTCTATGTTTCATAGCCAGTGTTCTCAAACACCAAGCTGATATGTTTCATAGCAACGTGTTCTCAATCACCAAGCTTTCTATATTTAATTAGCCACGTGTTCTCAAACACCAAGCTTTCTATCTTTCATAGCCACGTGTTCTCAAACACCGAGCTTTCTATGTTTCATAGCCACCTGTTCTCAAAATCACAGCTTTATTTATTTCATCGCCACGTGTTCTCAAACATCAGCTTTCTATGTTTCGTAGCCACGTGTTCTCAAACACCGAGCTTTTATATTCCATAGCCACGTATTCTCAAACACGAGGTTTCTATGTTCCATAGTCAGGTGTTTTCAAACACCGAGCTTTCTATGTTTCATAGCCACTGTTCTCAAACACCTAGCTTTCTATGTTTCATAGCCACGTGTTCACAAACACCAAGCATTCAATGTTTCATAGCCACGTGTTCTCAAACACCAAGCTTTCTATGTTTCATAGCCACGTTAACTCAAACACCAAGCTTTCTATTTTCATGGCCACGTGTTCTCATACACCAAGCTTTCTATTTTTCATTGCCACGTTTTCTCAAACACCGAACCTTCTATATTTCATATCCACTGTTCTCAAACAGCAAACTTTATATGTTACATAGCCACGTGTTTCTCAAACACCGAGCTTTCTATGTTTCATATCCACCTGTTCTCAATCACCAAGCTTTCTATGTTTCATAGCCACTGTTCTCAAACACCGAGCTTTCTATGTTTCATAGCCCCTGTTCTCAAACACAAAGATTTATATGTTTCATAGCCACGTGTTCTCAAACACCAAGCTTTCTATGTTTCATAGCCACGTGTTCTCAATCACCAAGCTATCTATGTTTCATAGCCACGTGTTCTCAAACACCGAGCTTTCTATGTTTCATAACCACGTGTTCTCAAACACCAAGCTTTCTATGTTTCATAGCCATGTGTTCTCAAACACCGAGCTTTCTATGTTTCATAGCCACGTGTTCTCAAACACCAAGATTTCTATGTTTCATATCCACGTGATCTTAAACACCGAGCTTTCTATATTTCATAGCCACGTGTTCTCAAACACCGAGCTTTCTATGTTCCATAGCCACCTGTTCTCAAGCACCAAGCTTTCTATTTTTCAAACCACTTGTTCTCAAACACAGATCTTTATATTTTTCATAGGCACCTGTTCTCAAACACAAGCTTTCTATGTTTCTTAGCCACGTGTTCTCAACACCAAGCTTTATATGTTTCATAGCCACGTGTTCTCAAACACTGAGATTTCTATGTTTCACAGCCACGTGTTCTCAAACACCAAGCTTTCTATGTTTCATAGCAACGTGTTCTCAAATACCAAGCTTGCTATGTTTCATTGCTACGTGTTCTCAAAGCCAAGCTTTCTAAGTATTATAGCCACGTGTTCACAAACACCAAGCTTTCTATGTTTCATAGCCACGTTATCTCAAACACCAAGCTTTCTATATTTCATGGCCACGTGTTCTCAAACACCAAGCTTTCTATTTTCATTGCCACGTTTTCTCAAACACCGAACCTTCTATATTTCATGTCCACCTGTTCTCAAACAGCAAACTTTATATGTTACATAGCCACGTGTTCTCAAACACCGAGCTTTCTATGTTTCATAGCCACGTGTTCTCAATCACCAAGCTTTCAATGTTTCATAGCCACGTGTTCTCAAACACTAAGCTTTCTATGTTTAATACCCACGTGTTCTTAAACACCAAGATTTCTATGTTTCATAGCCACGTGTTCTCAAACACCAAGCTTTCTATGTTTCATAGCAACGTGTTCTCAAACACCGAGCTTTCTATGTTTCATAGCCAAGTGTTCTCAAACACCAAGCTTTCTATGTTTCATAGCCACGTATTCTAAAAAAAAAGATTTTTATGTTTCATAGCCACGTGTTCTCAAACACCGATCATTCTATGTTTCATAGCCACGTGTTCTCAAACACCGAGCTTTCTATGTTTCATTCCACGTGTTCTCAAACAAAAGCTTTCTATGTTTCATAGCTACGTGTTCTCAAATACTGAGCTTTCTATGTTTCATAGCCACCTGTTCTCAAACACAAGTTTCTATGTTTCATATCCACGTGTTCTCAAACACCAAGCATTATATATTTCATAGCCACGTGTTCTCAAACACCAAGCTTTCTATATTTCAATGCCACGTGTTCTCAAACATCGAGCTTTATATATTTCATAACCACGTGTTCTCAAAAACAGAAGCTTTCTTTGTTTAATAGCCACGTGTTATCAAACACCGAGCTTTCTATGTTTCATAGCCATCTTTTCTCAAACACCAAGCTTTATATGTTCATAGCCAAGTGTTCTCAAACACCAAGTTTTCTATTTTCATAGCCACGTGTTTCAATCATAAAGCTTTCTATGTTTTATAGCCACGTGTTCTCAATACCAAGCTTTCCATGTTTCATAGCCACGTATTCTCAAACATCAAGCTTTCTATATTTCATAGCCACGTGTTCTCAAACACCGAGCTTACTATGTTTCATAGCCACGTGTTCTAAACCACCAAGACATCTATGTTTCATAGCCACGTTTTCTTAAACACCGAGCTTCTATATTTTAAAGCCACGTGTTCTCAAACATAGCTTTCAATGTTCCATACCACTGTTCTCAACACAGATTCTATGTTTATAGCCACGTGTTCTCAAAACCGACTTTTTATGTTTCATAGCCACATGTCTCAAACACCAAGGTTTCTATGTTTCATAGCCACGTGTTCTCAAACACCGAACTTTCTATTTTCATAGCCACATGTTCTCAAACACCGAGCTTTCTATGTTTCATAACCACGTGTTCTCAAACACTGAGATTTCTATGTTTCATAGCAACGTGTTCTCAAACACAAGCTTTCTATGTTTCATAGTACGTGTTTCAAACACCAACTTTATATGTTTCATTGCCACGTGTTTTAACAAGCTTTCTATGTATATGCCACGTGTTCACAAACACCAGCATTCAATGTTTCATAGCCACGTGTTCTCAAACACGAGCCTTCTATATTTCATATCACATGTTCTCAAACAGCAAACTTTATATGTTTCATAGCCACGTGTTCTCAACCCGAGCTTTCTAGTTTCATAGCACGTTTCTCATCACCAGCTTCATGTTTCATAGCACGTGTTCTCAAACACTAAGCTTTTATGTTTAATACCACGTGTTCTTAAACACCAAGATTTTATGTTCATGCACGTGTTCTCAACACCAAGCTTTCTATGTTTCATAGCAACGTGTTCTCAACACCGAGCTTTCTATGTTTGATAGCAGTGTTCTCAAACACCAAGCTTCTATGTTTCATAGCCACGTATTCTAAACACAAGATTATATGTTTCATAGCACGTGTTCTCAAACACCGAGCTTTCTATGTTTCATTCACGTGTTCTCAAACAACAAGCTTTTATGTTTCATAGCTACGTGTTCTCTAATACTGAGCTTTCTATGTTTCATAGCCACTGTTCTCAAACACAAGTTTTCTATGTTACATAGCCACGTGTTCTCAAACACCAAGCATTATCTATTTCATATGCCACGTGTTTCAAACACCAAGCTTTCTATATTTCAATGCCACGTGTTCTCAAACATCGAGCTTTTATATTTCATAACCACGAGTTCTCAAAAACCAAGCTTTCTATGTTTAATAGCCACGTGTTAACAAACACCGAGCTTTCTATGTTTCATAGTCATCTTTTCTCAAACACCAAGCTTTCTATTTTCATAGCCACGTGTTTCTCAATCATAAAGCTTTCTATGTTTTATAGCCACGTGTTCTCAAATACCAAGCTTTCTATGTTTCATAGCCACGTATTCTCAAACATCAAGCTTTCTATATTTCATAGCCACGTGTCTCAAACACCAAGCTTACTATGTTTCATAGCCACGTGTTCTAAACCACCAGACATCTATGTTTCATAGCCACGTTTTCTACACACCGAGACTTACTATATTTTTAGCCACGTGTTCTCAAACACCGAGCTTTCATATGTTCATAAACACTGTTATCCAACACCAAGCTTTCTATGTTTAATAGCCACGTGTTCTCAAATACCGAACTTTCTATGTTTCATAGCCACTGTCTCAAACACCAAGGTTTCTATGTTTCATAACCACGTGTTCTCAAACACCGAACTTTCTATTTTCATAGCCACCGTGTTCTCAAACAGCGAGCATTCTATGTTTCATAACCACGTGTTCTCAAACACCAAGCTTTATATATTTAATAGCCACGCGATTCTCAACACCGAGCTTTCTATGTTTCATAGCCACGTTTTATCAAACACCGAGCTTTCTACGTTTCATAGCCATGTGTTCTCAAAGACCAAGCTTTATATGTTACATAGCCACCTGTTCTCTAACACCAAGCTTTATATATTTCATAACCACATATTCTCAAACACCGAGCTTTATATGTTTCATAGCCACGTGTTGTCAAACACCAAGCTTTCTATGTTTTATAACCACGTGTTCTCAAACACCAAAATTTCTATGATTCATAGCCACGTGTTCTCAAACATCGAGCTTTCTATGTTTCATAGCCACGTGTTCTCAAACACCAAGCTTTCTATGTTTCATAGCCACGTGTTCTCAATCACCAAGCTTTCTATATTTAATAGCCACGTGTTCTCAAACACCAAGCTTTCTATGTTTCTTAGCCACGTGTTCTCAAACACCGAGCTTTCTATGTTTGATAGTCACTTGTTCTCAAACACCAAGCTTAATATGTTTCATAGCCATCTGTTCTCTAACACCACGTTTTCGATATGTTTCATAGCCACGTGTTCTCAAACACCAAGCTTTCTATTTTTCATAGCCACCTGTTCTCAAACACCAAGCTTTCCATATTTCATAGCCACGTGTTTCTCAAACACCGAGATTTATATAATTCATAGCCCCGTGTCAAACAGCGAGATTTCTAAGTTTCATAACCACGTGTTGTCAAACACCGAGCTTTATATAGTTCATAGCCCCGAGATCTCATACAGCTAGCTTTCTATTTTTCATAGCCACGTGTTCTCAAACACCAAACTTTCTATGTTTCATAGCAAACATCACGCTTTCTATGTTTCATAGCCACGTGTTCTCAAACATAAGCTTTCTATTTTTCATAGCCACCTGTTCTCAAACACCAAGCTTTCTATTTTTCATAGTCACTTGTTCTCAAACACCGAGATTTATATATTTCATAGCCCCATCATCTCAAACAATGAGCTTTCTATGTTTCATACCTCCTGTTCTCAAACACCGAGCTTTATATAGTTAATAGCCACGGATTCAAACACCCAGCATTCTATGTTTCATAGCCACGTGTTCTCAAACACCAAGATTTCTATGTTTCATAGCCACGTGTTCTTAACACCCAGCTTTCTATTTTCATAGCCACGTGTTCTCAAACACCGAGCTTTCTATGTTTCATAGCCATGTTCTCAAACACCAAGCTTTCTATGTTTCATAGCCACGTGTTCTCAAACACCAGCTTTTTGTTACATAGCCCCGTGTTCTCAAACACCGAGCTTTCTATGTTACATAGCCACCTGTTCTCAAACACCAAGCTTTCTATGTTTCATAGCCACGTGTTCTCAAACACCATGCTTCTATGTTTCATAGCCACCTGTTCTCAAACACCGAGCTTTCTATGTTTCATAGCCCCTGTTCTCAAACACAAAGATTTTATATTTCATAGCCACGTGTTCTCAAACACCAAGCTTTCTATGTTTCATAGCCACGTGTTCAAACACCAAGCTTTCTATGTTTCATAGCCACGTGTTCTCAACACCAAGCTATCTATGTTTCATAGCCACGTGTTCTCAAACCCAAGCCTTCTATGTTTCATAGCCACGTGTTCTCGAACACCAAGATTTCTATGTTCATATCCACGTGTTCTCAAACACCAAGCTTTCTAATGTTTCATAGCCACGTGTTTCTCAAACACCGACTTTCATGTTCATACACTGTTCTCAAAGTCAACTTTCTACGTTCAAACATGTTCTCAAACACTAGCTTTCTATGTTTCATAGCCACGTATTCTCAAACACCAAGCTTTTTATGTTTCATAGCCACATGTTCTCAAACACCGAGCTTTCTATGTTTCATAGCCACGTGTTCTCAAACACCAAGATTTCTATGTTTCATAGCCACGTGTTCTAAACACCAGCTTTATTATTTCATAGCCACTGTTCTCAAACACCGAGGTTTCTATGTCCATAGCCACTGTTCTCAAACACCATCGTTCTTTGTTTCATAGCACGTGTTCTCAAACACGAGCTTTCTATGTTTCATACCACGTGTTCTCAAACACCAAGCTTTCTATGTTTCATAGCCACGTGTTCTCAAACACCAAGCTTTATTGTTTCATACCACGTGTTCTCAACACCGACTTTCTATGTTTCTACCATTTCTCAAACAACGATTTCTATGTTCATAGCCACGTGTTCTCAAACACCAGCTTTCTAGTTTCATAGCACGTGTTCTCAAACACCGAGCTTTCTATGTTTCATAGCCACGTGTTCTCAAACACGAGCTTTCTATATTTCATAGCCACGTGTTCTCAAACACCAAGCTTTCTATGTTTCATAGCCACGTGTTCTCAAAAACCGAGCTTTCTATTTTTATAGCCACGTGTTCTCAAACACCGAAGCTTTCTATGATTTCATAGCCACGTGTTCTCAAACACCAGCTTTCTATTTTCATAGCCACTGTTCTCAAACACCAAGCTTTCTATGTTTCATAGCTACGTGTTCTCAAACACCAAGCTTTCTATTTTCATAGCCACGTGTTTCAAACACCAAGCTTTCTATGTTTCATAGCCACTGTTCTCAAACACCAACGCTTTCTATGTTTCATAGCCACTGTTCTCAAACACCAAGCTTATCTATTTTCATAGCCACATGTTTCAACACCAAGCTTTGTATTTTCATACCTGTGTTCTCAAACACCGAGCTTTATATATTTAATAGCCACTCTTCTCAAACACCAAGCTTTTATGTTCATAGCCATGGTTCTAACACCGAGCTTTCTATGTTTCATAGCCACGTGTTCTCAAACACCGAGCTTTCTATGTTTCATAGCCACTGTTCTCAAACACCGAGTTTTCTATGTTTCATAGCCACGTGCTTCTCAAACACCGAAGCTTTCTATGTTTCATAGCCACGTGTTCTCAAACACCGAGCTTTTTATGTTTCATAGCCACGTGTTCTCAAACACCAAGCTTTATTTTTCATAGCCACGTGTTCTCAAACACCGAGCTTTTTATGTTTCATACCACGTGTTCTCAAACACCGATCTTTATATGTTTCATAGCCACGTGTTCTCAAACACCGAGCTTTTATGTTTCATAGCCACGTGTTCTCAAACACCAGCTTTATGTGTTCATAGCCACGTGTTCTCAAACACCGAGCTTTCTATGTTTCATAGCCACGTGTTCTCAAACACCAAGTTTATTTTTTCATAGCCACGTGTTCTCAAACACCAAGCTTTCTATGTTTCATAGCCACGTGTTCTCAAACACCAAGATTCTATGTTTCATAGCACGTGTTCTCAAACCAAGCCTTTCTATGTTTCATAGCCACGTGTTCTCAAACACCGAAGTTTCTATGTTTCATACCACGTGTTCTCAAACACCAGCTTTATGTTTCATAGCACGTGTTCTCAAACACCGAGCTTTCTATGTTTCATAGCCACGTGTTCTCAAACACCTAGCTTTATATGTTTCATAGCCACGTGTTCTCAAAACACCGGCTTTCTATGTTTTTTTATAGCCACGTGTTCTCAAACACCTAGCTTTATGTGTTTCATAGCTATATGTTCTCAAACACCAAGCTTTATATGTTTCATAGTCACGTGGTCTCAAACACCGAGCTTTCTATGTTTTATAGCCACGTGTTCTCAAACACCGAGCTTTCTATGTTACATAGCCACGTGTTCTCAAACACCTAGCTTTATGTGTTTCATAGCCACGTGTTCTCAAACACCGAGCTTTCTATGTTTCATAGCCACGTGTTCTCAAACACCGAACTTTCTATGTTTTATAGCCACGTGTTCTCAAACACCGAGCCTTCTATGTGTCATAGCCACGTGTTCTCAAACACCGATTTTTATATGTTTCATAGCCACGATTTCTTAAACACCGAGCTCTCTATGTTTCATAGCCACCTGTTCTCAAACACCGAGCTTTCGTTTCAGCGATTGGAAATAATTTCTCGTAAACTTTTATAGGCATCTTCAACTCTGGGATCTTTTGAGAACTTTATTTTTTCTTTTTTTTGGGGGGGGTATAGGGGGTGAGATTTAAATCCCTTCTGGCGAGAAGATGAAGCAGAGATTGTTTTTGTTTCGAGTTTGTTGTCGTCATAGTTGGTTGTATTTTTCGTTTCGAGGCCTTCCTCTGCTCTTTGTGTAGGTTCAGGCTCAACCTGAAAATAATGTGATAGAACCCCTTATAAAAATGACTATGTATATAATATTATTGTTACAACTTAAATTTCAAAAGTCAATAAACACACAATCATAATGACGAACTTTCACATTTATAGATTAATAATCATTAAACATACATCAGACAAACTATTTCGTATAATAGTATAGACAACAACAGGGATGGTGGTGCGTACTGGCAATCGCTTCGCTCGTGAGGGGGGAGGGGTGCAGGAGGTTTGGTGGGCTCTGGGGGCGCTATGTTAAGAGGGTTTCTAGGGGTGTTAGTTTTGAGAAGAAAAAGATTAAATGGACAATTAAATATTCTTTTTCACTTTGAGAATGGGATACAGAGTACTGTATTTTTCTTAAACCATCTTGGAAAGTGGGTTTAATTATATGGACGCAGGCGGTCCAGCCACTAGCTGATATGGGGGATGATAGTGTTAGGGGAGAAGGAACACATGTCGGCATCGGCACGAGGTCCTAACAAGCTGGAACTAAAGCACCGATATATATTATATGGCATAATGGACGGTGTAGGGGGTATTTAGAATTATAACACCAGCAAAGATTAGCGAGGGTGGTTTAAAAAAAAAAAAAAATCCACCCTCACTCTACGCATATGTGGGTGCACCTCTTTTCAACTTTATGGGGGCAACCAAACCAAACTCAGCCACTGCGCATTAGTATGTATTGCCTAGCTAGTAAAAACAGAACATTTAAAATAATTTCTTAAATTAGGCTACAATTTCTTGACATCAGATAAAACCGACGCCAAGCATCTGAATAAAATAATTATAAATGTGTATCTAAGGAGATACTCGCCGTGTTATTAGGATTTGAGAGCGTTGTGTTGTAGTTAATCTTGGTTTATACTTGTCCAATAAAAACTGCATACTAGTGTAGGCGTACCTTCTCGATGTATGTACTCTCTGCCCCCCCCCCCCCCCCCCCCCCCCAGTTTCAGTAGCATGCTCTCGTCGGTAAGATGCTAGAAGTGAGTCCGTTTTCTTATTCACTCCATCAACTCAACATTTCATTTTGTTTCTGATGGCCTTCCACGCATCCTCTTTTATTGGATAATTTTTGTTCTCTCCAACAGTAGGGTCCCAAAGACATCTATAGGCCTACTCTCTATAATGTTCTATAAGTTGCAGGCACAAATCATTATTCCAATCCATATTTGTTCTCTGTTCGAAATTATTATTTAGCAGGAAGCTTGTAAATACTTGCACCGAACAAAAGAATCCTTTGATAAAACCGCTCAGTTTTCTTAGACCAACCGAGCGAGCATTCTTAGAGCATTCATTCCCATTTTAGGCGAATATACTCGAACATACTAGAGCACCGAAAGAATTCTCACTACACGTTTACACCAAGAGAATTTATGCGTGTTGGGAGAAGAATTAGCATTCATTCGCTTGGTCTAAATGCGCCTTCTCAACATCACTAGCCTCAATCTTGAAAGTTAAATCGTGTCTCAAACATCCTTAAGACTTCGGTCCTCACGTCCTCGCCTGGTTTTTCTGGCATTCCATGGACGATCAAACAGTTTCTTCGGCTGTATTGTTCAAGATAATCGAGTTTATCCTC
This sequence comes from Timema cristinae, assembly GCA_039000515.1. Classification (NCBI taxonomy): domain Eukaryota; kingdom Metazoa; phylum Arthropoda; class Insecta; order Phasmatodea; family Timematidae; genus Timema; species Timema cristinae. Next base: position 48,170,236 of record JBCFYV010001001.1, on the reverse strand, counting down.
TTAAAGCATAACTTTCTTGTTTAGATCTGAGAAATCATTTCTCAAGTGGTAAAGTTTTACCTCCAAATAAAGTTAAATATTTTCTCAGTACCAGTCACATCATCCCTCTGCACAACTGATGTAGAGACTTGGTACTCCTCTTTAATTAACTGTGCCAGTTCTAGGTCACCTTATTGACTATGTTGGTGGATGATACTCTTGGAAATAATTGAAGAAGATGTTGCACATTTTGCCTCGTTGACTACAGAAGCCAAGATCATTGTTGGTTACCATTTGCTGGAATTATTCTGGTCCAGAATGGCTGAAAAATTTGAAGAAACAACACCTTTGCGTTTACGTACAGGAGGTTCCCATGTTCTGCACTGTGATATAACCAATTAATCTTCAGTGTTCTTGTTGACGTTGAAGAAGAGTTTGAGATACAAGACATGTTATTTTTGACCAAATATTTAGATAGCTTAAGTTTCCCATTTTGAAGCTGACCAATGATGCTAGGACCTTCAAATCACGCTACACTTGTAGCAGACCGCATCTCCTGCTCAGCAAGTATTTTGTCCACAGCTCCAATAATATCGGTACTTGTTTGCGCAAGAATCGAATCTGGAACTCTAAACTCACTACCCAGAGATGCTATTGGCTGAGTTAAGGTGCCAGATGTATAACTTTATGAAAGACTTTGTGGTCATCCTGTATATCGTTTGAGTGTAGGTGCGAGTAAACTCAGACACAGCCACTGCTCTATAAATAATAACCACAGGCATAACATATCCAGACCAGCTACTTAAATCCCATTTGTACTTGTATTAACATCAAGATTTGACTACCGGCCACACCCAACAGTGCAGCTGCAACAAATGTAAGGTAACATTAACCTAATTTTGTTACATATCGTAATATTGTTCTTTAGCAGGCCACGAGTTCTGTGTTCCTTACGATAACCAGCGATGGTAAGGCTTATACTTGAGTAGGGTTTGTTTCTCAGATCACGTGTTCTAATGAGATGCAGACCAGAGAATACTTCAAAAACTATTAGGAATGTAACACCAAGCGCTGTTCACAAGTTAGTACCATAGTACCAACAACATAGATAGAGCAATCTAAGGTGTTTAACAAGCGTTGACCTGTCACCGTCGACCAGAAATTCGGGGTTAAAATTATCACTGAAGACACTAGAGATGTATTTTAACATTCAACTTTTTCTCTGGTTTTTCCAAACCCTATCAACGCTGTTGCGGACACCTTTCTAATAAGCAATCTTACTCATTTTTACCCCTATTTGGCTGGCTACCGGCCATTGTGTTAGAGGTACCAACAAACAAACCATCCTATATTTTAGGATATTTAAGTGATATGTTGAAATTAAATAAGATTAATCTAATTAGTTATTTGTGTTAGTGCTGATTGACCACCTCTGTTATCTAGTGATCAGAGTTCCTGGATACTGATTGACCACCTCTGTTATCTAGTGATCAGAGTTCCTGGATACTGATTGACCACCTCTGTTATTTAGTGATCAGAGTTCCTGGATACTGATTGACCACCTCTGTTATCTAGTGATAAGTGTTCCTGGATACTGATTGACTGCCTCTGTTATCTAGTGATAAGTGTTTCTGGGTACTGATTGACCGCCTCTGTTATCTAGTGATCAGAGTTCCTGGATACTGATTGACCGCCTCTGTTATCTAGTGATCAGTGTTCCTGGATACTGATTGACCACCTCTGTTATCTAGTGATAAGTGTTCCTGGATACTGATTGACTGCCTCTGTTATCTAGTGATAAGTGTTTCTGGGTACTGATTGACCGGCTCTGTTATCTAGTGATCAGTGTTCCTGGATACTGATTGATCACCTCTGTTATCTAGTGATAAGTGTTCCTGGATACTGATTGACTGCCTCTGTTATCTAGTGATAAGTGTTTCTGGGTACTAATTGACCTCCTCTGTTATCTAGTGATCAGTGTTCCTGGATATTGATTGACCGCCTCTGTTATCTAGTGATAAGTGTTTCTGGGTACTGATTGACGGCCTCTGTTATCTAGTGATCAGTGTTCCTGGATACTGATTGACCGCCTCTGTTATCTAGTGATCAGTGTTCCTGGATACTGATTGACCGCCTCTGTTATCTAGTGATCAGTGTTCCTGGATACTGATTGACGCCTCTGTTATCTAGTGATAAGGTTTTCTGGATACTGATTGACCGCCTCTGTTATCTAGTGATAAGTGTTCCTGGATACTGATTGACCGCCTCTGTTATCTAGTGATCAGTGTTCCTGGATACTGATTGACCGCTCCTGTTATCTAGTGATCAAGTTTCTGGATACTGATTGACTGCCTCTGTTATCTAGTGATCATGTTCCTGGATACTGATTGACCGCCTCTGTTATCTAGTGATAAGTGTTCCTGGATACTGATTGACCAGCCTCTGTTATCTAGTGATAATGTTTCCTGGATACTGATTGACCTGCCTCTGTTATCTAGTGATCAGAGTTCCTGGATACTGATTGACCGCCTCTGTTATCTAGTGATCAAGTTCCTGGATACTGATGACCGCCTCTGTTATCTAGTGATCAAGTGTTCTGGATACTGATTGACCGCCTCTGTTATCTAGTGATAGTGTTTCCTGGATACTGATTGACCGCCTCTGTTATCTAGTGATCAGTGTTTCCTGGATACTGATTGACCGCCTCTGTTATCTAGTGATAAGGTTCCTGGATACTGATTGACCGCCTCTGTTATCTATTGATAAGTGTTCCTGGATACTGATTGACGCCTCTGTTATCTAGTGATCAGAGTTCCTGGATACTGATTGACCGCCTCTGTTATCTAGTGATAGATGTTCCTGGATACTGATTGACCGCCTCTGTTATCTAGTGATCAGGTTCCTGGGTACTGATTGACCGCCTCTGTTATCTAGTGATCAGTGTTCCTGGATACTGATTGACCGCCTCTTCTGTTATTCTAGTGATAAGTGTTTCTGGATACTGATTGACCGCCTCTGTTATCTAGTGATAAGTGTTCCTGGATACTGATTGACCGCCTCTGTTATCTATGATCAGTTCCTGATACTGATTGACCGCCTCTGTTATGTGATCAGTTCTGGATTGATGACCGCCTCTGTTATCTAGTGATCAGTGTTCTGGATACTGATTGACCAGCCTCTGTTATCTAGTGATAAGTGTTCTGGATACTGATTGACCGCCTCTGTTATCTAGTGATCAGTGTTCCTGGATACTGATTGACCGCCTCTGTTATCTAGTGATCAGAGTGTTCCTGGATACTGATTGACCGCCTCTGTTATCTAGTGATCAGTGTTCCTGGATACTGATTGACCGCTTCTGTTATCTAGTGATAGATGGTCTCTAGGAGTACTGATTGATCCGCCTCTGTTATCTAGTGATCAAGTGTTTCCTGGATACTGATTGACGCCTCTGTTATCTAGTGATAGTGTTCCTGGATACTGATTGACCGCCTCTGTTATCTAGTGATCAGTGTTCCTGGATACTGATTGACCGCCTCTGTTATCTAGTGATCAGGTTCCTGGATACTGATTGACTGCCTCTGTTATCTAGTGATCAGTGTTCCTGGATACTGATTGACCGCCTCTGTTATCTAGTGATCAGTAGTTCCTGGATACTGATTGACCGCCTCTGTTATCTAGTGATCAAGTTCCTGGATACTGATTGACCGCCTCTGTTATCTAGTGATCAGGTTCCTGGATACTGATTGACTGCCTCTGTTATCTAGTGATCAGTGTTCCTGGATACTGATTGACCGCCTCTGTTATCTAGTGATCAGAGTTCCTGGATACTGATTGACGCCTCTGTTATCTAGTGATCAGTGTTCCTGGTACTGATTGACGCCTTGTTTCTAGTATCAGATCTGGATCAGATTGTTATCTATGATGGTTTACTGATTGACTGCCTCTGTTATCTAGTGATCAGGTTCCTGGATACTGATTGACTGCCTCTGTTATCTAGTGATCAGAGTTCCTGGATACTGATTGACCGCCTCTGTTACTAGTGATCAGGTTCCTGGATACTGATTGACTGCCTCTGTTATCTAGTGATCAGAGTTCCTGGATACTGATTGACTGCCTCTGTTATCTAGTGATCAGTGTTCCTGGTACTGATTGACGCCTCTGTTATCTAGTGATCAGAGTTCCTGGATACTGATTGACTGCCTCTGTTATCTAGTGATCAGAGTTCCTGGATACTGATTGACTGCCTCTGTTATCTAGTGATCAGAGTTCCTGGATACTGATTGACTGCCTCTGTTATCTATTGATCAGAGTTCCTGGATACTGATTGACTGCCTCTGTTATCTAGTGATCAGTGTTCCTGGATACTGATTGACCTGCCTCTGTTATTCTAGTGATCAGAGTTCCTGGATACTGATTGACTGCCTCTGTTATTAGTGATCAGAGTTCCTGGATACTGATTGACCGCCTCTGTTATTCTTAGTGATCAGTTCCTGGATACTGATTGACTGCCTCTGTTATCTAGTGATCAGAGTTCCTGGATACTGATTGACTGCCTCTGTTATCTAGTGATAGTTCATCCTGGTACTGATTGCCCGCCTCTGTTATCTAGTGATCAGTGTTCCTGGTACTGATTGACTGCCTCTGTTATTTGTGATCAGAGTTCCTGGATACTGATTGACTGCCTCTGTTATCTAGTGATCAGAGTTCCTGGGTACTGATTGACTGCCTCTGTTATCTAGTGATCAGAGTTCCTGGATACTGATTGACTGCCTCTGTTATCTTAGTGATCAGAGTTCCTGGATACTGATTGACTGCCTCTGTTATCTAGTGATCAGAGTTCCTGGATACTGATTGACCGCCTCTGTTATCTAGTGATCAGAGTTTCCTGGATACTGATTGACGCCTCTGTTATCTAGTGATCAGAGTTCCTGGATACTGATTGACTGCCTCTGTTATCTAGTGATCAGTGTTCCTGGATACTGATTGACTGCCTCTGTTATCTTAGTGATCAGATGTTCCTGGATACTGATTGACTGCCTCTGTTATCTAGTGATCAGAGTTCCTGGATACTGATTGACGCCTCTGTTATCTAGTGATCGTAGTTCCTGGTACTGATTGATCTGCCTCTGTTTATCTAGTGATCAGAGTTCCTGGATACTGATTGACTGCCTCTGTTATCTAGTGATCAGAGTTCCTGGATACTGATTGACTGCCTCTGTTATCTAGTGATCAGAGTTCCTGGATACTGATTGACGCCTCTGTTATCTAGTGATCAGAGTTCCGGGGATGATTACGCTTGTATTGTGATCCGTACGCATATGACTGCCTTACTGTTGAGTCGTATTAGTGATCAGAGTTCCTGGGTACTGATTGACTGCCTCTGTTATCTAGTGATCAGAGTTCCTGGATACTGATTGACCGCCTCTGTTATCTAGTGATAATGATTCCTGGATACTGATTGACCCTCTCTGTTATCTAGTGATCAGAGTTCCTGGATACTGATTGACTGCCTCTGTTATTAGTGATCAGATGTTCCTGATACTGATATGACTGCCTCTGTTATCTAGTGATCAGAGTTCCTGGATACTGATTGACTGCTCTGTTATCTAGTGTAAGTTCTGGATAGATTGACCCTCTGTATCTATGATCAGTTCTGGATACTGATTGACGCCTCTGTTATCTAGTGATCAGAGTTCCTGGTACTGATTGACTGCCTCTGTTATCTAGTGATCAGAGTTCCTGGATACTGATTGACTGCCTCTGTTATCTAGTGATCAGAGTTCCTGGATACTGATTGACTGCCTCTGTTATTAGTGATCAGGTTCCTGTATGATTGACTGCTCTGTTATCTAGTGATCAGAGTTCCTGGATACTGATTGACCGCCTCTGTTATCTAGTGATCAGAGTTCCTGGGTACTGATTGAATTAGTGATTCAGAGCTCTGTATTAGTGATCACGGTTCTGTATCTGATTGACTGCCCTGTTATTAGTGACAGTTTCATATGATGACGTCTGTTATTCTGGTAGAGTTCTGTAGATTGGCCTGTATTAGGTATTCGTACTATACCGTATTTCGTTGATACTGTGGATTCCTCTTATGTGATCATTGGTTCGCTTCTAGTCGTACTGATGACGCCTTTATATGTATCTGAATGTCCTATCTATCAGTTATACTTTTATTGAAGTTCTGGATAGATGCGCCGTATTGTGATCAGTTCCTGTATGATGACCGTTATCTAGATCTCTGTATGATGAGCCTCGTATATGTCAGTTCTGTACGTTCTTTATTTCAGTTCCTGGTATGATGACGCCTTGTTATTATGATAGGTTCTGTACTGATTGACGCCCTGTTATTATGATCAGAGTTCTGGATACTATTGCGCCTCTGTTATTAGTGATCAGAGTTCCGGTACGATGACCTCTGTATTGTGATCAGAGTTCCTGTATGATTGACCCTCGTTATCTGTGTAAGTTCTGTACGATTGACGCCTGTTATAGTGATCAGGTTCTGGTACTGATGACGCCTCTGTATTAGTGATCAGTTCCTGGATACTGATGACGCCTTGTTTAGTGATAATTCTGGTATGATTGACGCCTCTGTATATGATCGAGTTCCTGGTATGATGAGCCTCTGTTATATATTTGTGATGAGTGTTGGATACTGATTGACTGCCTCTGTTATCTGTGATCAGAGTTCCTGGATATGATGACGCCCTGTTATCTAGTGATAGGTTCCTGGTACGATTGACGCCTCTGTTATCTTGATCAGTTCCTGGATACGATTGATGCTCTTTATTAGTGATAGTTCCTGGATACTGATTGACTGCTCTGTTATTAGTGATCAGAGTTCCTGGATACTGATTGACGCTCTGTTATTGTGATCAGAGTTCCTGGTACTGATTGCGCTCTGTTATTAGTGATCAGTTCTGGTACGATTGACCCCTGTTATCTATGATCAGAGTTCTGATATGATTACTCCTGTTATTAGTGATCAGTTCCTGGATATGATGACCCTCTGTTATCTAGTGATCAGAGTTCCTGGTACTGATGAGCCTCGTATCTAGTGATCAAGTTCCTGGATACTGATGACCCTCTGTTATTATGATAGAGTTCCTGGATACTGATTGACCCTCTGTTATCTGTGATCAGGTTCTGGATACTGATTGACCCTCTGTTATTAGTGATAGGTTCCGGTACTGATTGACCGCCTCTGTATCTATGATCAGTTCTGGTACTGATGACTCCTCTGTATCTTGTGTCAGAGTTCCTGATACTGATGACCGCCTCTGTATCTAGTGACCGGTTCCTGGACTATGTTCCTCGTTACTAGATCAAGTGGTACTGATGACGCCTCGTTATTATCAGTTCCTGTATGATTCTCTCTGTTCTATGATCAGGTCTGATACTGATGACGCCCGTATCTTGATAGTTCCTGTATAGGCGTATCTATCAGTTCTGATGATGCTCCTGTATCTAGTCTGCCTCTGTTATCTAGTGATCAGAGTTCCTGGATACTGATTGACTACCTCTGTTATCTAGTGATCAGAGTTTCCTGGATACTGATTGACTGCCTCTGTTATCTAGTGATCAGAGTTCCTGGATACTGATTGACTACCTCTGTTATCTAGTGATCAGAGTTCCTGGATACTGATTGACCGCCTCTGTTATCTAGTGATCAGAGTTCCTGGATACTGATTGACTACCTCTGTTATCTAGTGATCAGAGTTCCTGGATACTGATTGACTACCTCTGTTATCTAGTGATCAGAGTTCCTGGATACTGATTGACTACCTCTGTTATCTAGTGATCAGAGTTCCTGGATACTGATTGACCGCCTCTGTTATCTAGTGATCAGAGTTCCTGGATACTGATTGACTACCTCTGTTATCTAGTGATCAGTGTTCCTGGATACTGATTGACCGCCTCTGTTATCTAGTGATCAGAGTTCCTGGATACAAATCCGGACGTCCCGGGTTTCATCCCCGGCACTTCTAAAATGTATCTGTAATGAAGTGGGTCTTTAACTGGGTCAATCTCAGCCTCTTAGGAGTAGCATATCTGGTTTAGAAATCTGAGATTAGTGGCTGGAGGGCTTGTGCTGATCATATGAGACCATCTATCCGGAAAGGTTAGCATTATCATTGATCGCGCTTGGTCGGTATAGCTCAGTTTCGGGCTCACACCATGAATTTTTATTAGTACCATTATAATAATTAATATTATTATTATTGTTATCATCATGGTTCTGTGACGTCATGCTGGTTACATAATAACTATCTTGCACGCTCAGCCAATGAGATATTCGAAAAGCCAGTCAAACACACTGGCGCTGGCGAAGAAATATTGCTACCGTTCTTTCAAAATACGTTTATTTCGAAGTCTCCTCTATATGATAAAAGTGTTACTTTAATTAATCTGTCCTCCACACCCGTGTTTTGATGATTAGGGAAGAACATTTGAAGAAAATATAAGACTGGTTTGTTCCTAGGAAGTCCCTGGATCTAGATAGTAGCTAATCCATGTGTTTACCAGGAGGTAACTAGCAGTGGGTTCAATGTGAGAGTCGTGTTAAGAAGTCAAGGCTCCCCGCATAGATTCTAACATAGTTTAATTAGGTGCCCCCCCCCCCCTTCCCCAACCTCTCAAAATTAAAATATAAATATACCACCGTTCTGCACCCAAGTACTACGTTTTTTACCCCAACGCAAAAGATGGTACGACTGTTTTTGTTTGAGGAGCAAGAGGGAGGGGTAAATGCTAAATGTGGCCATCCCCAAGCTAGAATGGTTATTTGATTGCTAACATTGTTTGTCTGTATATAAAAATTAATTACTTAGAACACAAATGTCTTATTATATTCACGGACTTCCAAAGTATATAAATGTTAGAAGATTCAAACAGTTTTTCGCACAATGTTTTACACATTAATAATTAATTTACTTTAAAGTATAAATATGGTAAATATATTTTTATCTCTTGCTTGGAAACAGTTTAACCAACTAGTTTTTTTTATTGTTTTTTCATTATTATTTTTACTCTGATATACATGTGCCTTATATTTTGAGTTTTAGGGTCTCTAAATTTAAAAACTATTGCTGTGTTTATGACAAGGCTTGGGACCTTTTCTGACGGGTCTTACCATGTGAAATATTGCTGGAATACTCTGATTTTCTGATTATTCAGCCACTATATCTTTCACTACTTCGGTAACATTTCTTATCGCTATTTAAAATGGTCGGTCCCTGGGGTTATCTTGCCACGTGGTCAGTGTAAGAACAGAACTACCCTAGTTGAGCTTCTTTAATAGAATGTGTTCAAGCTGGAAGGGTGTGCAAGGGCATCATTAATAGTTGAACACTTCCATTTTCAAATAAAAATGTACTATTTGTTTATAAAAGTTTCATCAAATTATATACAAAAAAATATTTGCTATATAAAACTTATTTTCATTGATAATTAGAATTAACGGCACTATTTTCCTCATTAATGGAAATGATAAATTGTAAAATAACGAGACTCTTTATATACTGGACCATGGCTGAGTAAGTTGTAACTTTTTTTAATAATATTTTGAAAAAATGAAAATATATTTCTTAAGTTTAGTCAATAGCTAAACTTTTGTGACAAATAAAATGTTTGTTTTAACTTTAAATGATCCTGAAGTTAGAGCTTTGAAATAAAAAAATATTGCCCCAACATATTTTGATACTAATTTTAAAAGTTGAGATTGTTTTATGTTCTCCTGAATTTAAAACAGTGGATTTTACAGTGCTCTCTATCTCTGAACATAGATCCTAAGCTGTGTGGATGATTTTGTTCAAAATTTAGTGGTTGTACTTTGGGAATTTGTTTTTATTTTGGCTAAAATCCTTATAATAACGGTAGTTTATTTAAGAGTAACTTTTGAATATTATAAATATTTTAGGTAGCCCTACGATTTGATTTGTATCTAGCGAGTATTTGATAAGACAAATAAAACTGTATTTTTGGCTGGGGAGTGTTAGACCAAACAAATAGAAATGTACACATGTTTTTTTAAAGAATTATTATTTAATGGTCATTTATCGAAGACTGATTTAAAAATATATAATTTGAGATGTTATACAAATAGCTTTAACAATTTGGTTCTGATATTTACAGTATAACTAATTATGTACTACTCGTTATGATTAAACAATTAATTTATTAGTACTATGATGATTACTGATATTCAAAAAATTGTTATTTAAAAATAATAATCACCGCCTTTTACTGCCTGTTCAGGTTTTCACATGTGGGATAATTACTCTAATGGGTTAGGGATGAGAAATAAAGCATTTTAGAGGTAATCTACCCGCATTTGCATGTAAGGAGAGTGGAAACCCGTGAAGGAAATCTACCCTCAGTAGACCCAACCAGGATTCGAACACCGATCTCCCCGCCTCCATAAGGCCATTCTAACACGAAAGTTACGCCTTAGACCATTCTGCCACTGAAGCGGTATTAAAAAGAATAGATTTAACAATTTAGCTAACCGAGAATTATTTTACATGGTTTAATAATATCGTGTGTCAATTTTTATAAATATATTAATTTAAGGGTAGTTTACTTATAATAAATTTTATAGAGTTCGAAATCATTCAAAATATATTTTAATATGTTATTTAAAATGGGTATCTCTTAATAGTTTTTCACGATAAATAAGGAGATAAATCATACTTATTGTTACCAATTATCAATAATTTAAGGGCAGTTTACGAATAAATTACTTTTTGAAAATCTTAAATATTTAAAAAAAATGTTTGATATTTTTTTAACTAAAACAGTTTTTATTCTGTTTAAAAAATCATTTTCCTAGAAAAACTTAAATGGTGTTTATTAAAACTTTTTTTAAATTGGGGGTGGGAGAGGTGGCTTACACTTAACTTAACTCATGAATATTTTTTAATTTTAAATTTATTTGTTCTTGCAAAACGGTGCAAACCGATGGCATATTTACAATTTTAATTTGAAGGTGCGTGGGCTGGGGGTAGTGGCCAGTAACTTAATTTTATCTCATACATTTTTTTCTCAATAATCCATTGAGGTGCAAAACGCCATTCTTGGGTAAAAAATGGTATTATAAAACTCAAACAAAAACAGTCTTACCATATCTGGGGCTGGGGTGATAAACGTAATACGCGGGTGCATAACGGTGCAAATTGATGCAAAACGGCGGTATATTTAAAATTAAATTTTGAAGGGGTGAGGGTCCACCTAAAGTGATCCTTCTAAAATAGCCGGTTATTGTTCCATTAATTGTACAAAAATATCTTCACAGAGAAGGAAGAGATAAATTACAGCCTAAGGAGGTGACCGAGCCATTTCAGGGGCGCGTTTACATTGAGCCCTGACAAGATGGAACACCACATAGGAGTGATTGCTTACATTGAGCCCTGACAAGATGGAACACCACATAGGAGTGATTACTTACATTGATTCATGACAAGATGGAACACCTCATAGGAGTGATTGCTTACATTGAGCCCTGACAAGATGGAACACCACATAGGAGTGATTACTTACATTGAGCCCTGACAAGATGGAACACCACATAGGAGTGATTGCTTACATTGATTCATGACAAGATGGAACACCACATAGGAGTGATTGCTTACATTGAGCCCTGACAAGATGGAACACCACATAGGAGTGATTACTTACATTGATTCATGACAAGATGGAACACCACATAGGAGTGATTACTTACATTGATTCATGACAAGATGGAACACCACATAGGAGTGATTACTTACATTGAGCCCTGACAAGATGGAACACCACATAGGAGTGATTGCTTACATTGAGCCCTGACAAGATGGAACACCACATAGGAGTGATTGCTTACATTGAGCCCTGACAAGATGGAACACCACATAGGAGTGATTGCTTACATTGAGCCCTGACAAGATGGAACACCACATAGGAGTGATTACTTACATTGAGCCCTGACAAGATGGAACACCACATAGGAGTGATTGCTTACATTGAGCCCTGACAAGATGGAACACTACATAGGAGTGATTACTTACATTGAGCCCTGACAAGATGGAACACCACATAGGAGTGATTACTTACATTGAGCCCTGACAAGATGGAACACCACATAGGAGTGATTGCTTACATTGAGCCCTGACAAGATGGAACACCACATAGGAGTGATTGCTTACATTGATTCATGACAAGATGGAACACCACATAGGAGTGATTGCTTACATTGAGCCCTGACAAGATGGAACACCACATAGGAGTGATTGCTTACATTGAGCCCTGACAAGATGGAACACTACATAGGAGTGATTACTTACATTGAGCCCTGACAAGATGGAACACCACATAGGAGTGATTACTTACATTGAGCCCTGACAAGATGGAACACCACATAGGAGTGATTGCTTACATTGAGCCCTGACAAGATGGAACACCACATAGGAGTGATTGCTTACATTGAGCCCTGACAAGATGGAACACCACATAGGAGTGATTGCTTACATTGAGCCCTGACAAGATGGAACACCACATAGGAGTGATTACTTACATTGAGCCCTGACAAGATGGAACACCACATAGGAGTGATTGCTTACATTGAGCCCTGACAAGATGGAACACCACATAGGAGTGATTGCTTACATTGAACCCTGACAAGATGGAACACCACATAGGAGTGATTACTTACATTGATTCATGACAAGATGGAACACCACATAGGAGTGATTACTTACATTGAGCCCTGACAAGATGGAACACCACATAGGAGTGATTGCTTACATTGATTCATGACAAGATGGAACACCACATAGGAGTGATTGCTTACATTGATTCATGACAAGATGGAACACCACATAGGAGTGATTGCTTACATTGATTCATGACAAGATGGAACACCACATAGGAGTGATTGCTTACATTGATTCATGACAAGATGGAACACCACATAGGAGTGATTACTTACATTGATTCATGACAAGATGGAACACCTCATAGGAGTGATTGCTTACATTGAGCCCTGACAAGATGGAACACCACATAGGAGTGATTGCTTACATTGAGCCCTGACAAGATGGAACACCACATAGGAGTGATTGCTTACATTGAGCCCTGACAAGATGGAACACCACATAGGAGTGATTACTTACATTGAGCCCTGACAAGATGGAACACCACATAGGAGTGATTGCTTACATTGATTCATGACAAGATGGAACACCACATAGGAGTGATTGCTTACATTGATTCATGACAAGATGGAACACCACATAGGAGTGATTGCTTACATTGAGCCCTGACAAGATGGAACACCACATAGGAGTGATTACTTACATTGAGCCCTGACAAGATGGAACACCACATAGGAGTGATTGCTTACATTGATTCATGACAAGATGGAACACCACATAGGAGTGATTGCTTACATTGAGCCCTGACAAGATGGAACACCACATAGGAGTGATTACTTACATTGATTCATGACAAGATGGAACACCACATAGGAGTGATTACTTACATTGATTCATGACAAGATGGAACACCACATAGGAGTGATTACTTACATTGAGCCCTGACAAGATGGAACACCACATAGGAGTGATTGCTTACATTGATTCATGACAAGATGGAACACCACATAGGAGTGATTGCTTACATTGATTCATGACAAGATGGAACACCACATAGGAGTGATTGCTTACATTGATTCATGACAAGATGGAACACCACATAGGAGTGATTGCTTACATTGATTCATGACAAGATGGAACACCACATAGGAGTGATTACTTACATTGATTCATGACAAGATGGAACACCTCATAGGAGTGATTGCTTACATTGAGCCCTGACAAGATGGAACACCACATAGGAGTGATTGCTTACATTGATTCATGACAAGATGGAACACCACATAGGAGTGATTACTTACATTGAGTCTCAAATAATATGGAACATCATAATATGATGTATTGTTCTACTTAGAGGAAGGGGATGTAGTTGAACGGCTTGTTTAAGGTCCCAACTATGATGGGGCAGTATATATTTGGCTTATTCAAGAATCCTACCTTTTTTTAGCGTGATATTTGATAAGTAGTTCTATTTTTTCTGGCCGGAGCATTAGGTCTACCTCTAATGTTGATTTCAGAACGTATTCTGCAAGTCAGGGAATAAGAGGGAAGTATGGTGTTAGTTTCTGAAGACTTTCCACAAATTTTTCGTCACTCTATAGTTTGTGCTCTATTAACATTCCGTTTAAAGGAACATGTATATCCCTGTGTTATTTGTTTGAAAACATTTCATTTGAGTCAATGTCTGGTTTACTTATCTCTAGTCTTGCCTTTGTTCAGATGTTATGGATGTATACATGTCAAAGGGAGCTTATTCAATTCCAAGGGAAGTGGGTTTTGCTTAATATTAACTTTGAACTTGTTCTAATCATGCCTATCACTATGTCTGGGTAAATAGAGCTATATTCAGTGTACAACAGATTTATAACCATATTATCTGACGTTCAAAAGATAATTAAATATTAAATTACGAGCTCATACGTCAAACTCTATGTTGGCAGTTCTTATTGTTCGTAGAAAGTGAGCAGCACATGCTAATACTATAGCAATTATAGCAATTATCTAATCACCCTCTTTCTAGTGATTAGATTGTATAATTAAAGAAAAACAGAAGGAATAAAGATTAATAGACAAAATATTAGACCGAAAAAAAACCGTATTTTAGCCAGGAACAAACATGCAAACAGTGGCGTGTCGTGGAGTGTTGCAAGGATAGCAGACCTTGTTAAAACTGTACCTGTGATATGTTCTCGCCCATGTGGGCCCTATTTGACCAATCATACATATGCTCTGCTCTGCATGCCTGACCTGACCAATGAGTGTTCTACTGAGGTGTGTGACCAATTCAATGGTACAGTTTAAACTAATGCTGCTTACCCTGGCAACACTTCACGACAAGCCAATGCATGAAGAGTAGCTGATTTCAGAATATAACATTTTTACAAGGAGCGGAGGGGTAGGAAAAAATACGACACGTTACTTATTATTTGTATAAAATAGTTGGAACATTTGTAAACATAATTCTGTCGGTTAGGGACTAACATTAAATAAATAATAATCTCTTATTATAAAGAGAGGGTGAAGGGGTAGACTTGCAGCCAAAGATCTGCTACACCCAAGAGCACAACATGAGGATGAAAAACAATGCCCTTGAAGCTATGACGTCAACTTACGGCAAATATATATTTGATCCAAATGAGTAATAATTTACCTCAATAATAATAATATCTTCAGCGAAAATTGATTTAAAATAAATGAAAAATTATTGATTGTGACATATCCATTGGTGAAAGCTTCTTGCAATATGAATATTAATAAACAATACAATGCAACGCATCTAATTTTTTTTATCTTATAAAATATATTATATATATATATATTATATACATATAAATATATATATATATATATATTATATATATTATACTAAGAACATGTAACTTTTGTGAAACGAAATAATTAATATTTTTCCAGAAACTCCCCATAAAAAAGCTTAAATCGTATAATATATACTGTTACAGATGAGATTAAAAGAAGGAGAAAGAATGGAGAATGATTCTGAAGCTAATAAGAAGCTGTTCTGGAAGAGGGTAGAGACAACGAAACAAGGAGTGCAAGGAAATACCAATTAGGTTAAGAACGAACGTGGTGGACGGGTAGTACAAGCCTTCCATCGAGGAGAGCTAGGACGGGTAGTATGACATGTAGAACGAACAATATCACTGTGTGCCCCAAACAAAAGCCATCACATTCCTTTTTGTTTACATTTGATACATATTTTTGAGTTGTTCATAGTTTTCAAGGTTATTCACAGTTTTATAAACTTAATAGGAATGTTAAATAGATTTCTGTCACGTCGTAAATAATAGTCCTTGGAGTTTTTTGAAAATACAAATAAGCATTATTTGTGTTATCATAATCTTTAGATTGTGTTGATATTTGTTTCGGGTGTCACTTGTTGACCCCGGGTCAAACTTCATACCGGCACGTTTACTTACTTAACATTACCTACTATTTGTAACCTGGAAATTATTCGGCTCAGACAAATTCACAATTATTTATTTATTATAAATAAGCTAAGTATAATTAATTAAACCCGATGAGCACTAAGTTACGTTGCAGGCAAAATATTCACGCAAGTTACGAAATTATATCAAATCTGAAAATAACCCTATCACTATCATTCTATATGGCAAAAAATATTATATTTTGAGTCTTATAATTTGAAAATATTGTATGAAGGAGTTAAATTATCTCATTTTAAATTAAGTTACGGGAGCCAGGGTAGATATAAGAGGGTTTAAGGTAGAGTAATTATTGTGATTAGTCTTAGGCTGGCCATTAAAGGTGTTGGTTTTGGAGAGGTAATTATTTTGATTAGTCTTAGACTGGGCATTTAAATGTAGGTTTTGGTGGGGTAATTATTGTGATTGGTCTTAGACTGGGCATTTAGGTGTTGGTTTTGGCAGGGTAACTGGGAATGTTTAGTAGAATGGGTACTTGGTTGTGGGTACATAGCAAGGTAGCTTGGAATATTTAGTAGATTGGGCACTTGGTTGTGGGTATATAGCAAGGTAGCTGGGAATATTTAGTAGATTGGGCACTTGGTTGTGGGCTGATAGTGTTTAGAATATTGGGCACTTGGTTGTGGGTATATGAAAAGGTAGCTGGGAATATTTAGTGGATGGGTACTTGGTTGTGGCTATATAGTAAGGTAGCTGGGAATGGATAGTAGAGCTGGTTGAAATTGGTCACGTGACCACGCCTTCTCTATCTCTGATTGGCTGCTATAAATATCCTCCTTTCCCCCACCCCTGACCTCCTCCTGCCCCCTCTTCCCCCTCCCCTTCAGTCCTCCCCTACGGCTCCCTTGCCTACAAACCCCGGATATGTTGGTTCTTGATGATGAACTATTAATGATTGTTAATAAATTATTGCTAATTAATTATTGTTAATTAATTAATTGGTAGAATTGAGTTTTTATTCGGTGATTAGGGCGTTGTAGTTTATTTGGGGGGAGCATGAGGCCGCAGCACGAACCTCGCGCTATGGCTGTCGGGGGTAGAGTGTGATAAATGGTTCCCCTGCCTTTCACTTCCCCCCTCCTGTCGCAACCCTGGCACCAGTTTGGGGAGTCGACCAGTCAGGACAGGAATATATTGTGACCTCGGCAAGCTGGGTTTTCCCTGGCACAAATATGTCGTCCCAACAAGACGAGTTGAGACAAGAATAGATATTGAGGTCATTGACTAAGGGAAATGGGTTTTTCCTGGCACCAGATTAGCGGGAAGACAAGACAAGCTGGGACTCGTAAGGGACAAACAGTAAATAAAACACAGATATTACAAATATACATATATTTATTATCATAATTATACATTTTTACAGGAATGTCTCATATATTCATTCATACGTTTATCAACAGTGTCTTTTAGATGCGTTAGTAAAATTGTTTTTAGTTCACAAACCAGCATGTAATAGTCCCAACAGATGACTTGACGTGTATAGTAGGTAGCGCTGATAAAATCCAGGTTTTTGATGTGCGTTTCCACCGTAGGCTGTCCTAGGTCGATAACATCCGCCGATTCTGTTGGTGTGTCGCATACATCCACGATTAGAGTGTCGATAAAATCGTTGCAATAGTGGGCGACGGGTGTCGACCACATGTCCCGTCGGTCGACGGTGACGTTGATGAGGTCCCACACCACACAAAGACGCGCCCAGCTAGGTGCTATATAGGTGACCCGTTTGAGTCCGGCGTCTTATTTCTCACAGATGACGACCATACGGTCACCGCACATGCGTCTCAGAGAGATTTCATGATTAGTCAGACTAATCTTCGAGGAGGTTGCGTATTGCTAAAAAACTTTGATATGACAGACGTGTAGCTGCCCAGTTCTTGCCACTCTTTAAGGGTTAGACACAACGCAGTTCCTTCCACATTTTTCTAGCTAGACATAGGGCTTAAATTAGTTCTTGACGCTCATGCTGACGATGACTCGCTTGGCGTCGACTCCATCCAGGGGAACAATGTGTTGAAAATACTGGTTATGGCGAGTGGCTTCACCGGCTTTGCTTTGCGGGCGCAAACGTCTTGACATTCCATGATGTTTAGCGGCTATGGGCGGCACGTCGCTGAGACGCCCCTTTTATAGGCGCACGCCGCTTGGACACGGCCTCTTGAAGGGAGGCATGCACCTACAGTCTTGAAAAATCTATTGTAATATCTCACCACCTTAGCGTCGTTGGTTGTATGATTGGTGGGTGATAATAGGCTTTGAAAAGTTTTCCGCGGAATGTTCTGGGCACGATAGAGAAGGTACATGAGACAGTAATGGCCGCAAACGTATGAGGCGATTCTTTGAAGTTGTAGCGTGCTATGGGACGTGCGAGAAGTGTTTTTGCGACTAAATGCCAGATGCGACTTTATACGGGGTGGAAAACAATAACTGTCAAAGTATTCTCCCACGCCGTTCTTGTCGATAAAGATGGCGACCCAATGCATCCCAGGCTTGGTGTGCGGATCGGTGTTGATGACTAGAGGAGCAGGTCAAGCTATTCTTGCGGGTAGTTGATTAGCAAGGAAAATAACTGACTGTACAGAACGGAACCACGGGCTTGTTTTCAGCGCACGTCTTATGGTGTGCGTGTCCATCTTCAAGCATCCAATCTGGAAGTCCCCAGACGATAGTGGCCGAACAGAAATTCCATACAGAACCATGTGCCATGCACAGGGTGCGGCCCAATTTATGTGTTTTCATTGATGAACAACCTCTGTCGTACAGATCTACGATGGGTGTAGACATGTATCTGGCTAGAAACTTTTTCTTTTCTGACCCCTTGACGTAGACGGTTTATGCACGCATTGTACCACAGGAGATGAGGGATTCAAGCAGGCTGTAAGCTACAATACCACTATCCCAGGTGATACCGTGCAGATTGTTGACTATATAGTCGGATTTATTTCTGGCATCGGTGGAAAGTTCCTCGATAGCGTATGGGGGTTTTTAACACCCAATATTGAAGTAATTGCCGTATACAGATAATAACCTCAGTTCCTTGACGATAAACTTTTTGTTGTCGTCGATGAAGCTCTGGAAATCCACAATGACATCCATGGCTTAAATGAGGGGGTAAGATGTAGGAAGCCGTTTATATTAACTTCCATAATCTGTTACGAAGTTTCTGTCCTTGTCGCTGGTGATGATGTTGGGAAACTCCCCGTCCACTATACAGTTGACAGTTTCGGTGAGAGCCCTGGTGAAGCTCACTTCGATGCTCAGAGAACCGTGCCTCGTCAAATTCCAATGCGATGTCATGTGGGCTGACAGATTAGGTGTGAGATCGAAAGTATTGAGATGATATTCCTTGGGGAAGGCTTCTCGTGTAATATCACTACCTTAGTTCATGAAATGGATACCCGTTCCAGAAAACAGTGTATGGTAGGACATGGCATATTGTCCGTTTGAAAAATCGGGCTGTAGCGGTTTCGACGGCACTTGTTCTCCGTCCACGTACAGTGAGAAATGGTTCATGCCATAGGTTTGAAAGTTGAACGGGTTATTGGTGGCGTCTCCGTTGAACGAGGCGTTTGATACAAATCCCACGATGCATCGTTTGGGTAAATCTCCGGTGAATACGTTGTACAGTGATTTCCCTTGCACGCCCGTAGGAATAGTGAGTGTTTTTACTTCCACGCGTGTGATGGGATACTTTGCAGGGCTGACGTTTAATGCTTTGACATGTGCCAACAGTATAGAAGATGCTACTTTGACATGTTGCACTAGAAGGCCAGCTTCAGTGATGTGAACTTTAAAGTGAGGGAGTTCAGGTACGTCCATAAGACTAAACCCGTCACGGAAACGGACCAACTTGACTCTGAGTTTGGTGCCGTTCAAAAGGTATTTCTCTCGGTTAAACACGTCACCGAGTAGATACCCCAAAAGATCCACCGTCTTACTTTTTGTGGTGAGACTGCGACGGGCCTCAAATCCCTTGTTGCCTGCGTTAGCCTCCTCAAAGGTTCCAGGGCTGTCTGTGAACCACAGACCACAAGTCAAATGCGTTCTTTTGGCTTCCCTTTGTAATTGAGCAGCGTCTCAATGTACACTCTATAGACATACGTGTTGCTGGGCGGTGAGACTAGTTTTTGGTTTAAAAACACATCCACCTGTTGAAAAGCGAATGCAACCAGTTGTTGATGGGTGGAATCTGATCCACCTCTGTGAAAGCGCCACCGTCGGGTTTCATGATGGCAGCCCTGATATAGAGCATAGTCTGTGAAAGATCGATATAGAACTTGCCTTGTCCAGTAACGGTAAATTCTATGGGTGAATCATCGGTGAGGGAAGAGACAGATTTGTACTGGAGCCATTGCCCACTTTCAAGACTGGTTTGAGTGGGTGGCACGGAAAAGAGATCGAGGGTACTGCTGGCACACTCGCAGGACTGGGGGTGTAGAAACTACATTTCAGCTGAAAATATCTTTAGCTTCTTTCTTGACCTTTGACGACAGAAGACTGACGTCGTTGCTTCTTACGACGCCCTTTTATAGCCGGAGCCAGTCATCAGCGTGTTGATCTTCTGTTCAGCCTTGCGTTTCAGTTATGTTCCAGACTCGCCTACACGTTGCCGTAGGGTCTATTTGAAAGGACGCCGTTTATTGGCAACGTCGGAGAGCACGTGGATACCCGTATGAAGCGCCTGTTTTCCAATGGGTTTTACGCCACATCTCAGCAACGGTACGAAGCTTTTGAAAAGGCCACTGAAAAAACTTCCTATCCCATGCCCTCATTGTTAGGGAACACCGTGGTGGATAGAATATATTCCTGTTCCAGCCTGGTTGACGTAGTATCTTTGGTAGGGGCAGTTCATGTTGAGCAGCGTCGAAAATGAAGTTTCACGCATACTTTTCCAAATTCGAATGGTACGGGTTCACCCGTGTCAGTTCTTATATTGATTTCCATGCTTTCAATTTCCCTTCTAAGCACAGGCATGTAGTTCAACGGATCATAGCTAACTGTCTTATGTATACCGTAGAGAGAGTTTAGGTTGTTGATACCGACGATACGTAACAACGGTGCCACAATGTCGCCCACGGGCTGAGGATCGACGATATCCGTGTAGATGTACATTTGCGAGGTCAAGCTTAGTAGAATGTTGGCGGCGTAGGTGACCGTGGTACTTTGATCAGATTAATCTGAGGATCGAAACCGAGCTGTAGACTTAGTTGGTTTGATAGAGTCAGCAACTGTATATTTGGTGAAAAATAAATTCCACTTTTTTGTTGGGGTTTGTGTACTTGAATACAATGCCAGAATCCCCTTTAAACGCCCCTACGTCGTTTAAAGCTTTGATTAATTAATGGATAGTGCTGTAGTTTCCAGCAGGGATATGATCCTTGAATAATCGTTCCACACATTTAGCGTCCACCTTGTTGTACCATACATTATTTTGTCCCTCGGGTACGGTGGTGAAAGAACAAGGATATTGGAATTCAGCCAGATCAACTACCCACCGCCCGTCGAGTGTAAGACGGTAAGGAAGTTGCGTGGTGAAATTCGTGAGGGTGTTTTTCGGGAAATATCCCATAGAGCTGTCAATCGGCAAAGTGATTTAAAACTGGTCCTTCATGGCAGGGCGCTGACGTAACTGGCTGGAATCCAAGAATTAAGCTGGGTGGGGTAACCTTTCCACTGCACGTACACTTTCTTTCTGGCAACTTTACCCTTGACACGTAGTATTTTATCAACTTTAAAAGTTTCGGGGAGACGTACAAGTTGCAATATTTGTTCGTAAAACTTCCCCTCCACCTCTTCGCCATCAAGATCGGTGAGTCTGTAGACGACAGGTTGTCGCAACACGACACTGCTGACTTTAAAATCTCTTCGCTCCAATTGCTTTCGTAGCCCTGTTCAAAAAGCATTTTGGATTTGTTAATACGCACTGTGTCACCAACTTTTATTTTCGGCTTCAAGTTTGGATACCTTTTGCCGTACAGATTATCTCTGATCTCTGACTTGAAGCACTTTAGTTCCTGAAACGTCAACTGGTGCCATCTTTATTACTGGAATGTTTTGCGCTGTTGTAAGCGTCGACTAGATCTTGGAGGACGTTCAAATACCGATACGTGTTATTTTTGGTAAAGTAGCGCCACATGCGTCCTTGGAGAGTTATTTTGAATCGTTCCATGATGCTTGCCTTCACGTCTGGATTATGAGTGGTATAGTAATGCACGCCTTCTTGCTTGAGAAATTTCCGGATTAGATGTGCCGTGAACTCTGTCCCCTTGTCCATATGTATACTTAGAGGTTTACGGCCGCTTTGTTTGAAAATGTCCCGAAAGGCGTCTCTCACGACGCTCCCCGTCTGGGATGGAAGCGTCCTCGCCCATGCCATCTTACTAAACACGTCGATGACGGTGAGAAAGTACACTGCACCGTCGTTGTGTTTTCCGAGACTTCGAATATCGTTGAGATCGGCTTGCCAGAGATCGTCAATGTTTGAAACAACGTACTTGTTGCGTGGAAACCTTTTTAGCACTGGTTTGTTTAGGGTATAAGTGTCCTGCGCACGAAGCCATTCTAGTACTTTTCTGGGATCTTTCTTGGACGCCTCTATGAGCAACGCCGCCCCTGCAAACCCTGCAGGATGAGAAGGGTCGTAGTAGATGTCAGCTAAACGGTCCATTAAGCTCTGAATGGCAGCCACCTGTTTTCTTACACCCTCTTCAGTTTCTTCTTCTTAGGGCGTTGCGATGGTGTAAGTGGTACCACACGGGCGTCGGATCACTAATGGGCGCCAAACGTTTCAGATTTACAATAAATTCTTTTGGAACGTTTATTTTTTGCAGCACCGTGAGGTTCTCTTGCCACCCTGACGGTTCACTGTGTCTTCTTGCTCTGACCAGATCATTGACTAAATCCACAATATTGGATCCACGGAGAGGCGTATCTTGAATACTCACTTCTCCGTTTGAGTCCCAAGAGATGCCGCCTCGGGAAATGATATGTTCTAGTAAAAGTACAGATTTTTTACGTGCCTGTGATGGTACAGTATTAAGTAAAGCAGGGATAGAAAGTACAGACTCTTCAGGGGTTGCGAAGGTGGAGTTGGTATTTTCAGATGGTGGAGGGTGTTGACTAAAGTGCAGATAGCGCTGTAGCACTTGTTGGTATAAAGTCCATTTAGACTTGTCGTCACATTTTGGAGCGAATATTTTTTCCATTTCCTTGTCCAACTCGGAGACCACTAGATTTGTTGCCGATGCTACTGGTTGGTGGTGTTGCTAGTAACGATGTATTGTTTCAGTGGACACTAATATTATCTTTTTCGTGTTTTCCATTTATTTACTTGTTGAATAAGGAACCAAGGACACCACTGATTAAAGTGGCTAAAAGTAAGGGCAAGAACGCTCCTCCTCTCTGAACTAGAAGTTGTCTCTTCTTCTTCCAGCACTCTCCTCGTTTGACCAGTTTGCGCAACACCTGCTTGTGAGCACGTAACTTTGTCTTTCGCACATTTTTCAATGGCACCCGCCCTTTTAAAGTGTTGTAGGCACACTCGCATACAGAGTCAACTAGTTTCTTGTCGGCCGTTTTCATCAAGGCGACACGTTGCTGCGGATTCATGCGATACATCGCACGTAGCAGAGGAGCTTGCTTCAACACTTTGGGACTCATGGTTATAAAATGATCTATAATCGGGAAGTGTCGGTGTTTTTATAGCTTTTGCGTGGTAGGTACACGCAGCAGCTGACATTTGTGCGGGTTTTATATATGAACCATTCTGGTGTACCTTGCTTGAAATCTAACAATATATAGCCGTGAGGCGTACTTGTAGCATCGGTGTAAGCCTCTTGTAAAACACGGGGATTTTCAGGACAGACTTGTCGTGCAAAGTGTTGAATCTGAGCTTTATCCCGGGAATTTTTAAAAAGCACGATATAATGTGTGTTTAAGGAAATTTCTCTTTGGCCCTGGCCCTGGTGGAATATATTTTGTGTAAGGTACATGACGCTAATATTTTGATGGGTGCATCCTTTGGTGAAAATATCGACGATCACTTCATTGGCTTCACGCATCAGGTCGTCCAAGATAATCAGCTGTGGAGAGTTATTACAGTTGTCATCCATTTCCGGCATACCCTTACAGAATATGACGCGGGCACTTGCCCCATCTTGTTCGAATCTCGGTTGCTATAAAGCATAATACCATGTGATTTTATCAAATTTAACGTCACACATTGTGTCCAAGTGACGGATAAAGTCTGCTACAAAGCAGTGGAAAGGTTACCCCACCAAGTTTAATTCTTGGATTCCTGCCAGTTACTTCAGCATCCTTCCATGAAGTATCAGCTTCACATCACTTTGCTGAGCGACAGCTCTATGGGATATTTCCCGGAAAATACTCTCGTGAATTTCACCAAACAACAACCTTATTGTCTTACACTCGATGGATAGTGGGAAGTCGCTCTCGCCAATTTCCAATATCATGGTTCTTTCACCGCCGTATCTGAGGGTCAAAATATCATATGTGTACATTAACGGCGTGGAACAAACTTTCAAGGATTACATCCCGTCTGGAAATTACAGCACTATTCATAACTTTTTCAAGGCCCTAAACGATTTATAGGTGTTTAAATGGTATTCCGGAGTTATTTCAATTACACAAACCCTAGCTAAAAGGTGGGCATTGTCACTACTTTACCAAATATACAGCTGCTGACTCTATATATTCAACGGAGTCTAGAGATTGGTTTCAAACCGAGGACTAATCTTGTCAAAGTCCAAAAGCCATCGTACGCCACCAAATTTATACCGGCCATACCCTACCAAATGTACATATACATGGATATCGTCGATCCACAGCCCGTGGGTGACATTGTGGCAATAGGTATCAACAATTCTATCAACAATTCCAACTAAGTATATGGAAGCATAAGACCATTAGCTATACTCAGTTTCTCTACGTGCCCGTAATTAGACGGGGAATTGAAAGTTTGGAAATCAAGATAAGGACAGACATGGGTGAACCTGTACCAATTGGGTTTGGAAAAGTGTGCGTGAAACTTCGTTTTCGACGCTGCTCAACATTAACTGTTCCTACCCAGGATACTACGTCAACCAGTCTTGAACAGTTATGTATTAGATCTGCCACGGTGTTCCCTATAAACTCGGGCATGGAATAGGAAGTTTTTTCAGCAGCTTGTTCAAGAGCATCGTACTGCTGTTGAGAAGCGGTGCTAAAGTCATTGAAAACAGGCACTTCATACGGGTATCGACGTGCTCGCTGACGTCATTAATGAGCGTCGTCCCTTCAGAGAGGCCCTACGCCAGCGTGCCAGTGAGGCTGTATAAACCTGAAATGAAAGGTGGAATAGAAGATCGACACACTGTTGTCTGGCTCAGGCTAAAAGAGCGTTGTAACAAGTGCCGATGTTAGTCTTGTGTCATTTACCGACGTAAGAAGGTCACCAATAAAAAGAAGAAGAAATAGGTGGTAGATATTTTAAGTTTAAATGTACTTCCACACCCCCAGTCCTGCGAGTGTAGGTCTGTATGACAGATGTTTTCGTCTTTGAAAACCCTTAAACTGGGACACACCATCATTCATACGCAAAAACGTTTCCCACTGGTCTTATAACACGGGACAGCTTGAAGGCATAGTCTCAGACGTTTGCAGCCATTACTGTCTCATGCACCCTCTCTCGTACCCAGAAAACTCCAATGAAGACTTTCCTTGCCTTATTGTCACCCACCAATCATTCATACAATGACGCCAAGGTGTTGAGATATTACAATATATTTTTCAAGACATCATCGTATTGCCACCAATCATGATACTGCCCCCACCAGCGTGCACATTCCCCCCCCCCGTTGGCTATAAAAGAACCTCCCAATGGCGTGTCAACCCTATTTACTACAGTTATCGATGCTATCACACATCATAGAAGGTCAAGACGTTTGCACCCACAAATCAAAGCTGGGGAAGCCACTCGCCATCACCAGTATTTTTAACACGTTGTTTCCACTGGACAAAGTCGACGATAAGCAAGTAATTGTCGCCATGAGTCTCAAGAACAGCTCTACACCCTTTGCCCAGCTTGAAAAATGTGTAGGGAATTGTGCGGTGTTTAAATGTACAGTGTGGCAATAACTGGGCAACTACAAGTCGGTCATATCAAAGTTTTTAAGCAACACGTGGCCTCCTCAAAATATTAGTGTGACTAATCATGAAATCTCTCTGAGACGCATGGGCGGTGACCATCTGGTCGTCATCAGTGAGAAAAATGACGACGGACTCAAACGAGTTGCCTATCTCAAACCTAGCTGGGCGCGTATTTGTGAGTCGTGGGACCTGATGGACGTCGCCATCAACCAATGGCATATGTGGTCAACACCCGTCCCCCAATATTGCGATTATTTGGTCAATACACTCGTCATGGATGTAATCGACACACTAGACCGTGTATATCATCAACATCCAACAGCCTACGGTGGAAACGCACATCGGTAACCTGGACCTCATCAGTGCTAATTACATTACACGTCAAGTCGTCGGTTTGGGCTATTAAATATTGGATTGGAAATATAAAATAATTTTACTAACACATATAAGATACACTCTAGAAAATGAACGAATATATGCGTTATTCGTATAAAAATATATATTTTGTAATATCGTGTTTTATTCATACAAACCCGTTTCCCTATTCCTATCACAACACGTATAGTCGCAAACCTGTCACCAGTAATGAATCTCGACATGCCTAAACGCCAATATAGCACTAGGTATAAGTCATCACCCCTGATTATTATTGTCTCGACTTGTCTAACCGCCAATCTGGCGCCAGGTGTAAGTCATCACCACTGGTTATTCTTGCCTCGACTTGAGATCACTTAAGTTGGCCCCCCCACCACATCAAAATTAAAATTTAAGTGTACCACCGTTTTGCACCTATTTTGCACCGTTTTGCACCCAAGTATTACGTTTTGCACCCTAACCCCAAAGACGCTACGACTGTTTATGTGAAGGGGGGGCCAAGTTAATAGTAGCCCCCCCAATATCAAAATGTCGGATTTTTTTATACCAGCTTAAAAGTCCTGTTATGCACCATTTTGCACCCAAGTATGTCGTTTTGCACCTGATTAGTTTTGCAGGGAAAAAATATTTAAAAGTGATAAAGGTGGGGGGCCAAGTTAAGCGTAGCCCCCCCACTCACTAATTGAATGGTTTTTTTATTCTAAAATAAACGTCCTGTTTTGCACCCAAGTATGGTGTTTTGCACCTTAAAAGATTAGCGGGGAAAAAAATATTTAAAAAAAATTAAGTCGTTGGACCCTTCCTCCGGCCCCACACCTCAAATTAAGATTATAAATATGCCATCGTTTAACACTTTTTTGGCACCGTTTCGAACCCAAGTACTAAGATTTACAAACCAACCCCAGAGAGAGTACGATTGTTTTTGTTTGGGGACGAGGGCCACAATTTTTTTTTTAATTCAAATTTAAAAGTATTGATCTGTACCGTTTTGCCCCCAAGTATGACGTTTTACAGCTTAATAGTTTTGAAAGAAAAGAATCAATCAAATCAAAGATCCGAATTAATCAATGAGCCAAGTTCAATGCATGCATTGTTTTCCCAAATATAAATTGTGATATTTCTTATGATCATATAAAATGTATTTTTGCACTCAAACATGAAGTTTTAAACATTAATAGTTTAGCCTGCAGAAAATAATAATTAATTAGAACACAAAATTATAGTGTCTTATTGATTTCACGAGCTTCCAAGATTTATAAATGTGTTTAGTTTCAAACTCTCTCTGCCCAATGTTTTACACCTTAATAATTAATTTAATTTAAAGTATAAATAAATATATTGTTTTAATGTCTTGCTTGGATACCGTTTTACACACTAGTTTCTTTTTCTTTAGTTTTGATACCTTTTTACACTGCTATACATGTGTCTTATATTTGAGTTTTGGTGTCACCAAATTTGAAAATTATTGCCTTGTTAATGACATTTCTTTTGTCTATGGACAAGACTGATGACCTTTTCGACATTTACTGGTAACATTTCTCAAGACTAAAATGTTTACTGTGCAATTGTCAGTCCCAATAGTTATTTAGCCCATGTGGATAGTTTATAGGAACAGAACTATGAGCTTATTTTATGGAATGTATTCAAGCTGGAAGGGTGTAGGCCTACATGGGTATCTCTTGGAGTTGAAATCTACTATTTTCCTATAAAAGTGTTGTATATTATTATAAAGTTTTCATTAATTTATATACAATAAAGTTGTGCATTATAAAATTATTTATTGATATCTAGAATAAACGACACTTTTCCTCATTTACGGAAATTACTAGTTGTCAAACAACATACTTTGGTGGAAAATGGTGCGTAATAGGACTTTTAAGCTGGCATAAAAAAATCCAACATTTTGAAATGGGGGGGGGCTACTATTAACTTGGACCCCCCTTCACATAAAGAGTCATAGCCTCTTTGGGGTTAGGGTGCAAAACGTAATACTTGGGAGAAAAACGGTGCAAAATAGGTGTAAAAAGGTGGTACATTAATTTTAATTTTGATGGGGTGGGGCGGCCAAATTAAGTGATCTCTCGACATATCTAACCACCAATTTAGCACAAGGTATAAGTTATCACCACTGGTTATTCTTGCCTCGACATGTCAAACCACTAATCTGGCGCCAGGTGTAAGTCCTCACCACTGGTTATTCTTGCCTCGAAATGTAAAACCAATAATCTGGCGCCAGGTGTAAGTCGTCACGAATTATTATTCTTGCCTCGACATGTCTAACCTCCAATCTAGCACTAGCTGTAATTAATCACCACTGGTTATTCATGCCTCGACATGTCTAACCACCAATTTGGGGCCAGGTGTAAGTCATCACCAATTATAATTCTTGCCACGTCTTGTCTAACCACCAATCAGGCGCCAGGTGTAAGTCATAACCACTGGTTATTGTTGCCTCGACATGTCTAACCATCAATCTGGGGCCAGGTGTAAGTCATCACCACTGGTTATTCTTAATTCGACATGTCTAACGAAAATCTGGGGCCAGGTGTAAGTCATCACCAATTATTATTCTTGTCTCGACATATCTACCTGCCAATCTGACGCCAGGTGTAAGTCATCACCAATTATTATTCTTGCCTCGTCTTGTCTAACCACCAATCAGGCGCCAGGTGTAAGTCATCACCACTGGTTATTGTTGCCTTGACATGTCTAACCACCAATCTGGGCCCAGGTGTAAGTCATCACCACTGGTTATTCTTAATTCGACATGTCTAACCACCAATCTGGGGCCAGGTGTAAGTCATCACCAATTCTTATTCTTGCCTCGACATATCTAACCACCATTCTGGCGCCAGGTGTAAGTCATCACCACTGGTTATTCTTGCCTCGACATGTCTAACCACCAATCTGCCGACAGGTGTAAGTCATCACAACTGGTTATTCTTGCCTCGACATGTCTAACTGCCAATCTGACGCAAGGTGTTAGTCATCACCAAAGGTTATTCTTAATTCGACATGTCTAACCGCCAATCTGGCGCAAGGTGTTAGTCATCACAACTGGTTATTCATTCCTTGACATGTCTAACAGCCAATCTGGCGCCAGGTGTAAGTCATCACAACTGGTTATTCATTCCTCGACATGTCTAACCGCCAATCTGGCGCCAGGTGTAAGTCATCACAACTGGTTATTCATTCCTCGACATGTCTAACCACCAATCTGGCACCAGGTGTAAGTCATCAAAACTGGTTATTAATTCCTTGACATGTCTAACCACCAATCTGGCGCCAGGTGTATGTCATCACCACTGGTTATTCTTGCCTCGACATGTCAAACCACCTATCTGGCGCCAGGTGTAAGTCCTCACCACTTGTTATTCTTGCCTCGACATGTCAAACCACCAATCTGGCGCCAGGTGTAAGTCGTCACCAATTATTATTCTTGCCTCGACATGTCTAACCACCAATTTAGCACCAGGTATAAGTCATCACCAATTATTATTCTTGCCTCGACATGTCTAACCACCAATCTAGCACTAGATCTAAGTCATCACAACTGGTTATTCTTGTCTCGACATGTCTAACCACCAATCAGGTGCCAGATGTAAGTCATCACCACTGGTTATTCTTAATTCGACATGTCTAACCGCCAATCTGGTGCCAGGTGTAAGTCATCACCACTGGTTATTCTTGCCCCGACATGTCTAACCGACAAACTGGCGCCAGGTGTAAGTCCTCACCACTGGTTATTCTTGCCTCGACATGTCAAACCACCAATCTGGCGCCAGGTGTAAGTCCTCACCGCTGGTTATTTTTGCCTCGACATGTCAAACCACCAATCTGGCGCAAGGTGTAAGTCGTCACCAATTATTATTCTTGCCTCGACATGTCTAACTACCAATTTAGCACCCGGTATAAGTCATCACCAATTATTATTCTTGCCTCGACATGTCTAACCACCAATCTGGCACCAGGTATAAGTTATCACCACTGGTAATTCTTGCCTCGACATTTCTAACCACCAATCTGGCGCAAGGTGTAAGTCATTACCACTGGTTATTCTTCCTTCTACCTGTCTAACCACCAATCTGGCACCAGGTATAAGTCATCACCACTGGCTATTCTCGCCTCTACATGTCTAAACACCAATCTGGCACCTGGTATAAGTCATCACCACTGGTTATTCTTGCCTCGACATTTCTAACCACCAAACTGGCACCAGGTATAAATTATCACCACTTGTTATTCTGGCCTCGACATATCTAACCACCAATCTGGCACCAGGTGTAAGTCATAACCAATTATTATTCTTGCTTCGACATGACTAACCACCAACCTGGCGCCAGGTGTAAGCCATCACCAATTATTATTCCTGCCTCCTTATGTCTAACCACCAATCTAGCGCCAGGTGAAAGTTATCACCACTGGTTATTCTTGCCTCGACATGTCTAACCGCCAATATTGGGCTAGGTGTTAGTCATCACCCCTTATTATTCTTGCCTCGACATGTCTAACCACCCATCTGGGTCCAGGAGTAAGTCATCACCAATTATTATTCTTGCCTCGACAGGTCTATCCGCCAATCTGGAGCCAGGTGTAAGTCATCACCAATTATTATTCTTGCCTCGACATGTCTAACCACCAATTTGGTGCCAGGTGTAAGTCATCACCAATTATTATTCTTTCCTCGACTTTCTAACCACCAATCTGGCGCCAGGTGTAAGTCATCACCACTGGTTATTCTTGCCTCGACATGTCTAACCACCAATCTAGCACCAGGTGTAAGCCATCACCCCTGATTATTCTTGCCTCGACATGTCTAACCACCAATCTAGCACCAGGTGTAAGTCATCACCAATTATTATTCTTGCCTCGACTTGTCTAACCACCAATTTGGTGCCAGGTGTAAGTCATCACCAATTATTATTCTTGCCTCGACATGTCTAACCACCAATCTGGCGCCAGGTGTAAGTCATCACCACTGGTTATTCCTGCCTCGACATGTCTGGCCACCAATCTAGCGCCAGGTGTAAGTCATCACCAATTATTATTTTTGTCTCAACATGTCTAACCAACAATCTGGCTAGGTGTAAGTCATAACCAATTATTAATCTTGCCTCGACATGTCTAACCACCAATCTGGGTCCAGGTGTAATTCATCACCAATTATTATTCTTGCCTCGTTATGTCTAACCACCAATCTAGCGCCAGGTGAAAGTCATCACCACTGGTTATTCTTGTCTCAACATGTCTAACCACCAATATAGCGCCATGTGTAAGTCATCACCAATTATTATTTTTGCCTCGACATGTCTAACCAACAATCTGGGACCAGGTGTATGTCATCACCAATTATTATTTTTGCCTCGACATGTGTAACCGCCAATCTGGGACCAAGTATAAGTCATCACCAATTATTATTCTTGCCTCGACATGTCTAACCAACAATCTGGTGCTAGGTGTAAGTCATCACCAATTATAATTTTTGGCTCGACATGTCTAACCACCAATCTGGGGCCAGGTGTAAGTCATCACCAATTATTATTCTTGCCTCGACATGTATAACCAACAATCTGGCTCTAGGTTTATGTCATCACCAATTATAATTTTTGCCTCGACATGTCTAACCACCAATCTGGGGCCAGGTGTAAGTCATCACCATTTATTATTCTCTCCTCGACATGTCTAACCACCAATCTAGCACCAGGTGTAAGTCATCACCAATTATTATTCTTGCCTCGTTATGTCTAACCACCAATCTAGTGCCAGGTGAATCTCATCACCACTGGTTATTCTTGCCTCGACATGTCTAACCACCAATCTGGGGCCAGGTGTAAGTCATCACCAATTATTATTCTTGCCTCGACATGTCTAACCACCAATATAGCGCCATGTGTAAGTCATCACCAATTATTATTTTTGCCTCGACATGTCTAATCAACAATCTGGGACCAAGTGTAAGTCATCACCAACTATTATTTTTGCCTCGACATGTCTAACCAACAATCTGGCGCTAGGTGTAAGTCATCACCAATTATAATTTTTGGCTCGACATGTCTAACCACCAATCTGGGGCCAGGTGTAAGTCAACACAAATTATTATTCTTGCCTCGACATGTCTAACCACCAATCTAGCGCCAGGTGTAAGTCATCACCATTTATTATTCTCTCCTCGGCATGTCTAACCACCAATCTAGCGCCATGTGTAAGTCATCACCAATTATTATTTTTGCCTCGACATGTCTAACCACCAATCTGGGGCCAGGTGTAAGTCATCACCAATTATTATTCTTGCCTCGACATGTCTAACCACCAATCTAGCGCCAGGTGTAAGCCATCACCCCTGTTTATTCTTGCCTCGACATGTTTAACCGCGAATCTAGCGCCAGTCATAGCTTTTTACGTCATCAGGGTCGGCCGTGATTATTCTTGTCTTGACTTGTGTATACCTCAGGTTTGATTCCTTATGATCACGACATCACTCGTCTCCAGAATAGATTCAGAGGCTTGCGACAGGGAGACTGGACCAGTAGCTCGCACTCTATGTTAGACAGTCATCAACAGAAGAGGCCAGTTCACGCTCCAGCCCTCACTAGCGATGGAACTAGATAGTATTGTGACATTGAGCCTGTATGGGAGGTGGCAAACAGACAGGATGAACACAAGCTTTGCGTGAACACCATCGTGGAAGGAGTGTACAATGCTAGGAGCTGGACGCTCCCACTATTAAAAACTGCCCCAACCAGCCCCGAAAGATCTCCCACACTAACCCCCAATCCTGGCCAGGCATTCGATCCAATGGGGCAGACACAATAACAATGTGGCACACATACAATCAATTAGTACACACATTTCAATCTAATGGAGCACACATTAATAGATCAAATGGGACATACATTGCGAACAAAATAGGCAGGATTGAACAAGTTAGCGAAAGAATAAACCCCTACAAACCAGGTCAATGACCTCCACAGTGTCTAACACCATTGTACCACCATAGACCGATACCGAATTAAAAAAAGGGTAAAAAAATCTTTAAAAAACTGATATAAAGAAGGTAATTTACTAGGGAGATTGTACTACTTATATATATTTTTTAGTTTGTGCCCATATACTAATTTTATTCGAAGAATGCTATATACTATGTTGAGAACGTTCTTCCCTTTTTTTTTGCCTTAAATGAACTATCTTAACTCTCTAAAAATGTATGTGTAGAGCTTACGCTAGATAGCAAGTCTTAGCGTGGTCGGTCTAGAGTCTGGAGCTCAGGCTTAGTAGCACATATTAATAATATTATGGACAGACGACCTTGCGAAAACCACTTTCTCGGGTCATGGTCATCCAACATCGACATCCGTCAAAATAGCAAAATCAATTTTTATCTTATTTTTGACTTCAACTCTCATAGAGTTCACAAGTGAGTAAAAAAAGTTTTGGTGTCATACTGGGATACATTTTTATTAGAAGACTATAAATCAAAACAAGTTGCATGAAAATTGCGTGTCACTTTGCATTTTCGTCATCAAAACTCTACAATAATTATAACAGTTTGTGTAGCATTAAAATATTTGTTTGACATAAAGCTAAACTGATCTTATTGTATGACCATTATACGTAAACATAATATTAGTAATCAACATTAATTGTGTCTGCTTGAATCCAGAGTCTCGATACCAACATAAAATACAGACATAGAATTCATAAATGTATTAAAGTGAGATCATAATTTAAAATACACCTTGTTTGGTTTGAATAATTTGTCTATTGAAATACCTTTTAGCAAGGCTAAAGCCGAATCCAAGTTTCAGAAGGGTGGAGGGGGAGGGAGCTCAGTGTTGGAACGTTATAAAAAGAAACTTACACAGATCAGTATTTGTGTAAGTTTCTAAATGTATAGTTTCTCCCCTCTAAATGAGAACATTAAGCGCTTCTTAAATAAAGTTATAATCCAGGAGGGGGATTTTTGAGGGGGGGAATCTTTTTGGTTTGAAAATAATCTCCTCTTTTGTGATAATTTTCCCCTTTCTTTTTCATTTCACTAACCCTTTTATTTTAGAAAATGTTTACCATGCTTCTTATGGCATCAAACTATAATATTTTTTTAAATAAGGAGAGAACCATTCTAAATATCTTTTAGGGGCATCACATTTTTTGTGTGCATAAAACCACTTCTTATTCTAGATATGAATATTTTTCAAATATATTCCAGATTAGGACGATTCTAATACCTTAAAGACATCCAATGGTCAAACGTTTTCAGGTGAGTGCTCCAAATGACAGAGAAAGGGGACCGCTAGCCTGGGTTAGAGTTGGGACTGTTTTGAGCCCTAGATAGTCAACAGCCCCTTTGACCAACCTTGCCAGATTCAGTTAGGAAATAACTTTATTGACAGTTACAAGAGTTACTCAAAACAATTTTCCTAAAGGTATATTTCATTTGGTGCTATCTGCAGCAGTTAGTTCTAGAGTAAAAGTAAGATTTTTTTAGTAAAATGCTATCAGTTATAACCTTAAAAAAATATATTTGTAATTTATAAAATCTCTTCCTAATAAAAACGAAATTAGACTAGATTGGTTTGTTAGCCTACTGGAATTCATAGCGTTAACTTAGAAAACAAAATTTAACATTTGGAATAAGTATACCAGTTTAAACTACACAATATCTAGCTAGTTAACATTAATATCCACTTAGGTGGCAACATGGTTTAAGGCGTCATTCTCGCAATAGACTAGCATTCCAATGACGTGAGATCGAGGTTCGAATCTTTGTTGCGTGTACTGTGGGTGGTATTTTTTAATGGTTTTCCATGCAAATTTGGTCAAAATTCCTCTAAAGTTAACCATCCTAAGTCCTAGCCAATTATCGTTATTATTAGATAAGCGTGTAAACCGAACGGGTAGTAAGAAGCGGTGCTAGAAACACTCGCCTTGAATACACACTAGATGAGCAAAACTATCGCCTTCACTAAACACTTACTAAATGAGCAAAACTCTCGCCTTGACTAAACACTTACTAAATGAGCAAAACTCTCGCATTGACTACTCACTAAATGAGCAAAACTCTCGCCTTGTCTACTCACTAAATGAACAAAGCTCTCGCCTTCGCTACTCACTAAATGAACAAAACTATCGCCTTCACTACTCACTAAATGAGCAAAACACTCGACTTGTCTACTCACAAAATGAACAAAACTCTCGCCTTCAATACTAACTAAATGAGCAAAACTCTCGACTTGTCTGTTCACTAAATGAGCAAAACTCTCGCCTTGTCTACTCACTAAATGAACAAAGCTCTCACCTTCACTACTCACTAAATGAGCTAAACTCTCGCCTTGTCTACTCACTAAATGAGAAAAACTCTCACCTTGTCTACTCACTAAATGAGCAAAACTCTCGCCTTGTCTACTCACTAAATGAACAAAGCTCTCGCCTTGTCTACTCACTAAATGAGCAAAACTCTCGCCTTGTCTACTCAGTAAATGAACAAAGCTCTCGCCTTGTCTACTCACTAAATAAAAAAATTCTCGCCTTCAATACCAACTAAATGAGCTAAACTCTCGACTTGTCTACTCACTGAATGAGCAAAAACTCTCGCCTTGTCTACTCACTAAATGAGCAAAACTCTCGACTTGTCTGTTCACTAAATGAGCAAAACTCTCGCCTTGACTAAACACTTACTAAATGAGCAAAACTCTCGCATTGACTACTAACTAAATGAGCAAAACTCTCGCCTTGTCTACTCACTAAATTAACAAAGCTCTCACCTTCACTACTCACTAAATGAGCTAAACTCTCGCCTTGTCTACTCACTAAATG
The DNA here is from genome assembly GCA_039000515.1 of Timema cristinae. Taxonomy (NCBI): domain Eukaryota; kingdom Metazoa; phylum Arthropoda; class Insecta; order Phasmatodea; family Timematidae; genus Timema; species Timema cristinae. The sequence continues at coordinate 48,133,827 of JBCFYV010001001.1, read as the reverse complement.
AGAAAAACTCTCACCTTGTCTACTCACTAAATGAGCGAAACTCTCGCCTTGTCTACTCACTAAATGAACAAAGCTCTCGCCTTGTCTACTCACTAAATGAGCAAAACTCTCGCCTTGTCTACTCAGTAAATGAACAAAGCTCTCGCCTTGTCTACTCACTAAATAAAAAAATTCTCGCCTTCAATACCAACTAAATGAGCTAAACTCTCGACTTGTCTACTCACTGAATGAGCAAAACTCTCGCCTTGTCTACTCACTAAATGAGCAAAACTCTCGACTTGTCTGTTCACTAAATGAGCAAAACTCTCGCCTTGACTAAACACTTACTAAATGAGCAAAACTCTCGCATTGACTACTAACTAAATGAGCAAAACTCTCGCCTTGTCTACTCACTAAATTAACAAAGCTCTCACCTTCACTACTCACTAAATGAGCTAAACTCTCGCCTTGTCTACTCACTAAATGAGAAAAACTCTCACCTTGTCTACTCACTAAATGAGCAAAACTCTCGCCTTTTCTACTCACTAAATGAATAAAGCTCTCGCCTTGTCTACTCACTAAATGAGCAAAACTCTCGCCTTGTCTACTCAGTAAATGAACAAAGCTCTCGCCTTGTCTACTCACTAAATAAAAAAATTCTCGCCTTCAATACCAACTAAATGAGCTAAACTCTCGACTTGTCTACTCACTGAATGAGCAAAACTCTCGCCTTGTCTACTCACTAAATGAGCAAAACTCTCGACTTGTCTGTTCACTAAATGAGCAAAACTCTCGCCTTGACTAAACACTTACTAAATGAGCAAAACTCTCGCATTGACTACTAACTAAATGAGCAAAACTCTCGCCTTGTCTACTCACTAAATTAACAAAGCTCTCACCTTCACTACTCACTAAATGAGCTAAACTCTCGCCTTGTCTACTCACTAAATGAGAAAAACTCTCACCTTGTCTACTCACTAAATGAGCGAAACTCTCGCCTTGTCTACTCACTAAATGAACAAAGCTCTCGCCTTGTCTACTCACTAAATGAGCAAAACTCTCGCCTTGTCTACTCAGTAAATGAACAAAGCTCTCGCCTTGTCTACTCACTAAATAAAAAAATTCTCGCCTTCAATACCAACTAAATGAGCTAAACTCTCGACTTGTCTACTCACTGAATGAGCAAAACTCTCGCCTTGTCTACTCACTAAATGAGCAAAACTCTCGACTTGTCTGTTCACTAATGAGCAAAACTCTCGCCTTGACTAAACACTTACTAAATGAGCAAAACTCTCGCATTGACTACTAACTAAATGAGCAAAACTCTCGCCTTGTCTACTCACTAAATTAACAAAGCTCTCACCTTCACTACTCACTAAATGAGCTAAACTCTCGCCTTGTCTACTCACTAAATGAGAAAAACTCTCACCTTGTCTACTCACTAAATGAGCAAAACTCTCGCCTTTTCTACTCACTAAATGAATAAAGCTCTCGCCTTGTCTACTCACTAAAGGAGCAAAACTCTCGCCTTGTCTACTCAGTAAATGAACAAAGCTCTCGCCTTGTCTACTCACTAAATAAAAAAATTCTCGCCTTCAATACCAACTAAATGAGCTAAAACTCTCGACTTGTCTACTCACTGAATGAGCAAAACTCTCGCCTTGTCTACTCACTAAATGAGCAAAACTCTCGCCTTGTCTACTCACTAAATGAACAAAGCTCTTACCTTGTCTACTCACTAAATGAGCAAAACTCTCGCCTACACTACTCACCAAATGAGCAAACCTCTCGCTATCACTACCCACTAAATGAGCAAAACTCTCGCCTTGTCTACTCACTAAATGAGCAAAACTCTCACCTTGTCTACTCACTAAATGAACAAAGCTCTCGCCTTGTCTACTCACTAAATAAACAAAACTCTCGCCTTCAATACCCACTAAATGAGCTAAGCTCTCGCCTTGTCTACTCACTAAATGAGCAAAACTCTCACCTTGTCTACTCACTAAATGAGCAAAACTCTTGCATTGTCTACTCACTAAATGAACAAAGCTCTTGCCTTGTCTACTCACTAAATGACAAAATTCTCGCCTTCACTACTCACTAAATGAGCAAACCTCTCGCCTTCACTACTCACTAAATGAACAAAGTTCTCGCCTTGTCTACCCACTAAATGAACAAAACTCTCGCATTGTCTACTCACTAAATGAACAAAGCTCTCGCCTTCACTTCTCACTAAATGAGCACAACTCTCACCTTGTCTACTCATTAAATGAGCAAAACTCTCGCCTTTTCTACTCACTAAATGAGCAAAACTCTCGCCTTGTCTACTTACTAAATGAGAAAAGCTCTCGCCTTGACCACCCACTAAATGAGCAAAATTCTTGCCTTCCCTAATCACTAAATGAGCAAAATTATTGCCTTGTCTACTCACTAAAGGAACAAAATAATCGACTTCACTTCTCACTAAATGAACAAAACACTCGCCTTCACTACTCATTAAATGAGCAAACCTCTAGATTTGACTACCCACTAAATGAGCAAAATTCTTGAATTTACTACTCACAAAATGAGCAAAACTCTCGCCTTGTCTACTCACTAAATGAGCAAAACTCTCGCCTTGTCTACTCACTAAATGAGAGAAACTATCGCCTTCAATACTCATCAAATGAGCAAAGCTCTCGCCTTGACTACCCATTTAATGAGCAAAACTCCCGCCTTGTCTACTCACTAAATGAACAAAGCTCTCGCCTTGTCTACTCACAAATGAGCAAAACTCTCGCCTTGTCTACTCACTAAATGAACAAAGATCTCGCCTTGACTACACACTAAATGAACAAAATTTTCGCCTTGTCTACTCACTAAATGAACAAAGATCTCTTGTCTACTCACTAAATGAACAAAATTCTTGCCTTCACTACTCACTAAATGAGCAAAACTCTCGCCTTGTCTACTCACTAAATGAACAAATTTCTTGCCTTCACTACTCACAAAATGAGCAAAACTCTCGCCTTGTCTACTCACTAAATGAACAGAGCTCTCTTGCCTTGTCTACCCACTAAATGATCAAAACTCTCGCCTTGTCTACTCACTAAATGAACAAATCTCTCCCCTTCATTTCTCACTAAATGAGCAAAACTCTCGCCTTGTCTACTCATTAAATGAGCAAAACTCTCGCCTTGTCTACTCACTAAATGAGCAAAACTCTCGCCTTGTCTACTCACTAAATGAACAAAACTCTCGCCTTCACTACTCTATAATGAACAAACCTCTAGCCTTGACTACCCACTAAATGAGCAAAATTCTTGCCTTGACTACTCACTAAATGAGCAAATTTCTCGCCTTGTCTACTGACTAAATGATCAAAGCTCTCCCTTCTCTACTCACTAAATGAGCAAAACTTCGCTTTCACTACTCACTAAATGAGCAAAGTTTATCCTTCACTACTCACTAAATGAGCAAAACTCTCGCCTTATTACTCACTTAGTGAGCAAAACTCTCGCCTTTTCTACTCACTAAATGAGCAAAAATATCGCCTTCACTACTCACTGAATGAACAACGCTCTCGCCTTCTCTACTCACTAAATGAGCAAAACTATCGCCTTGTCTACTCAATGAATGATCAAAACTATCCCCTTTACTACTCACTAAATGAGCAAAACTATCGCCTTCACCACTCAATAATATTGAGCAAAACTCTCGCCTTTAATTCTCACTAAATGATCAAAACTCTCGCCTTGTCTACTCACTAAATGGGCATAACTATCGCTTTCACTACTCACTAAATGAGCAAATCTTTCTCCTTCAATACTCACTTTATGAACAAAATTCTCGCCTTGTCTACTCACTGAATGAGCAAAAGTCTCGCCTTGTCTACCCACTAAATGAACAAAGCTCTCGCCTTGTCTACTCACTAAATGAACAAAATTCTTGCCTTCACTACTCACTGAATGAGCAAAACTCTCGCCTTGTCTACTCACTAAATGAACAATATGCTTGTCTTCACTACTCACTAAATGAGAAAATTCTCGCCTTGTATACTAACTAAATGAACAGAGCTCTCACCTTGACTACCCACTAAATTAAAAAAAACTGTCGCCTTGTCTACTCACTAAATGAGCAAAAACTCTCGCCTTGTCTACTCACTAAATGAACAAAGCTCTCACCTTGACTACCCACTAAATAAACAAATCTCTCGCCTTTTCTACTCACTAAATGAACAAATCTCTCGCATTCACTTCTCACTAAATGAGCAAAACTATCGCCTTGTCTACTCATTAAATGAGAAAAACTCTCGCCTTGTCTACTCACTAAATGAGCAAAACTCTCGCTTTGTCTACTCACTAAATGAGCAAAGCTCTCGCTTGTCTACCCACTAAATGAGCAAAACTCTCGCCTTGACTATCCACTAAATGAGCAAAACTCTCGCCTTGACTATCCACTAAATGAGCAAAATTCTTGCCTTCACTACTCACAAAATGAGCAAAACTCTATCCTTGTCTACTCACTAAATGAGCTAAGTTCTCGCCTAGTCTACTCACTAAATGAGCAAAATTCTCGCCTTGTCTACTCACTAAATGAATAAAACTCTCGCCTTCACTACTCACTAAATTAGCAAAACTCTCGCCTCTTCTACTCACTAAATGAGCAAAACTCTCGCCTTGTCTACTCACTAAATGAGCAAAACTCTCGCCTTCACTACTCACTAAATGAGAAAAACTTTCTCCTTCACTACTCAATAATTAGCAAAACTCTCGGCTTGTCTACTCACTAAATGAGCAAAACTCTCATCTTGTCTACTCACTAAATGAGCAAAACTATCGCCTTCATTACTCACTGAATGAATAAAGCTCTCGCCTTGACTACTCACTAAATGAGCAAAATTCTCGCCTTGTCTACTCACTAAATGAGCAAAACTATCGCCTTCATTACTCACTGAATGAATAAAGCTCTCGCCTTGTCTACTCACTAAATGAGCAAAACTATCGCCTTCACCACTCACTAAATTGAGCAAAACTCTCGCCTTTACTACTCACTTAATGAGCAAAATTATCGCCTTCACCACTAACTAAATTGAGCAAAACTCTCGCCTTGTCTACTCACTAAATGAACAAAACTCTTGCCTTGTCTACTCACTAAATGAACAAAACTCTCGCCTTCATTACTCACTAAATGAACAAATCTCTCGCCTTCACTACTCACTTAATGAGCAAAACTATCGCCTTTACTACTCACTAAATGAGCAAAACTATTGCCTTCACCACTCACTAAATTGAGCAAAACTCTCGCCTTGTCTACTCGCTAAATGAAAAAAACTCTCGCCTTCACTACTCACTAAATGAGCAGAACTCTCGCCTTGTCTACCTATTGAATGAGCTAAACTCTCGCCTTTAGTACTCACTGAATGAGCAAATCTCTCGCCTTCACTACTCACTTAATGAGCAAAACTATCGCCTTTAATACTCACTAAATGAGCAAAACTCTCGCCTTCACTACTCACTGAATGAGCAAAACTCTCGCCTTGTCTACCTATTGAATGAGCTAAACTCTCGCCTTTAGTACTCACTGAATGAGCAAATCTCTCGCCTTCACTACCCACTTAATAAGCAAAACTCTCGCCTTTATTACTCACTAAATGAGCAAAATTCTCGCCTTGTCTACTCACTAAATGAAAAAAACTCTCGCCTTCACTACTCACTAAATGAACAGAGCTCTCACCTTCACTACTCACTAAATGAACATAATTCTCGCCTTCACTACTCACTAAATGAGCAAAACTCTTGCTTTGTCTACTCACTGAATGAGCAAATCTCTCGACTTCACTACTCACTAAATGAACAAACTCTCGCCTTCACTACTCACTAAATTGATCAAAATTCTCGCCTTGTCTACTCACTGAATGAGCAAAACTGTCGCCTTATCTACTCACTAAATGAGCAAATCTCTCGCCTTGTCTACTCACTAAATGAGCAAAACTCTCGCCTTGTCTACTCACTACATGAGCAAATCTCTCGCCTTGTCTACTCACTACATGAGCAAATCTCTCGCCTTGTCTACTCACTAAATTGATCAAAATTCTTGCCTTCACTAACTATTGCCTCCTCTTTATTCAACAATATTCTGTCATTCTCTACACAGCTCTGTTGTCCGACTAATGAACACAATCACTAACTATTGCCTCCTCTTTATTCGACAATATTCTGTCATGGTCGACACAGCTCTGTTGTCCGACTAATAAACACAATCACTAGCTCTTGCCTCCTCTTTATTCGACAATATTCTGTCATGGTCGACACAGCTCTGTTGTCCGACTAATGAACACAATCAATAACATCTATTTTTTTTTAAATACAATAATTTACAATGGTGGCAACAAGCTAATAACTCAAATTATTTTATTTTGTTTAAGCGTAATAAGGCAATATTATTTTGTTGGCTACATTTTAGGGTGTATAACCCACCGCCCAACCCTCCAAACACCCACCAAGATATACTCTTGTCTTTTAGTGCCAAAGGATTTATAAAAGTGGATTATAACATAAAAATTAAATTCTGTAAAATGGTAACAATGTAATGATTAGTTTTAATGAAATTGAAATTATCAATCCAGAAAATTATGACACCAAACATATTCAAAATGTATAATGTAGGTCTATTGATGAACATAGTGAATGTAGGTCTATTGGTGAACATAGTGAATGTAGGCTTTTTTTATGAACATAATGAATGTAGGCCTATTGATGAACATAGTGAATGTAGGTCTATTGGTGAACATAGTGAATGTAGGTCTATTGGTGAACATAGTGAATGTAGGTCTATTGGTGAACATAGTGAATGTAGGCTTGTTTATGAACATAGTGAATGTAGGTCTATTGGTGAACATAGTGAATGTAGGTCTATTGATGAATATAGTGAATGTAGGCCTATTGATGAACATAGTGAATGTAGGTCTATTGATGAATATAGTGAATGTAGGCCTATTGGTGAATATAGTGAATGTAGTTCTTTTGGTGAACATAGTGAATGTAGGTCTATTGGTGAACATAGTGAATTTAGGCCTGTTAATTAACATAGTGAATGTAGGTCTATTGGTGAACATAGTGAATGTAGGTCTATTGGTGAACATAGTGAATGTAGGTCTATTAGTGAACATAGTGAATGTAGGTCTATTGATGAACACAGTGAATGTAGGCCTATTGATGAACATAGTGAATGTAGGCCTATTGGTGAACATAGTGAATGTAGGCCTATTGGTGAACATAGTGAATGAAGGCCTATTGATGAACATAGTGAATGTAGGCCTATTGATGAACATTTTGAATGTAGGTCTATTGATGAACATAGTGAATGTAGACCTATTTGTGAACATAGTGAATGTAGGCCTATTGATTAACATAGTGAATGTAGGTCTATTGGTGAACATAGTGAATGTAGGTCTATTGGTGAACATAGTGAATGTAGGTCTATTGATGAACATAGTGAATCTAGGATTATTGATGAACATAGTGAATTTAGGTATATTGGTGAACATAGTGATTGTAGACCCATTGATGAACATAGTGAATGTAGGCCTATTGATGAACATAGTGAATGTAGGCCTATTGATGAACATAGTGAATGTAGGCCTATTGGTGAACATAGTGAATGTAGGCCCATTGATGAACATAGTGAATGTAGGCCTATTGATGAACATAGTGTATGTAGGCCTATTGATGAACATAGTGAATGTAGGTATATTGTGAACATAGTGAATGTAGGTCTATTGATGAACATAGTGAATGAAGGCCTATTGATGAACATAGTGAATGTAGGTTCATTGATCAATACAGTGAATGTAGGCCTATTGATGAACATAGTGAATGTAGGCCTAATGATGAACATAGTTAATGTAGGCCTCATGATGAACATAGTGAATGTAGGCCTATTGATGAACATAGTGAATGAAGGCCTATTGATGAACATAGTGAATGAAGGCCTATTGAAGAACATAGTGAATGTAGGCCTCATGATGAACATAGTGAATGTAGTCCTATTGGTGAACATAGTGAATGAAGGCCTATTGATGAACATAGTGAATGTAGGTCTATTAGTGAACATAGTGAATGTAGGTCTATTGATGAACACAGTGAATGTAGGCCTATTGATGAACATAGTGAATGTAGGCTTATTGATGAACATAGTGAATGTAGTCCTATTGATGAACATAGTGAATGTAGGCCTAATGATGAACATAGTTAATGTAGGCCTCATGATGAACATAGTGAATGTAGGCCTATTGATGAACATAGTGAATGAAGGCCTATTGATGAACATAGTGAATGTAGGCTTATTGATGAACATAGTGAATGTAGTCCTATTGGTGAACATAGTGAATGTAGGCCTATTGGTGAACATAGTGAATGTAGGCCTCATGATGAACATAGTGAATGTAGGCCTATTGATGAACATAGTGAATGAAGGCCTATTGATGAACATAGTGAATGAAGGCCTATTGATGAACATAGTGAATGTAGGCTTATTGATGAACATAGTGAATGTAGTCCTATTGGTGAACATAGTGAATGTAGTCCTATTGGTGAACATAGTGAATGTAGGCCTATTGATGAACATAGTGAATGTAGGCCTTTTGATAAACATAGTGAATTTAGGTATATTGATGAACATAGTGACTGTAGGCCTATTGATGAACATAGTGAATGTAGGTCTATTGATGAACATAGTGAATGTAGGCCTATTGGTGAACATAGTGAATGTAGGCCTATTGATGAACATAGTGAATGTAGGCCTATTGATGAACATAGTGAATGTAGGCCTATTGATGAACATAGTGAACAAAGACATTTCCATTAGAAGGAAGGGCAGCTAAGAGAATATATAGAAATTGTGTTTGGGGTAACTGTATGTGACAGTTGTGTGCTGGTAGAATTTATACGGGACTGAGATAAAACATTGAGATACGAGACTCGGGATACTTTAATTAATTTAGTTTACATACAAGTGAAGTCATCTGGTCAAGTTAACCTTCACCTAGCTCATATGAATTCAATGTTACAGCTTTGGACACATATTGTATGTAACAAAGGAGAAATATAAGTTGTGACCGGGTAACAGAGATGACCCTCATATCAAGTTTGGTGGAAACATGTAGACCTACTCTGGTTCCAAAGTTATTTGGACACGACCAAAAAGACAATCACAGATCATCTCGCTGTGAAGACGTCTCGTGGGTGGGAATACCGTGATGTACTTGAGCCCTTCTCACCCGCGGTGTCTCTAATCTCGCATAATGAGCGTGAAAGTGAGAGTGGCAGGCAGTATTACAGCATACAGACAAGAGTAGACGGTTGATGGGGGTTTAGGGGGGGGGGGGGTTATCCCCCTCCAGTCATCGAGGAAGAGGAAAGCACGGCGGCCGATATATTTACCTTGTTCGCCCGGTTATGACTTGTCTTGTCCCAGTAAACTACTGCCTCGCCGACACTTTTAGTAGGTAACCTACTTAACTAGCCGACCGACTACACAAAATATATTCACGTCAACAAAAAGCACTTTCCCTTTTTTTTCTTCTTCTCCTTGTGGCGATCTATCTGAGGTTTGTTCCTGTTTGTGAGACTGCGACTACAAGGTGTGACAAGAAGTTGTAGTTAGAATTGTCGGACACAAGTTTAGAGGACCTTGGTTTGTACCTGGGGGATGATGACGATACGGACTATTCCGGGATACTCACACTATTGCTGTATGTAATGTATAATATACTCGTATTTAGGGGAAAACACATCATTTCACCTGGACCAGATTTTAATCCTAACCTCCCAACTACCGACTCTTCAGACAAGCTAGCAATGACGCGATTCTCTCTGTGAGTCATTAGGTAAGGTAATTGGTAAATCGTGCGATCTTATAGTACGAGTGTGTTTAGAAAGATAACGTTAGAGCGAGAGGATTTGTTTTAATTATAATTGATTAATTACATACTATTAATAAAACTTATAAAAATACAAACAATATGAAAGTAAAATAGATGTACGGAACTCCGCACGGACTTTATCACTCCATTGTTTGAAAATGGAGATATTTACTCAAAACTCGTAATATATGTGAAACGAAATAAAACTATACATTAGCAAAACCGAGCAAAAATTGCAATTAGTTTACTTACGTAAAACATTATTTTACTCCCGGTTTTAAATTTTATAATTTTATTCTTAAAGAATTAAAATTCTCATTTATATAATTGAACCAATATCAAATATTGATAATGGGTCCGCAAGGGTCAACACTTCGTATTAAAATTTAGATTTCTGGTTAAAATTCTTGTGATTTTATTAAGGGTTGCACATCTTATGGTTATCGCATTGCTATTAAATTCCTCATTTATAAATGTTGACCAATAAAAAGGTAAATATGCTATTGAGTCTAAAATGATGGATATAGGTTATTGTTGTACAAACATTTCCCCTAAGAAGTTAAAGGAAACAGAAGATCAACTTTTTGAGAGAATTGCTAAAATGTACTCTCAGCAGAGGTCGGCAACATTTTTAATCTTCAAGAGCTATTTTCCAAAATATGTTTTACTCTAGGGCTGCCAAGAAAAATGTTGAGTTTTATATTTGAATTTTCATCTTTTATTTATGTATTTATTAGTGATGAGTTGAGGATATACATATTTTAAATGTAATAAACAAAATATAAACTATAACAGATTTAAATATTAAGCCTCAAATTTTGAGGAATGTTACAAAATAGGCTTATTGTTAAAAACTTATTTATGAAGATATTAATGGAATAATAAATTGAGGATTAATTATGAATATATAACAAAGAAGTTTAATTGAAAATAATACTCGATAACCATCCTAATATTTATCAAACAAAACGATTTAAAATAAAATGTAAATACAATTACAAAATATAAGGCGGGCGCCTAAAATGTGTCAAAAGGGTAGGATGGCACCCGCGGGAACCACTTTGCCAACCCCTGCACGGCATTGCAAAATATTGCGTAAAACTTAAGTATTATCTCCCACAATTGTATTAATTATCTGCCAAATATCCAGAAACTATTGTTTATAGAAATATATTTCATATAAAGTTTGTTATTTCTACAGTACTACAACTTTGCACTATATGTTATTAGTACTCAAATACTGCGGAGAAACGGAAATTTCCGCTTCTCTGACGTACCCAAAAACTAATCTTCATGGAAAATGAAAATATCCATTTTATTTATGATCTTAATCAACGCATAAATACGATTTTTTTTAAAATCAAAATCGTTGGAGCCGATTTTGAGAAAATCGATTTTTATTCTTTTGGCTTTTTACTAAACTACTCTTAATTTTAGGGTTAGACACACACACACACACAACAGACAGGCGGCATTGCAAAAAACACTTTTTAGGGTTTGGGGGGTCATAAAACGTTAACACCCATAAACATCTTGGACTAGCATTTTTTTACGGTCCCAATAATGTACCTTTAGTTTTCGTAAAGTTAAAAAAATAACATTTATTTGCATGTAGCTTGAAAAATATTGGTTTTATAAAAATATATTTCAACTAAAATGTTTGTGTCATAAAGAGACCAACATACTCGCAATGATAAGTAATTTCATATCTCAAATAGTTATGGAAATATGATTTTTTTTAAATGTGAATTTATGGATCAGATCGGAACCCTTAAAGTCATTTTGACCAAAAATTGAGAGTAACCATTTTATTCTTAATACTTATCAATAATAGAAGTTAAATTTAATCAAAATATTTAGAGACTATTTTTATAAAATCTATTTTTTCTCTTTTCGTCCCTTCAGTAAACTACCCTTAATTCTAGGGTTGGATGTCCAATTCCAAAAAACCCTTGGGACAGCCCTATAAAAACCCTAGATACCAACTTTAGCCCAATCGGTAAAATAGTTTAGTTTCTACTCTGAGGTAGAGACAGACAGACATTCAGACGGAATTTCCCAAACCAATTTTTCGGATTCGTGGTTCATGAAACTTCGAAAGTCATCAAAATCTTGAGTTCAATTATTTTGATGAGTACAATACTTTCTCTACCTCTAAGGTGAGGAGAAATTAAAAACTAGAATACAATATTTATTCATATGAGTGTTTATATAAATAATTAAAATAAAACTTAAATCGTTACATTGAAATAGTAAAAATAAGTAATGATATATAAAATAAATAAATCTAAATGTGTTTGATCATTTTACATGTTCTAAGCAGAATCTGAAGGCAAATAACAGGATCAACCTTTGCTTTTTCCGTTGACTATCACAGGGAAAGGAGCTTAAGACATTTTGGATTTTAAATGTTAATGTTCTGAAGTTTTTGCAAGAAGATCTAATGAGAGCACGCTTTTAAAAGATGCAAATTGGCTATAGGATTTATTTTTTCTAGCGGACACCATGGGTTCTTATTAACAGGCATGATGAGCTTTTGCAAGCTAAACACAATCTTTTTCCAAACGTATTCAGCTCAGTTCAGGTTTTGAAACAATGATCCTTATGCTGGGTCTGAATCTCCCTCAGAATGTTCTCTCCCATTTTCCTCAAATGCTAAAACATTCCAACAATCAGTGTTCATTGATAGATATATACAATCCAGATTCAGAACACTCTTTAGAAACCAGGTTTTAAGACGTTGAGGACGAAAATAAAATATTTCACCTTTTCCATTTTTAAGGAGGAAACCGATTTTCACCCTTGTTCTTCAGAACAATGATGCAATTCACAGTAAGTACACTGGAATCCAACCAGTTCAGGATGTCCCATCTTCTGGAAACTACTTAGCCCATGTAAATTTCCTACTATAAGATACTTGGCCTTAAGATATTCTTCAGGTTTAGTTCAATATATCAGTACATCTGTGAGCAAACATTTTCAATTATGAATTTGGTGAGAATAAATACCATCACTGATTAACATTGATAAACATTTGAGAAACGTTGACTCTTCTGGCCTCGTCCACGACAAACTCAAACATTAAACAACTAATGAATGTCAAAGAGGTACAGAAACGTCAATTAAACAGAAATATTTATTTTCTATTGTAAAAATGCTTGTGATCCCTAATAGTATTTAGTTATATTAACAATACTATTACTAATTATCATTAATAAAACATAATCCTACAATTGTGGTCTTTGGACGATTTGGCTGTGTATTATTTTTAGAAAATATATTCTTGATACATTATAATTATTTCTTCTAATTATAAAATTAATATTATTAATATTAGCATAATACCAATTTAAAAACCAATGACTTCAATTCTGGTCATTTTATGTGTCACATTGACATTTGTTGGACAAATATTACAAATAGGATGCATTCTTAGTGGCCCTCAAAATTTGGGAGTGCATTTCAATTAAAGATTCTAAACAAGATCAAATATGTACTCCAGAGAAAGTGTGAAACTTCATCAATTAAAGATTTTATTATAAACAAACTTTTTTAAATACTTTTTGGGTAGTTTTGGTGGGGAGGTTTCGGGTTTGGGGTTACTCTCCCTCACAGTTTCGTCTGGACAGAGGAACTTTTAACAATTCTAGTGGCCCAATTCAGTGGCAGCATGGTCTAAGGCACTATTCTTGGAGTAGATTGGACTGCTGATGACGGGGAGGTCGAGGTTCGAGTCACGGTCGTGTGTACTGAGGGTGGTTAAAACAATTGTTTCTCACTCTATCTCCACGCAAATGTGGGTACAATCTCCTATAAATATAGTTTTCCTAATCTCTGATACCATCAGCACAATTGGGACATAACCTATAACCCAAACTATTAGTAAAACGCAGCGCTTAGAATAGTATTGTGAAGATGGTTTTCATTAGTTACCGTTGTTAGCTTTGTTCTGATATCCTAATAGAAATCAACTGAGATAACCCTAAACTAAAAATAAAATTGAGAATAAAAATATATTATAATATCAATTTTTAAGTGGCATGATAATTTTTGTTTTTATCTTTTGAAAAATGGTGGGGGTGGTATGTTAAGGTTAGATAATTTGTGGTTAGTGGAACTCCCGGAACGAGAGGTTGGCCACCCCTATCAATAATAGCATGTTAACAATATAACGTATTAGGGCTCGACCCTATTTGCGACCAGCATGCCGGCACGTGAAGCCGGGGCCCGACTAGACGATAGAGACCTTGTCGCAAGCATGGCCGCTCTACCAGAGCTCATATATTATAACTAAGAACAAACCATTAAAACATGTTCGAGGAACTAAAATATAGTATCTCTCTCGCAGAATGTCATTCTTTCCTTCTCTCTTTCGCGCTCAGAATGTGAGAATTATGTATGTAACCTACTTACCTAGCTTACCGCTTCGCACACCAATCGGACGAGAGGAGAGGTACAAAACACTTTCCCTTTTTTTTGTCTTGTGATGAGAAAACAGCGAGTGAGTGACACGTCATGTCCTGAGAGTGTGTGTGTCAACTCTTGCCGCGAGAGCTACCCCCTCCCCCTCGTATCCACGCACATTGGAACAACACTACATCTATTATTGAGATTAATAACATGTACATTATAAACACAGGGCAATATCCCGTGCTTGGAACAATTAATAGCTCATAACAAAGCTATCATGCTAAAGAACCAGTCTCATGTCTGGTAACAGCATGGTCTATATGAAACAAGTCTCTTGTCTGGTAACAGCATGGTCTATATGAAACAAGTCTCTTGTTTGGTAACAACATGGTATATATTAAACAAGTCTCTTGTCTGGTAACAACATGGTCTATATGAAACCAGTCTCTTGTCTGGTAACAACATGGTCTATATGAAACAAGTATCATGTCTGGTAACAGCATGGTCTATATGAAACAAGTCTCTTGTCTTGTAACAACATGGTCTATATGAAACAAGTCTCTTGTCTTGTAAAAACATGATCTATATAAAACAAGTCTCATGTCTGGTAACAACATGGTCTATATGAAACAAGTCTCTTGTCTGGTAACAACATGGTCTGTAAGAAACAAGTCTCTTGTCTGGTAACAACATGGTCTATATGAAACAAGTCTCTTGTTTGGTAACAACATGGTCTATATGAAACAAGTCTCTTGTCTGGTAACAACATGGTCTGTATGAAACAAGTCTCTTGTCTGGTAACAACATGGTCTATATGAAACAAGTCTCTTGTCTTGTAAAAACATGATCTATATAAAACAAGTCTCATGTCTGGTAACAACATGGTCTATATGAAACAAGTCTCTTGTCTGGTAACAACATGGTCTGTAAGAAACAAGTCTCTTGTCTGGTAACAACATGGTCTATATGAAACAAGTCTCTTGTTTGGTAACAACATGGTCTATATGAAACAAGTCTCTTGTCTGGTAACAACATGGTCTGTATGAAACAAGTCTCTTGTCTGGTAACAACATGGTCTATATGAAACAAGTCTCTTGTCTTATAAAAACATGATCTATATAAAACAAGTCTCATGTCTGGTAACAACATGGTCTATATGAAACAAGTCTCTTGTCTGGTAACAACATGGTCTGTATGAAACAAGTCTCTTGTCTGGTAACAACATGGTCTATATGAAACAAGTCTCTTGTCTGGTAACATCATGGTCTGTATGAAACAAGTCTCTTGTCTGGTAACAACATGGTCTATATGAAACAAGTCTCTTGTCTGGTAACAACATGGTCTGTATGAAACAAGTCTCTTGTCTGGTAACAACATGGTCTGTATGAAACAAGTCTCTTGTCTGGTAACAACATGGTCTATATGAAACAAGTCTCTCTTCTGGTAACAACATGGTCTATATGAAACAAGTCTCTTGTCTGGTAACAACATGGTCTGTATGAAACAAGTCTCTCTTCTGGTAACAACATGGTCTATATGAAACAAGTATCTTGTCTGGTAACAACATGGTCTATATGAAACAAGTCTCTTGTCTGGTAACAACATGGTCTATATGAAACAAGTCTCTTGTCTGGTAACAACATGGTCTGTATGAAACAAGTCTCTTGTCTGGTAACAACATGGTCTATATGAAACAAGTCTCATTAAAAGGAGTTAGTCTGTTAATAGACTGTAGTGCTGGTAACCGGATGATTTAGGTTTGTACCTCGGACGGGTACACCCAGGGCACCTACATTCCCTCTGGTTCTAAGCTAATGTGGGTGCAATTATTACTCTGAATAGCTATTGTGTTAAAAACAAAGGAACTAAAGAAAATTAATCATAACGTTTATGATAAACTTAACTGACGTAGCTTTGTTGAAAATGGGGTAATGATCGTGATTCAACCTCAGGACCTTTCAACATCACATTTTAACCAAAAATTTGGAATTCTAGTTCCTGTTAAATAATTGATGGAAGTAATTATTTTTGAAAAATTATTAATAATTATTTTAACTTGATAATATTGGAGGTGCAAAAGGACATATTATCTTGATGGAAACAAAACATTTTTCTAACACTATAAAATCAACTTAATATTAGTGGCTAAAGAAGATGAAAAACTTAACTTTATGTTGCTAAAACTAACTTTGTTGTATTGTATTTGTTGCTAGTTTGAAAAACAAACATTAATTTTGGCATGAAAACCAAACTATGTTTAGGAATAAAGAGTGTCTTCCAGGGTGTAAATAGTATACATTTTGTAGGAATTCATGTATAAATTACTATTTTTAGAATGGAATGCTGTTCAAAATGGGACTTTCCAAGTGAATACATAAGATATTATTTAGATCGATAGGCTGAATACTAATAAGGTTGTTAATAGATTAAATAGTACTTCATAAAATATCATCTAAGAATTCGACCATAGCGTCACCTAAATATATATATATATATATAATATATTATATATATATATATATATATATATATATATAATATAGGGGTTTAGCTATAATCAACATCGCGCCCTTTCCCTTCCAACGTTTTATTATTTTATTTTCAGTAAAATACTAACGGGTAGAAAGACACAAAGTTAAAATAAAAAAATCTTTCAAATTATGCCAAGGTGCGAAACAGGGTGAATTTATAAATAAGTTTTAGGGCCTATTATTATTACTACCCGTTCGGGTTATACGCACTTGCACTAATGTGTAATGGTAGGGTGATTGTGAGATGAAATGGAGGACCTACACTTTAACGTGGAATCCGAACCACGGTGGAGGCCTTGCATTCCCCACATTCACAAGTTGTGATTAATACACGTCTTGTCAAAGGTGAAGTAAGGATTTGGCAATCAGATAAAGCTGTGCCGGGACCGAGGATTGAACCCCGGACCCCAGCACAGAAGTTGTACACCTTACCCCTAGGCTGCCAGGACACCAATAATAAGTTTTATTGGCATAGATAAATAAATCTTAGGAGGGTGCCTACGAGTTGCTTGAAAATATTTCACCTTTTCTTATATCAAACTGTTTCTTCTCTTGCGTAGGTATTAGTTTTGAGAAAGCCACAGTGGGGGAAGTTTGATGTGAAATTAGTCATTTATATAGTCTTATATTGTGCCTGGCAGGTTGAGGGCAAACAGTTACCCTCCGTGGCTAGATAAGTAACAGGACAGTTTCGGAAAATAGATAAAATGGGTTTTATTACCTGTCTCTTATCTGAGAGTGTTATATACCTGTGACTTTCCCATCATCTCCTCTCACTGACAGTCTACCTCTTTCCCAGGTTGGACATACATTCACATGTTAGCGGAGCTCACATGAGTAATGTTGATCTTCTGAGTTTGACTGTATGGAAAGTGGAAAGTTATTAATGAAACTATATTCAATGTACACCTGTTCAGGATTTGAAACATATGATCCTCGTCACTGACACTGTAATTTAGCTCGTGTAAGGTCTGTTTGTTCTGCATCCAGTGACATTGCACTGGCAGTGATGCCCCCCTCAGTTCTAGTGTGGTTCATCAACATCCCTCCCCTCAGAGTCTAGTCTGGTTCATCAACATCCCTCCCCTTAGAGTCTAGTCAGGTTCATCAACATCCCTCCCCTCAGAGTCTAGTCTGGTTCATCAACATCCCTCCCCTCAGAGTCTAGTCAGGTTCATCAACATCCCTCCCCTCAGAGTCTAGTCAGGTTCATCAACATCCCTCCCCTCAGAGTCTAGTGTGGTTCATCAACATCCCTCCCCTCAGAGTCTAGTCAGGTTCATCAACATCCCTCCCCTCAGAGTCTAGTCTGGTTCATCAACATCCCTCCCCTCAGAGTCTAGTCTGATTCATCAACATCCCTCCCCTTAGAGTCTAGTGTGGTTCATCAACATCCCTCCCCTCAGAGTCTAGTCAGGTTCATCAACATCCCTCCCTCAGAGTCTAGTCTGGTTCATCAACATCCCTCCCCTCAGAGTCTAGTGTGGTTCATCAACATCCCTCCCCTCAGAGTCTAGTCTGGTTCATCAACATCCCTCCCCTTAGAGTCTAGTGTGGTTCATCAACATCCCTCCCTCAGAGTCTAGTCTGGTTCATCAACATCCCTCCCTTCAGAGTCTAGTCTGGTTCATCAACATCCCTCCCTTAGAGTCTAGTCAGGTTCATCAACATCCCTCCCCTCAGAGTCTAGCCTGGTTCATCAACATCCCTCCCCTTAGAGTCTAGTCTGGTTCATCAACATCCTCCCCTTAGAGTCTAGTCAGGTTCATCAACATCCCTCCCTCAGAGTCTAGTCAGGTTCATCAACATCCCTCCCTCAGAGTCTAGTCTGGTTCATCAACATCCCTCCCCTTAGAGTCTAGTGTGGTTCATCAACATCCCTCCCCTCAGAGTCTAGTCTGGTTCATCAACATCCCTCCCCTCAGAGTCTAGTGTGGTTCATCAACATCCCTCCCCTCAGAGTCTAGTGTGGTTCATCAACATCACCTCTCAGTTCACCTAACACGAGTACTCATGGAGGAGCACGCACTAGCCGCCAGTGACCTACTTTATTGACTAGGTGTGTGTTTTACACGCATGTTCAACAACTCAGACGTCATGTGAACCTCCATTCTACACGTCTCACACACGTGCTCAAAATACATCATCTGACAATAAGAATGTTGTATATCAACCTTTTGGAAAAATAACAGACGATTTAATGTTGGTGTTACATATTATTACATAATATTTTGTTTTTAAAAACAAACACATTTCTCCAAATAAAATAAATATTGTTTTTCTAAAAACTTTACACGCTTTGGACCTCCTGATTAAATGGAATCAGAATCACCCGGTGCTTTCTGTCCCAATATGAAGCCAAGGGCATAGTTTATCAGATATTCATGAAAAACTAGAATCGAAATTAACAAACATGTGTTTGGTGTTCTACTATGTTTGTTAGAGGGTTTCTAAGCTGAGCTAAAAGACGTAGCAAAGTCAGGAGTACCAGTATTTAAATTTTGGAGAGTGAGGGAATCTTCAGTGTACCCAGTAAGGACAAACGAGAGTAGCTGAGTCCGACACCTGTGTCCTTGTGCCCACTGGTGCGAGTCTTTTGGATTATAACGTTTTAAAATAATTTAAAATAAATATGAATACAAGAAAACATTGTTAGTTTTTGAGCTATGGACTTCTAATACAACATTTTTGCCCCCCTCCCCCCCCCCCTTTCCCCCTTTTTTCCTCAAAGGCCATAGATGAAGAAAATGAGACTATTAAATGTCTCTGAACCATATCATCCCATCAAAGTTATCTGGAGCTTAGTTTTATGTTAATTAAGGGAAATGATTAAATACATCAAGTGCTTTACATTTTGTTTTACATTTATAAACTTAACCTATCACCTGATTCCTCCACGTCTGAAAATGCACATTGCAACTGTATTAAATAAAGTCAGACACAGTGGCGGTAGAAAAACTGGGGGAGGTGGGGTGGAATACAAAGGGGGCACAGCCCCCGATTATTTTTTCCTCCTATGGATTTATTTAACTCCCTTCTTACATTTCCGAATATGGCACGTTTAATAAAAACCAAATAGCTAATAAATCTAAAGTCATTTAGATAATAAACAAATCAGGGAGAACCGCTCTAAACATATTTAATGGGTAAGGGCACCTGGCAGTATAGGGGTAAGGTGTCCGACCTCTATGCTCAGGGTCAGGGGTTTAAATCTTGGTTCCGGCACAGATTTACATGACTATTAAACCCTTCCTTCACCTCTGGCAAAGTGCGTGCTTTCACGCTTTGTGAATGTGAGAAATGCCAGGCCTCCACCGTGGTTCGGTATGAATAGTGGTTCAATGATTTCAAATCATTACAGTTGACGAGTTATCAAACTTGTACGTACCATGCACCATTGTTTAGGTAGAGTAGTTCATGTGGGGAGTTGAAATTTATATGAAGTGTACACGATTAAATATTTAGAATATGTTAAAACAATCTTTTTATGTATAGTCAGGTTAAGTGTGCTAAAATTACATAATTTATTCTCCGATAGTTTGATTTTATCCCATTTTAAAGTATTTTTATAACCTAGTATTACTAGTTTTTTTTAATTTCTCTCGATATCTCGGAGAAAACATAGATTTTCTGGAAAGTCACTCTAACGATTTTGATTAGATTTTATATCTAGACACTATTTATTGTAACATATACATACGATGACAATTCTAATTTTCTCGTGAAAATGACTTTTAGAGTATTTTACCCGAGGGAAATTTACCTGTTTTCATAATTTCTTTGCAATTATTTGAGATACGGATTGACTTATCATTGTAAGGCTGTAGTACTATTAAAGGTAGAAATCTTTTATCTAACATATATTTTTATAAAACCAATCATTTCTGTTCAATAAATATTATATACTTTTTAATTCAGGTATTTGAAAACGAAATTGATTCTTATGCTCTTTGGTGGACAAAGATACTTCTTTTCTTAATTTTTATGTAACAATGTTCATAGTTAATAATGCAATAGAATCTATTATTTCGTTTATGATCTGGTGCAGTGTTTCTACAACAATCTATGGCTCTATTATTTCACTACACTAATCTCACGAGTTTTTAGTAAATGTAGTTTTTAATATAAAAGCGGGAGAAAGTATGTGTGGTGCACCGTACCATTTATTTATTGTTTGCGAATTGATGATTGCAAAAATATATTTGAATGGTCTATTTGATGACATTTCTTATTTTGACTGTACCGATATGCCCGGGCAAGGCAGAGGGTAAGATAACCTCAGCCTCCTTACCAGGGCGGTGTTGCTGGAACGTGTTGAGACCTTACTACTTGGTATATTTTCAGTGATAGCCTCCAACCCTCACATTTGTTAGACTCACTGCCAAGATATTGTGGACGCAAAGAATATTAGTAATTCTCACTGCCGAATGCTCATAAAGTATATATTGGTACTCAAGTTGGGAGCACAAATTAGTACGGCTGTCCACGGGTATGTGAACATGAGCTTCCTTAGTACAGCATCTTACGAGCCGTTCGGGTTCTACGTCTTTGTACTGGTTGCATTGATGTGTTAGGGAATAGGAAGGTGAACACGCATTTGCGTGGAGGGGGAGAGGAAAATCGTTTGGGAAAACCACCCTCAGTTTACCCAGCCGGGAACAAACCCCGATCTCCCCGTCTTCAGCAGTCTAGTTTAACACGAGAGTAGCACGTTAGACCACGCGACCACCAAGGCGGCTGGACATAATTAAATTTGTTACTGGATCATTGTTGTCTGGGGACTGGTTGTTGTGTATGTCTAAATAATGGACTGATTGGTTACAGTTTGTTCAATAAGTGCACATTAAATGCATTTTAAAATTAATATCTCCTTTAGTTCCAAATTTACTGTAGACTCTAGAGAAATGGTATTCAAAATATGTTACGCCTACCCCTGGGGTACATGAGGGTTCTACAAACATTTCCTCATATGATAGCGTGTCCAATTTTCAAAAATCACGGAAATGTTAAGTTATCAAAATAGAAATATTCACAAGCCATTCAAAACGAAAGAGAAATCTTAGTATAATCATAACATGGGGAAGGTAGCAATGTTTTGTTCCTCTGCGATTTTAGTTATCATTTGTTTCCATCAAACAACAATAGGCCCTAATATGCATAAACAGGAAGAGTTTACTCGTACGTGCTAGAGTGGCGTAAGTAGCTCGTTCATTTGGTATGTTGTGGCATTCTGTGTTCTTGTCACAGGATAAAAACACTTTCATCTCCTTAAAAATAAGAGAAATAACACTACGTTTAGCACGTGAGCTAACTTTTATCTTAAGGGCACCATCTACATGAATGGTACCTGTAGACCCGTCCCGAAAGGAGGACTATTGGTACCATGGTACCAGGCCCGAGTCCTAGATCCTGATTCACAAGTTTAAAAACAAATGTAGATGGTTAAAAATATTCCAAATAAAACACGAATGACAACAATAAACTGGCCAACTTACTAAAGAACATACATACTAAAGTTCAACAGACAAGATGGGATTTTCTTCGGAGGAATTCACTGTCATTTGTTACAGTTACATCATTGTGCAGTCTCGTCCTTCGTTTCTAAGTGTCTGGAAGGTTTACTGTGTCTATTATTTTTGTACTGAAAGTAAATTTGGCACACAAAGAGAGTCCGGCTGTAGGTCAAGTTCAATTTAATTACTTAATCATGTGCGTGACATTTCACTGTTCAGTTAAGTTATGTATTAGATTTTGTAATTTTTTTTATTGTTGTAAAAGTGACAATAAGGTTTTAAGAATATGTCCAAAGGACATTAGTTGGTGTGGGAACCGAGGGGTGAATTCCCGCTTCGGAAAGATCTTATCTCCCCTTTGACTAGAATAAACTCTTCGTATACTTTTGAGAATCTTTTTCTCCTTTTCTCAGTGATATTCTCAGTGATATTTTCGAGCGTGAAGCTGAGTGATTGCTTGGTATAAAACTTCAAATAATTTCTAGAATAATAGTCTGCAACCTATGGCCAGCAGTCTAGTTCTGGCCCACTCACTGCTTTTCACTGGCCCGCAATGATCCTGCAAACAAAAAGTTGTGTTCATAAAAATAGACTACATAGTTACATGATAAGTATAAAGTTGACATTTCTAACTTTTCTCAAACCGGTACACCTATTTTATTTTTAAACCCACGTGGCCCACGATATCATAAAGGTTGCTGACCCTGTATAAATTATCCAACTTCCCAAAATTAGCCGGGAGAAGACCACTTAAAATAACTTCTATAGTAATCATTTAATTCTAGGCAAAGACCACTCTAAATTGGGCAGCCTCCTCTATCTAACTATCTAGCTATACGACAAAGGTGGTTTATATATGTGTTTTGTTTGTTTGTGTATGTGTTTAGTATGTATTAAGACTCAAGTAGTAAGTGGCGAGTGAAAGGTATTCATTAAAATAACTAAAATATATTATTTAGTAAAAAGTCCGTTTTCTTCTTTAAAAGTGCAATAAAAACTTGAAATTAAGCAGTAAAACCACATGAACCTAATGACTTTACATTTATGCAGGTGGATGACAAGTTAAAAATAACTTTTACAGTGCTTGGTTTGATAAAATAAAATAAAAAGTTTAAACTGTGGTGAAGGAAAACAGTAATTATCTTGTTTTTATTGTTTATT
The DNA here is from genome assembly GCA_039000515.1 of Timema cristinae. NCBI lineage: Eukaryota > Metazoa > Arthropoda > Insecta > Phasmatodea > Timematidae > Timema > Timema cristinae. The sequence continues at coordinate 48,110,329 of JBCFYV010001001.1, read as the reverse complement.
ATTTGGTGGTGAGGGGTTGTGCACAGCGGTAGGCTGTAAGGATCTTAAACATTTAAGTAAAAGGATTAAAAACCATTGGTTTGGGAAATTCGTGTAGGGTGGGACATATTCTAAAAACAATTCTTACTATAAAAAGGTTTATTTATTACTTTATCTAGTGGGCGTGTCTTGAAATTTGCCGCCGCGATCAGTCTAAACTTTGTTTCGGGTATGCATAGTCGTGTTATTGTTTTCTCCCGACGTGTGGTGCACTAACGCTAGGGGTGGTAAAACGAGGTAATACATATTTATTCTTTTCTTGTAGCATAATGCACAAATCTTGCCCCCCCCCCTTTTGGATTGGAAGCTAAAAAGGGGGGGTCGGGCCTCAGTATCCTTCCGAGGGTTATGGCAAAAAAGGGGGGACGCCAATATCGTACTAGTAGCGTCTCTTCCGGATCCATCACACCAATGATCTTTCTTCTTTGTTCCTCACAAACCTAGTAACCCAATGTCAATCGAACACACGTTGAACCAAAGCGACCGCCCACCTGGACTGCCTGGGAAGCAGTATAGTACAGCACATCTTAGTATGTTCTACAGCTACCCCTTTCTGCAGGCGACGCCTCCAGCCAGCACTCCGATTTTTTATGGTTGCCATCTCTCTCGAAACTCTCAGGTCAGGTGATCGGAGAACAGCCATGGTCATCTACCGAGTCATGTCCCAATCTTCAATAAGCTCTTCACATCGTCATGTGCATGGGGATAGGGATAGGGAAGGGAGAGGTGGAAGACAGAAGGCAATGGAAGTTCTCTGGGCTTCACAACAGAAAGAAGCAGTGAGATTTCACAAATATTGCAACACCCTCCACTGTCCCTGTAGGAAAGGCCCTTAAAACTACGGGAAAGGGGGGATGTGCGTACATGAAATATCATCAACAAATTAAAGAGAAAATCTTTAAATCAGGAATATTTTAATCATCTTCAAAAAACAAATAGACAAGAGGATAATGGCCTTAATTCAAACATCCTAGTAGCTACTATCCATAAAGAAAACATTGCATCTTGAAAACTAACTTCTTAAACTTGACTTACGGTCTTTCCTATCATATAACAGAATGATAGTATAATAAATATATACTAAATTTTTCCAACAAAATTCAAGGTAATAACTTTAATTAACAATTATATTCAATGAAATCTTAAGTCCTTCAATTTACATTAACTCAACGTATAAATTGATAAAATAAAATGGACACAGAATAAAACGCTAAAAATAGCGTATACCAACAAAGTGTTGATAGCTAACTCTAACAATTTGCAACGTATGACAATCATACTGACACCCAAACAATATTTGAAGAGTAAACAAAGCTAAAGCCAGGCGCAATCGCCCCATTGCGTTGACTAGAGACACGCCAAAATTATAAATACGGGTTTCATTCCCGACACGCCTCATATCCTAGAAAACAGTTTAATAATATTGAAAGCATAGTTACTGCCTGGTCTAACCTCCATGACCCTGATACATCGATACATAATATTCAAATAAAAGAGTCTATTTATATTAAACAAATTAAATTTCCCGGTCTATCCTTCATGACCCTGATACATAATAAGCAAATAAAAAGTTTATCTCTATTAAACGAATGAATTTCTCGGTCCATCCTCCATGACCCTGATACCTATGATGCTGTTTCTATAAATGAAATTTAATGATACCAATCGGTCCAAACCCCCTGGTCCCTCCTCCAGGACCTCCATACACGTAACGCTGTCATACAATGCTCTGTTGCAATGATATATTGCAATGATCTGTCGGCAATGCCCCCAGGCAATGCTCTGTCCCTATACAATTTACATACTCTTATATATACTCTTTCTGAATCTAGCACACAAAACAAGGGGGGGGGGGAAAGTTCATATTCAAGCCAGTCACGTAACCACAGGCATTACGTCATTCTACATCAGTCTCTTCTTTCTTACTGTCTCTGATTGGCCGTCAGCCGACGCATTGCAGCAAAACATGAATATTTGAAGTTGATCTCTCTCGACAGCCGTTGGAAGCGTCTGTTGCTAGGAGACGGTACCATGGTCTTCCCCAGGTGGCAACACTGCGCAGATATGATTTGTCAGCTTGACCCTCAGGAACGTCGTTTAGTCATAATTTTTTCTCGGGCCGGTTACAGCTTTGGACATTTCTTGTAGTCGTCCGCGACCCAGCCGGGCCGTTTTGACTTGGCAGGATTCTAGTGATGTCAGCTTGGAGATTCAAGGTACGTGACGAACAACTCGTTTTGTAGACAGACAATATTGGATGAATAAAGAACGTTTATTTGATGTGTGATGGTTGGGCTGCATTGGGCTATAATAGTGAATAGTACTATTATAGGTTGCGTCGGAGTTATTAAGGAGCGGGTATTATGTTATACGTGATGAAGCGTGTAGAATCAGGTTGGGTGGGGTATCAATTGTACAATACGAAGATTGTATTGTTACAATATAGATCCTTGCTCCAGTCGGGACCACCTTCTTAACTCGTCACACAGGGCCTTCATTTTTTCTCTTAAAGATACCATCCTATTTTTGAGTTAAAATACAATTCTCGCTATCACACGAGAAAATATTTTTCGTTAATAAACTCCAGAAAGGTTATGATATTAATGGCCGTAACACAGCACTGTCACTAATCATCATCAATAGCCGGATGCGTTAATTAAATAGTTCACAAACTTTCCACAATCTCCTATAGTGCCTGTCTCTGTGTTAAGCCTAGGCACTTAAGTCATATTCAAGTGATAAAGTTCATTTTACCTTGACCCAGGCTCTTCATACTAGAGAATTTAACCAAAACATATAATACATTTAATAATAAACACTTATCCATAACGAACTTTTACATTTACATATGCATACATTTACAACCCTTAGGGACTCTTGGACCTACTCTTTTTTGAGGTGACTAACGTGGGCTCGTCTAGTCATAGATATGTCGTTAACATTTTTTGAGGAGAACCATCATGGGGATCAAAAATGTATCCGCTGTCCATGGACCACCCTACCTCTGGCACAGCTTCGCCGATCTCTTATTCACCGAGGAGCTCAAGGGAAATTCTCTACACAAGACGTTATCCCCTATTTATTAAGGGACCAGCCTACATTAAGGGCCAAGCCTACATTTCTCCTCATGAGATGAATCATCACAATCTTTCAACCATGGATCGATATCCAAGATAGCTAGAAGGGGGTGATTCAACTACCGACCAAGAAAAACAGAAGCTGGTGATGACCCAGTAGACTCGTGAAAGGCCCAGTTGAATGCCAAATTAAGAATGTCCAACTCCTGGTCACACTTATTTTGTTCCTAAGTATGAAAAATCGTCAGCGTAATCACCAAATTCTGGTTGAACCTCTCCACATGGTTCGGTCCAGGGAGGTAAGGGCTGGTGGTCACATGCTTGATACCTCAACCGAAACACATGTCTTTAAAACCAAGCGACCTAAAGCAAGGACCATTATCCCTAACTGCAACACGAGGTCCCCCAAACAATGCCCAATCACGCCTACACAGGGTATTGACAGTAGTGGATGCATCGTAATGGAATAAAAATTACAAACTTGTAAAAAGCATCAACTAATACAAGAATAGAGGAGTTACCTAAAGAATAACGGGTAGTGGGCCCAATATAATCGACGAACACCTTAACCCAGGGACGTTGGGCGACATTGGCCGAATGAAACCCAACTCTGGAATTTTGGGTGGGAATAGCTTTCTAACAGTCCTCACATTGGCTAACCTACTCTTTAACGTCATTAAACAACCCAGGCCAAAATAACTCTCTAGAAACTATCCTAAAAGTTTTCAACACGCCAAGATGAACCACCATATACAGAATCATGGAAATACCTCAGTAACATGGGGCGTATAAGTCACGGGCACAACAACCTTCCTACACTTCCCCTTAGCATTAGTTACAACAAGAAAATCGTTAAACATAGAATACAGTCTCACTTTCTCTCCATTGAGAATTCTTTGCTTGATGTCCACACACCACGGGTCTCTATTTGGACTATCTCTAATGTCCACAAAAGATTCAGGAATCGACCTAATCACACAGCATGCAGGAGCTACTTCATCAGAACCTATAGGACTACAATCTTCCGCCATGCGGGACAAAGAATCAGCAGTCACATTATGCTTTCCAGTAATATGATGGTTCGAGAACTTAAATCTAAACAATCTTCAAACATATCTTCCCACCTTTTTTAACTGTTTCGAGTGCTTCCACATCCACGCAAGCGCCATGTTGTCAGTATACAGCTCAAATTCTCTCTGTTCCAAATAATCAGAAAATCACTCAATGCCATGGACGCAAGTGAGACATTCTTTCTCATAGGCGCTATATCTCCTTTCGGCATCGGTGAGTTTCCGACTAGCAAAAGCTACCAGCCTGACTCCCTCCAACGACCTCTGGGACAATACAGCACCCAGAGCCACAGAATATGCATCCACATGAAGGAGGCAGAGAATCGAAAAATCATGCATCCTTAACACTCCGGGGGAGATAAGATTCCTTTTCAAAAGGTCAAAAGCACGGTCCGGTTCCTCCTCAACAGAAAGTTACACCTTTCTTTTTAGTGAGTTAAGAGGCGTGGCTATCTCAGTAAAGGACAGAATAGATCCGGAGTAGTATGCGCACATGCCGATAAAACGCATTACACCTTTAAGGTTAAAGGGAGTGGGGTAATTAATAATGGAGTGGATGCACTCAGGATCTATGAGCAGATTTTCAGAACAAATTACATATACAAGGTAATTAATAGATGGTCTAGCCCTAGCCTTATCGGGGTTAACAGCCAGACCTACACGGCGCAAACGACTCAATACTTCCTCTAAATACACAATATGATCTTCCAAGGAATCACTATATACACAAATATCATCCAAGTTATTGAACACATACTTGAACTTAATATCCGACAGGATGTGATTCAATACGCGACTCAAAGCTGGTCCACCAATGCTACAACCAAGGGGGACACGTTTGAACTCGTACTGTCTCTAAGGGGTGACGAAAGCCACACACTTCTTAGAGGACTCTATCAGGGCACATTGCATGAAACTAGTATTGAGATCTATCCGACTAAAAACCTTAGCCCTACCAAGATGCTGAAAAGCGGACTCAATACTCGGCATTGGGTACGGGTCAAATTGGATTTATTTTATTAATCTTCTTATAATCAACAATTAACCTATACCCTTCGCCTTTCTTGGGGATGATAAACGCAAGGACTAGCGTATGGAGAATTGGAAGGGCAGATGACTCCTTTAGATTCCAAATCATTAATTAACTTTCGGAAAATCTTCCCGTTGGGAGGGGCACAAGAGTATGGACCAGTTCTCACGGGAATATTATCATCAACTACAATATCAGATGGAAGAACATTACACCTTCCTAACCTGGTGGTGATGACGTCAGAAAACCTCGAAATAGCCCCACTGATTGCTTCCTCACAATTTCCCAAGAAGCACATGCTAGGTAAAATAGAACTACTGCAGAAGGGAACTTTAACTCTGGGGGAGAAATCAATCGATAACTCTATGGGTCAGATTAATTATGGCTCCAATTTACCATGAAAATCATTACCCAAAATAACATCATAGGGTAGGGAGGGATTAAAAAATAAACCTCTCTTCCAAGAAAACCTCATAATTTTAATGCACAAGTTTACCCTCTCACGAAACCGTAACAAACTACCATTACCTACAATAAAAGGCTTGACATCTACTCTTTCCACGTACATCTTACTAACATCTTTCAAATTGTTCACAAAATCAGCATTAATGAAAGAACCACAAGAACCAGTATCAAGCAGAGCCAATCCAGACTTCAACCTAATCGAGAATTGAATAACAGGGGGAAGGGGAGTAGAACAGTTCCAAATCGTGCTCGTACCGGGCCCCTTAACAACACCACGCGTCATGTGATTTCCAACGGACATTCTCTTTGAAAATGCCCCAACCGGCGGCAGCGAAAACATTGGACTCAGGATAAGTCCGAAAGTATCCCTGACCTTAGAACGCCTAAATGCCTCGTGGGAAGATTAGACGACACATGAAAATTGGGCCTAGCTACATCAGAGAATCAGGGCGCCTTTCTTTGGTGGATGTTACTAGATAACTGCACCGGGAATGCTTCCATATACTCTTTTCTGCCAATAGCGAGCCTTCTATACTAGATGCCAATAAATAAAAAACAGATAAGGTGGTTGTCTTATTTGAAAATGTATAATGTCTTCCCGTCAAAGGGGACAGATTCTCTAAGATAAGCTCAACTACTTCTTCCTCAGCCAGGTTGAGGTCTAATATCTCAGTGGCCTCCGAAATAGCCAAAATGAACAATCTAAACGGCTCACAAGGGCGTTGAAGACGTTGGATATTTTCTTTACATAATATCACCTTCCCTCTCTTGGACAACAAAGACTCTAATATGCGACCTTTCACCCTGGTTCATGGAAGACCTAACTGGATACATTGAGAAACTAAATGTGCCAAGAACCCTGATGTTTTCACTATACATAGTGTAAGCAACTCTACATCTCTCACAAATCTCAGATTCCAAATCCTATTAACTTCCAACAGAAAATTATTTCTTGCTGGTGACGAACATACGGTCCCCGAACATTTGTCTCAGAGAGATTTCATGGTTAGTAAGACTAATCTTCTGTGGAGGATGCGTGTTGCTGAAAAACTTTGATATGAACTACTTGTAGTTGCCCAGTCCTTGCCACTATGTACGGTTAGATACCGAACAGCTCCCACCGCAATTTTCTAGCTGAACATAGTGCATAAAGTTGTTCTTGACACTCATGCTGATGATGACCTGCTTGGCGTCGACTTCGTCCAGCGGAAACAAAGTGTTGAATATACTGCTGATGGCAAGCGGCTTCACCAGTTTTGTTTTGAGGGCGCAAACGCCTTGACCTTCCATGATGTTTGATCGCTTCGACAACTGCGCAGTTATGGCAGGCACGCCGTTACGACGTGCCTTTTATAGGCGCACGCTGATTCGAAGCAGCCTTTGAGGGGCGGTAGAACGTAAAGTCTTGAAAAATGTGTTGTAATATCTCACCACCTTAGAGTCATTGCCTGTATGATTGGTTGGCAAGAATAGGATTAGGAAAGTTTTCTTTGGAATGTTCTGGGCACGATAAAGAAGGTATATGATTTACTAATGGCCGCAAACTTCTGAGGAGATACTTTGAAGTTGTAGCGTAATGTAAGATGGGCAGGAAGTGTTTTTGCGTATTGTACCGTGGAGAGACTAACCCGGCACAAACTACATATCTTACTCACCCTATTCAACGGACCGGATGGATTCTCGTACAACGACAATGATCGCGCCACATCAACAACACGTCAACAAACATCGAACTCTGTGTGAGAAAGTGACAGTTAACGTGCTCTAGTGCTTTTGTGAACTGATACATCTATCGAAAGGAACACGGCAGTTGCGAAAAAACAAAATGTCTCCTGGTAAGAGGCGATACATTCTCAAGAATGATTTCTACCAATTGGGGTTCATTGAGTTTTTAATTGAGGATGCTCGCTGCTTCCGATACAGAGAGAATAAATATCCTGAGAGACTCGTGAGGAAGTTGGAAACGATTTTCGAACTCTGAACACAAACGTTCCCTTTCTCTCATTGAAACTAGAGAATCAAATATGTTGTCTTTCACAATAACCCACGGGGTTCCGTGACTAATCCCCTCTGAGATAAGATGTGTTAAGAATCCTGATGTTTTCCCTAGACATAACACTAGTATTTCCGCGTCCTCAACAAGACGCAATTTATGCACTTTGTTTACTTCCAGCAAGAAAGCAAACAACGCAGAACTATTCTGCCCATCACAGACGGGAATGCGATTTAACCAATCGCTGATAACCTTGGACCGAGTCCTATAATCATGTGAACTACCTGTAGCAACCATAACATTACTAGAAGGTTGGTCCCTAGAGGGCAACGTGTTTCCCCCAGAATCTAATGGGACCTGCCTATCGACATCGGTCATTGATACAACCTCTCTCTCTCTACTGACCACTTGATCGGACGCATCACTGTTATCAGTGCCCGAACTTAATGGATATTTCTCACACAACTCCAGAGACAGCATGTTCCTCAATTCCCGCACGTTGAATTCAGGTTTAACCGCTATCCCTCGGCCCAAGAGCTCCGAAATTAACGCCTCTTGGTTCAGCTTGTAAACTTGTGATCTGCTGGCAAGCGTTTAAGGTGCGTCCAGCTGTGTCTGATCCATGGCGTAGAATGGGGGCTTGTAACACACAAAACAACAATTTGAGAAAAATGATCAAAAAGACATATAAATCTGTGAAGCAGAGTAGGGACAACTCAACCCTGTGAAGCAGAGTAGGCGGCTCAACCCTTTGAAGCAGAGTGGCGCAGCTCAAGCGTACCGGGTGTGTGGGTACAGTCTGTTAGCAGTACCATCAAGATCCCTAACTAAGCACCACAACACCCAGTCGCCATTATTACAAATATGAAGAATAACCACAAGGGGTTTTATTTGGATATTCGCTACAAGCCCAATTATTCCCTGTCTCACCTGAGAAGTATCAACTATGCCCATGGGAAGATTCAGTAAATAAAGTTATGTATAAACAAGAACGAAGTGCAGGTAACAAACATTGCCCAACGGCTAATTTATTGTAGTGGTAATTTACATGGAACCATATATTAAACATACTCTAATAAACATGGGAGACTCATCACTTCTCCTATTCAACTAACATAACAATGTCTAAGACCAGGCTAAACGAGGAATAGTAAACGATCAGCATCCCCGTCTATACATTATTACAATGTCAACAATAGGTAAATTTAACCTCACGCTAGCTATCGCAAAAGATTACAATGTTAGATATATTTCCCAAAACCCAGTTTACAACAGTTAGCTCGCTAACGCCTGAAACCATTAACATATTCTTAGGTTCTTATTTTTGATAGATTTATCTTTACACCTCATTAAACCACATGTAAAGAAACACAGGGATATAAGACAATTGAAATTTATCACTTGCCGTTTATAAACAAACTAATATGCAAAAATGTCCTACTAGACTGAGAGCATAAAAAAGGAGCATTAATTTTATATGAGAGATAACCTTAAATACCAACCAATATTTACTAAATCCCGCAAGATTGTAATAACAACAACCAGGAATTACAGCCATCTGACTGATCGCTAACTGTATTTTCCATATAAACAATCAAACTAATAATGGCATCTAACAAATAGTTTCCCTGGCCTTTGCACCAAGAATACAACCCTAACCTGAATATTATAATAAGTTGGCACATCAGCACCAAGAATACAACCCTAACCTGAATATTATAATAATATGGCATATCTGCACCAAGATTACAACCCTAACCTGAATATTATAATAATATGGCATATCTGCACCAAGATTACAACCCTAACCTGAATATTATAATAAAATGGCATATCTGCACCAAGATTACAACCCTAACCTGAATATTATAATGACGTGATCTAAGATTAATTTCCTGTCATCCTAGGCAGACTTACGTTCTATTAGTCCTAGGGCCCTACATATCGCCCATGTGAGCCTAACGTCTATCAGGCACCAAAAGAGTGACTTCCTTAGCAAAACATAAGCTTATATCTGATCTTACTCAGTGGAGGAAACAAGGGAAGGAGAGAATTACATCATAATGCGGTCACTATAATCCAATCATGAAGTCTATATCTGCCCAAGCGCGTGTGCATAGCGCTGGTTGGACGGACACACAGTCAAGGGGGGCGGGAGTCACTTCGGGTCGCGGGAGACAGAGAGCCTTTCTTCTAACAGTCTTTTCGCGCATGAGCGCTTTTGATAGATGTATCAGTTCACAAAAGCACTAGAGCGCGTTAACTGTCACTTTCTCACACAGAGTTCGATGTTTGTTGACGTGTTGTTGATGTGGCGTGATCATTGTCGTTGTACGAGAATCCAGCCGGTCCGTTGAATAGGGTGAGTAAGATATGTAGTTTGTGCCGGGTTAGTCTCTCCACGGTACAAATCCTCTGCCCCCAAAAGAGACAACCTCCGCATCTCTCAGGAATCGGGGTGGTCCTGCCTCTCGCCACACGGTCCAAGCGACGTCTTTCTTGGCCAATGTCCTGGGCAGTTCAACACCCCGTCCACTCTGATCGGAATGCGCCCCACGACCTCCAGTATGTTCTCACCACCCCCGCGCCTACGCAGCATTCCTCGGAGATGGTCCAGCCTCTTCCTTTCTTCGTCTTGATCAGCGGAACGAAGGAGGGAGGAGGAACCCACTGAGCAAAAATAAGACACAAGCCAGTACCCAACGATCACAAAATATCGAATTCCCTACAACCATAAGTAATTTCCTTCTACAAAAGAGAGAATCAAAAGACACTAGAATCTGACTAAAGTGCCCAATATGCCAGAATACAATTAACAAGATAAAATTTAACATTACTCCAATTACCACAAACTTAGCCCTGCCAAAACAATAAATTTCTCACAATAAAGTCCTTATAACACCTCCTAGCGTATTACAAAATAACACAAATAGTTCAACCTAATAGTTGATAACTTCCAAGCTTGGAGTTTCAAACTACTGTGTGGTATAATAATAATAATAATAATAATAATAATAATAATAATAATAATAAATTGCAGTGAATCTTAAAATGAAGGTTTCTCCAATTTCGAACGTATTAATAATTAGAGTTTGCCTGCGGCTTCGCTTACATTTAAGTTGGGTAAACACTTTTTTTTCCTAGCGAATCTCCTAAACTATCGAAAACACAATTCCAGACACGTACGAGGTAAGGACGTTATTATAGCTCAATGACTACCTATAGTAAAATTTATTTTAGGGGGGGAAGGGGCTTGAATTAGGATTTGTTTGTTTACGTATAGACATTGTTACAACGAAAACAGAAAAATAATTTAAATTTACCATCTAATAAGCCCGTAAAATCATAAAATAATTTTAAAAATACTTAAATTTAAGGCGCAGCTGCAAACACGTTAACAGTGGCTCTTTTACGTGGAGGCATTGTTGCAATGAACACCAAAATAAATTGTTTAAATATACTATCTAAAAACAAAAATGAAGTAAATTGAAAGCACTCTATAGTAAGCGCCCAACATACCGAAACATGTTCTGTTAGTTTTGAAGTTTTAACCCCACCAAATCGCCATCATCATTTCTCTAATTCCCACTTAAACAACTATAATTTTAAGACTTTGTTAAGTTTTATGGCTTTGTTCTTCTACTTGTCAACCAAATTTAAATATTCTACCACACCTAAAAGCTTAGCTTTTTTTTAAACTTTTCTATTTATTTGTATTTATTATTTTTAGCTGCCTGCCAAATTTCAGTTTCATACCACATTGGGATGTAACTATTTATATTATTTCTGTACATTTTGAGCCCCCCCCCCCCCACATCATATATAATACATTTTTCCTGTGATAAACTTCGTTGTCATTTGTTAACCGATTTGGACCAAACCAGTTATTAGGTCAAGTAATGCGTGACGGCTTTATTTTTACAAACAAGGCAAAGTAAAATACATCCAGTCCGGGTATCAACGCTATCGTTTCTTAGCCGATTGTGACCAACGCCATTTTAAACTATTTTTAATTGTCAAGCAATGCATGAAAGATTTATTTTGTCAATAAGAGTGAATTGGAGAAAGAGGTTGGGACTAACAAATTTCCAAAATTAGTATAAATGAAACTTATCTGTATAGTCCAAAAATTTAACATTTTTAATTGGGATTCCTGTAGAAAATTTAATTTTGGCAGGAAGGTGGAAGTACGATTACATATAACAAAATAAGTTTTAAAATTAGGAATTCTTAAGTGTTTGTTGAAAACTGAAATTCTAAAAGATGGTAAGAGGACCACTCCAAATAACCATCAGATTATGAAAATTATAAGTGTGATCCCGGGGAAGTGTGTAAGGGAGGGGGGTTTAATTGGATCATGATTACACGTTAATATTTCTATTACTACTAATTTTGTCGGCTATCACCGAGCAAGTGTCAGGTAACGACATCCTCCGTCCTAACCCCCTCCCCTCTCGACCTAAGTACCCTAATCCTGTCATACAACATGACCCCCCGAATCCGAAAAAGAAATTTTTGACTTTCCGTCATTCTGTCTGTCTTGTACCTCCAACTAGAGCATAAGCTATTTTACCGATTGGGCTAGAACTTGGTACTAGGGTTTTCATAGAGCTGCCCCAAGGGGTTTTTGGAATTGGATATCTAACCCTAAAATTAAGGGTAGCTTACTGAAGGGCAAAAAGAGAAAAAGTAGATTTTATTGAAATTGGCTCTAACTATTTTGATCAAATTTCATTTCAAAACATTTATAGATATTCCAAACAAAATGGCGACTCTTAATATTTTGGAAAAATGATTTTAAGGGCTCCGGTCAGATAGGTAAATTATCAATTTTTATCATATCTCCGTAAATATTTGAGATATGAAATTACTTATCATTACAAATATGTAGAACTATTTATAATGCAAATATTTTATTTGAAGCATATTTTTATAAAACCAATAATTCTCAAGTGATACTCAAATATATATATTTATTAACTTTTAGAAAACTAAAGGTAACGTAATGAGACCGTAAGAAAAGTTGAAATGTTGATGGATGTTGACGTCTCATGACCCCCCGAACCCTAAAAAGTGGTACTTTCAATGCCCTGTTTCTGTGTGTCTGTTTAAACTTAAAATTAAGAGTAGTTTAATAAAGGGCGAAAAGAGAAAAAAAATCGATTTTCTCAAAATCGGATCAAACGATTTTGATTAAAATTCGTATCTAGGAGTTGATTAAAATTATAAATAAACTAACAATTTTCATTTCCCCATGAAAATGACTTTTACTGTACTTTACAAAAGCTGAAATTTCCGCATCTCCTCAACTATTAGCAATACTAAATAATTTATCATTGCCAAATTGTAGTACTATTAAAAAAAACCTTTAGATGAAATATATTTTTATAAAACCAACAATTTCTTAGATATTGGCAAATATATTAATACAATTTGGTTAGCTTTAGTTGTAAAGAGATACCACTTAAGTTTTAATTCAATAATTCAAATAAATAAATAATGCCATAGTCTCATTAAATATAAGTAGTAAGTCTCTCAAAAAGTTTGTTATTTTTCCTTAAACTGCTTAGAAATGTTTGTACAACAAAGATTTATTCTTCATTTTAAACACAATAATCAACATTTACATTTTTTATTGGTCAAAATAATTATAAATGAGGAATTTAATAGCAATGCTATAACATGCAGATGTGCAACACTTAATAAAATGTTGAGAAATTTAACCTTTATTCGAAATTTTAATACGAAGTGTTGACCCTTGTGGACTCAATATTGATCTTTTTTATCGTAACAAACATACAAATGAGGACATTAATTCTATAAAAATAAAATTATAAAATTTAAAACTGGGACTAAAAAAAGTTTTAGATAAGTATTTTTTTAGGGGTTTGCTAGTGTATATTACTTCGTTTCACATACATTACTAGTATTGAGTAAATATATCAATATTTAAACAATAGAGTGATAAAGTCCGTGGGAGTTCCGTAACATTTATTTAAAACATGGAACTGTTGTTGTTTAAAGTTTAGTAGAATATCACTTGTATATTTTGTTGTATTAATTTGACAACAAAATGTAAAAAATAAATGAAACCTTTACAACATAAGTATTTAATTTTAATTACTGATATATTTTGTACACCCTTACTTACCGTTACAGCTATACGCGTATTTACACTAATGGATTAGGAATGAGGAAGGTAAAATGTAGGGGAATGTACTCGTATTTGCGTTGAAGGAGAATTATAAGCATTTTAGGAAAATCCATCTTCAGTACATCCGATCGGGATTCGAACACTGATCTCCCAGTTATTTGAAGTGCAGTCTAATGAAAAAAATGATTCCGAAAGAATTGTGACCGCAGACGCTGGTAAAGAAATATTTAATAATTCATTCACAAGTTAATTTCCAAGACTGAGTGTCGCTTACGTTTAAACACTGTAGAGGCTCTGGAATTGTTTACTTGGTCCAACCCTCTCCATCGTGTGAACAGTTTTGTACAATGAAAAGGGTAGAGGCGGGGTAAGGGATTACCGCTACATAAACTACTGCACTCGGAGAGACAGCAACTCTTAGCTCTCAGCTTGTCTTTCTCACGAGGAACATTTTGAAAGTGGATTGTTTTAAAGAATGGTCACTTGGAAGCGCTGTTATCGCTGGATATTTAAATTTCTACCTGACTCGAGGGGCGCAGTTAATCCCCCGTAAGATTGTGTATCTGTTATCTACTTTTCTATCCCCTGGGTGCGACAGTGGCTCCTGGGGGACTAAACATATGACTAGCGCGTTCTTTTAGCCGCGCTTGGAACTATTTCCACCGCTGTTCTTTTGTGGTAGTGCAGGGATTGCGAGGAGAGGTCAGTGTGATTGCAGTTCTTATAGCAAAACATTTGTTTGGTAAATATAAATAGAATAAATAGTTCTCCAGTAGAAACAAAGAGTTTAAACTTCTTCACGTCATGGTAACATCAACAGTTGTTTAATATCTGTCAATGATGTCCTGAAATTTAATGACAAAGTTTGTCCTCTAATGCTGCCATGGTCTTGAGCGATATTCAACAACTGTTATATTACCTTGTGAAGAAAATTAAACTCTCTGTTTGTATTGGGGCAGTAATTGATTTATTTGGGCGAAAAAAAAAGGATTTGCTATAAAACTGCAAAATCACTGACCTTATCTCGCGTTCCCTACATCCCCACCTAAATATGCGGATAGAGGAACGTTGGAACGTTGGAACGTTTCCTCTAATATCATGTTCATCAGCCCATGTTCTTCTATTGAGGGCGAGATAAATCTTGACAAAGCGACAATCTGTGTGTCATAGAGTTGGACTCGATATAGTTTCCTAGAACTGTTCAAGTAAGTGCGTGCCACACACACACACATTGACCTGATTGGAAACAAGGTTTCTTGATCAGTTTCGTGGAAACAGCGTTTAGTCATATTGATACCACAAAACTATATCCAAATAAACATTTTTAAAATTCTTCTTGTGTCTGCGCATGCTCAATTATAACTGGAGAGCTACTAAATTGATGCGGATGATTTAAAAATATATATAATGTGAAAAATTGTCGGGAAGGATTTAGGCCATTGATCAACGATTAAGAAACGGAACAGTGACGTCAGAACCAATACAATAATATATGGTCATTCAAAATTGATCAGCAAGGGAAAATATCTACTTCAAAGTTAAGAAGAAATTCGAGATATAGTACATTTTATTTTACTTTTACATGTATTACTAGTTTGACACCCAAATCCGCGTGACCAGTGGTGTGGATTTCTAAAAAAACATGAAAGTGAAAACTAGGAATTTGTGTAGAGAGAAACATGAGAATGTGCTTCAGGTGGTTTTGATTATTACATTTGCGAGCGTTACATCTTAGACCAGGCTACCACAGGTGTGGGTCTCCCTAAAACCAAGAAACGGAGAGCTTATGGGCCACTTTGTATTGATCTAACTGAAAACACAGGATATGTTATTATGTGCGTTATTAACAGGCGAGATTTTGACACACGCTTTAATTATCACAGAGAAACAAGTAATTTACTATAAACCTACCTGGGTACCCGTCATTTGGCCTAAAAGTCATTTGGCCTAAGGTGTAGGCTAAATGCCTTTAGGCCAAATGCCTTTAGACCAAATGACTTTAGGCCAAATGCCTTTAGGCCAAACGCCTTTTAGGCCAAATGCCTTTAGGCCAAACGACTTTTTGTAAAGTTAATTTTTAGACCATTTATTAAAATATGTTTTGCTGTCTCCGGAAACATTCGTTAAGATTTGTAGTGATGCTAATAGATGGCGAGGTGTGTAGTGTTTAGTTAAATAGTATATACTACCGTTTCAAAATATATAAGTCTTTTCTCAATTTACTACTTCCCAAGGTATAGCAGCACGTCCATTAACCTGTAGTACCACTTTTGTATGTTGAACTTTTTACATTGCCAAGTTTTGTACTAGTTTTTGTACCGTTTACCGTACCGTTTTTTATTAATTAGGACATGCATGTGGTCACACTATTTTAATATATTTTTTTATTTTGAATTTTGATTTTTTTTAAGTGCCAAAGTATAAGATTTCCTTAAATGATTGAGTAATGTTGTTTTTAGGGTTTCCTATTGTTTACAAGTATCAAACAACGGTATGTAAAAATGTAATTGAAAAAGTGTTCTTATAATAAAATTAAATAAATTTCATATATAGTCAAGTCAACAATATAAGTTAACAATAAAGATAAAAATGTAAAGGTAAGTAATATGGATGCAATAACTCTTTGTTACAATTGTATATAATTAAAGCAAGTAGAGTTAGCTAAGACAGGGTTGTTACAATTCTATCCAACCCCCCAAAAAAACACATGGGTTTTAATTAAAAATACCCACTTAAAAAACAAAAACTTATTATATTTTGAATACAAAGCAATTATCTAATTTTTTAAAGTATTTAGTCTATTTTCCTTTTAATATTTAAAATATTATTAATTACTTTAAATAAAAATGTAGATAGATTGGAAATGGAATTAAACATACTAACATAGGACTAGATCTAATTAATGTTATTGAATATTTTAACAAATACACATACAATTTAAATTTAAAACATTCTTTTGTAAGAAACAAATTTTACGAACATGATTGTATGAAAGTCTTATTTTGAATTTTGTTAACTAATGTATATTGTTTTAAGTCCTTAAAATAATTGATTTATATAATATAATATTATTGCTAGGCGTGGACGTTATTTTTTTATTGTAAAGTAACAGTCTAGGCACTAATTAATATGTTAGAATGATTGGTTTAATCAAATAACATACATAAGATCTTTAATCACACCACAACAAACCAAATAAAACCTAATATAGCCCAACTTATTTTTTAAATATCCCGAAGTTTTTCAAGCCTGAGCTAAGAACTATTCATTGAGAATAGAATGGTTTGAATTTCTAAAAAGCTAAACAATTTAAAATAACAATTCTAGAATCGTACTTGTGTGTGTGTGTGTGTGTGATATTTGAACACACGCACACATAATATACAAGGACATAAACATGTTTGGTTTGTGATCTTCCTCCTGCCCACAATTTATAAGCGAAGGGTGTCCAAATTAATGTATATACTCAATCGAGTTCGATCATTTTCGGCTTTATACAATTAATATAAAAATTTAAACAAAACTCATCACAGTAGGCATTTCTTTACTTGCAACACCATACTTTAAAATTAGCAGGATATATCTTGCTTAAAGTGTTTAGAGGATTGAAAAATAAATAAATGGTACAGTGCACCGCACAGACATGGGTTACTGACGACAAATTATGAAAATTTGATTCCTAATTGTAATATACAATGGAAGTAAACCAACTCTTGGTTGGTTACTAAATGAGAAAGTATGTACGATTGTGTAGTACTATACATTTTAATTTACTTGAAAATGTTTATAAAGTGATAGTTTTTCATTAATTTATCACAAAAAAAATACTGTCAAAAATGTTTCAAAGCAAAAAAAATCAGTATGTGATTGTTAAAATAAAGCGCATTAAATAAGTGTTGAGTGCATAAGATACCTTTTAAAACCAGGTTTACGATTTATATTTCAAAAGGGCTAAATGCTCTTCACATTAAAATAACCCCTGAGTTTCCTATTGAAAAAAAGTAAATTCATACTAGATTCGATATATTGTATGCAAGGCAAAAGCCAGATAAATATTGAATTAAAACTGAAACCAAAAATATGATTTCCGCATTGCCGTCTGTCTGTCCGTCTGTCTGTCCATCATTTTTCCCTTAGTACCCCTTTTATACTCGTATACATAAACATTATTTTTAACTTATTACATAACCCTTTAAGATTAATTTGATTTAATTTTTACCCTTTTTAATCTTTTTAGTTACCCTAACTTATTCTTCCGGGCAAAGCTGTACTTCATGTTAGTAATATATAAAAACAAAAGTGAGTTTAGATGTGTGTTAAGAAAATCTAAGCCCCTTTGAGATAAGATGAAAAATTGAAATTTTGGAGATCTTTAGAAGGACCACCTCATTTAACAAGGAAAATTTACAAAATGAGGAATTTCAAAATTGGGCTCCAGGACTTGAGGGAGGGAGTGAGTCAAAATAAGAAACACATTTTAACTCTGATAGAAAATTGAAATTTGGGGAAAAGGTAGAAGGATTACTTCAGAAAATAAGAAGTGTTAAAATTTAAAATTTATGAGTGAAAGCTGAGCGTGAAATTTAAATTATGATTGCCATAGTTAGCTTGGTATTGTGCAAGGAGGAATAATATAAATGCTAACAGCCGGATGTTGAACGTCCTAATTGAATAGTTTGATATAGTACAAAGAATGGATCAGTCTGCTAGTAAATTATACATGTGAGATGATTTCACCCTAAACCATTATTTGAAATAAGTCTCTTCTCTAGCCCCCTCCCCAGTAAACACAATATAATATTTGTCAAAAAAGAATGTATATTATGGTCAGATAAATAAATTGAGCGTTGAACAATGACGTTCATGTAGTGAAAAAAAAATTGATAAATAATATTTCTTTAAAATAAATTAATAAAAATGCACAGCATTTGTCAAACTAAAAACAGCATGTAACATAAAACATATTTGTATTTGTCAACAAAAAATTGATATTTCAAATCCATAAAATGCACACAAGTTTGTAAAACAATAAATTAAAAAGGGGAATTGGTCATAAATGTTAACACTAATCAATATACTATTTAAAAAAAATCCGTAGCTTATGGTAAAAGCCGTTATTAAAAAAAATGTTCTTCACTAATTTAACACCCTTTAACATTGGCCCTAATCTTTAGTTTACTTTTTTATTAACCATAAATATGTTTATTTACCTAATGAGTTTATAGGAATAAAATATTTAATATTCTCTTAGAAATAAACAAATACAATATATCTATTGACATTATAGTCTATATTTGACATCTTTTCTAATCAAAAGAAGAGTGGTGATTTTACGCTCAAAGTTCCTCAATTTGTTGATTCGCGTAAAGTTTTTTAATGAGAAAAACAATATGCAGATTTAAAAAATGCATAAAAGTTAGCACAAATAGCTATTTGGCATTTTAGTAAGGTTTTCCCCGGCTCCTATAATGAGCAAACACCCTAGATAAGGTCCTGCTCGACGTTCTTCGACTTTAGTTTTTAGCTCATTGCCTTACTAACCGTTCGGACTATACAAATTTACTCCCGTTAATAGGGTAGGGGTGATGAAGGTAGAATATAGGTGAAATGTACCTATACTTGCATTTAGAAATAAAAGAATAACATTTAGAAAAAGTATCTCGAGAATGATCGGCTGCGAATTGAACCCCGATCTTGCCGTTGACAGTAGGCTAGACTAAATGAGACTTGCATTTAGTTTACGTGCTCACTAGTGCAGCTATAAATGATTTTAGTTGAGATTTTTATTCCTATTCTCGAACAATATTTGGTTTTGTGTTTGTGGCGCTATCTTTATACTTTATCATTCAATCATATAATAATGCTAGCAGTTTGGTCGACTTTACTGGTCTTGGAGTAAAGTGCTCGCCTCAAGGCCCGGTGTTCGTGGGTTTAAACCCCGCCGGGGTCAAAGGATTTCTTTCGAATGATAACAATTAATAGTATAACTTCTTTTGGAGGGAAAGTAAAGCCATTGTTCCCATGTTGATTGTGGTATGTAAGATAACCCTGTAAGGTTTGTGAAAATACCTTTCCCAGCAAAATTATTAGGCCCTTTCAATCTCACTCATAGAAATTCTCGTGTGCTTATATAATCATTTCGTTCAGAAAGCGCACGTAAATACAACAAATAAATAAAACTAGTAGTTGGATCCGTTCCTTGCCCACGCAATAAAAATTCAAATAATCAAATTAAGACGTTTAATACCAAACACATTATTATCATTAATCCGGCCCTGCTACTTTCCATTTGTTATACACATTTTAATTACAATAACAGAGTAGAGCTAAAGAAAATATATATTAAAGTAAGCGTATCCGCATTTGCGTGAAGGAAGTGTGGATAAACACTTAGGGAAGAACAGCCCTCAGTCCACGTGACTGAGATGAACCCAGAACTTCCAGCTACGAGCAAACAAAACATGATCCTGAAACTTACCTCGCGCATCCAACGATTCAGATCTGTTGAATAATTGTTCGATAAAATATCTCTTTAAAATATTTATTAGTGTTGTGATTTATGAAAACATTTTCTTACGAACTTAATAGTTTTAGTTCCTACGTTGCATGAAATAAACTATTAATATTTTTTATGAAAAGTTATAAATGAGAAAATATGTGTTTATAATTACTATTATTAAACTATTAGGAGTGAAGATGTATACATTGTTAGCTAATCTAAATACCTGTTTCATATTCGATATTGATACAATTTAAATTCTAACACTTACCGAGGAATAGATATTTCATTTATTTGTTCGGAGTTTTGTACTTTAGAGGGTGGTGATTTTT
The DNA here is from genome assembly GCA_039000515.1 of Timema cristinae. Lineage (NCBI taxonomy): Eukaryota > Metazoa > Arthropoda > Insecta > Phasmatodea > Timematidae > Timema > Timema cristinae. The sequence continues at coordinate 48,089,670 of JBCFYV010001001.1, read as the reverse complement.
TGTTCCCCATGGGCACGGTTTTAATATATATTATTATTATATTATTATTATTATTATTATTATTATTTTTATTATTTTATTGCACCGCGTCTTACTACCCGTTCGTGTTATACGCACTTACGCAAATGTGTAATGGTAGGGTGATTGTGAGATGAAATGGAGGACCTACAGTTTAACGTGAATCCGAACCACGGTGGAGGCCTGGCATTCCACACATTCACAAGTTGTGGTTAATACACGTCTTGTCAGAGGTGAAGGATTGAACCCCGGACCCATAACAGAGAAGTATCAAACTAGTTTACTTAGTGAAACTTGATAAATTTGTTTGAAACTATAACAAATATATCAACACCAAAAAAAATTTCACACATGGACTAAATAAATTAAAATAATACTACTTAAAATGTATTGCATTTTTATAGTAAAAAACAAACAATAACATTAAAACTATTCTCACTGAAGAATGTCTATTGAAAACCAGTTTGGGACGTCAGTTGCAACAACCCTCATGGTACTGCGATGTGAGGGGAGCTAGCGGGTCATTGAGCGGTGAAGGAAATGGCTTCACGAGAAACACAGTAACCGGCCAGTAGACTCAAATTTTAAAACGATATTCCTTTTTAAAAATACAACACTTGATGTGCTGGTTCAAAAACTGTTCAGGTGAAGAGGTATTCAATTATACAGGGGGTGAAATAATAATTGGTTTACATATTTTCTTAAGTTTTTTTTAATAAATAAATATAGTTTTTTTTAAATATGACCTTATTCAAATTATTAATTAAAATACATATTTTATTATTTAAAAAAAAATCTAAATTATTCATAAATAATCCACCAAGAGACAATATTTTTGAAATCAGAGACATAATTTTTTTGAAAAGGTATTTTGGGCGTAATCATGGAAGAAAAATCATAAAAATTATTTTATAAAGATGGAGTTCAATATTTTATATCTTTTTGATGGTTGTATTTACAGAAACCAAATAACTTTTGTTGTAACAAACAGCCTTTATTTTAAGAGGAGAAAAATTTACAAATCTATTAAATAATAACTACTATCAGATTTAAGGAGGTTAGTAGTACAAGTATTTTAGATATTTGGTGGAGTTCCCCCTTGAACACCATAAGCTTGAATTAGAAACATGTTTAAACTTAAACAGCTGCCACTGGACCAAGAGAAACATATTTCACATTGCTAACACCGGAAAGAGAGAAACTAGTTCACATTACTAGCACTGGATGGAGAGAAACATAGTTCACATTGCTAACACTGGAAAGAGAGAAACATAGTTCACATTGCTAACACTGGAAAGAGAGAAACATATTTCACATTGCTAACACCGGAAAGAGAGAAACATAGTTCACATTACTAGCACTGGATGGAGAGAAACATAGTTCACATTGCTAACACTGGAAAGAGAGAAACATATTTCACATTGCTAACACCGGAAAGAGAGAAACATAGTTCACATTACTAGCACTGGATGGAGAGAAAATAGTTCACATTGCTAACACTGGAAAGAGAGAAACATAGTTCACATTGCTAACACTGGAAAGAGAGAAACATATTTTACATTGCTAACACCGGAAAGAGAAAAACATAGTTCACATTACTAGCACTGGATGGAGAGAAACATAGTTCACATTGCTAACACTGGAAAGAGAGAAACATATTTCACATTGCTAACACCGGAAAGAGAGAAACATAGTTCACATTACTAGCACTGGATGGAGAGAAACATAGTTCACATTGCTAACACTGGAAAGAGAGAAACATAGTTCACATTGCTAACACTGGAAAGAGTGAAACATAGTTCACATTACTAACACTGGAAAGAGTGAAACATAGTTCACATTACTAACACTGGATAGAGAGAAACATAGTTCACATTACTAACACTGGAAAGAGTGAAACATAGTTCACATTACTAACACGGGATACAGAGAAACATAGTTCACATTACTAGCACTGGATAGAGAGAAACATAGCTCACATTAATAACACTGGATAGAGAGAAACATAGTTCACATTGCTAGCACTGGATAGAGAGAAACATAGTTCACATTATTAACACCGGAAAGAGTGAAACATAGTTCACATTACTAACACTGGATGGAGAGAAACATAGTTCACATTGCTAACACTGGAAAGAGTGAAACATTGTTCACATTACTAACACGGGATACAGAGAAACATAGTTCACATTGCTAACACTGGAAAGAGTGAAACATAGTTCACATTACTAACACTGGATAGAGAGAAACATAGTTCACATTACTAGCACTGGATAGAGAGAAACATAGTTCACATTGCTAACACTGGATAGAGAGAAACATAATTCACATTACTAGCACTGGATAGAGAGAAACATAGTTCACATTACTAACACTGGATAGAAAGAAACATAGTTCACATTACTGAAACTGGATATAGAGAAACATAGTTCACATTTTTAAAACACTGGAAAGAGTGAAACATAGTTTCACATTACTAACACTGGATAGAGAGAAACTTAGTTCAAAATTACTAGCACTGGATAGAGAGAAACTTAGTTCACATTACTAACACTGGATAGAGAGAAACATAGTTCACATTGTTAACACTGGATAGAGTGAAATATAGTTCACATTGCTAACACTGGAAAAGAATGAAACATAGTTCACATTGCTAACACTGGAAAGATGTAAACATAGTTCACATTGCTACACTGGATATAGAGAACATAGTTTCACATTATTAACACTGGATGGAGTGAAACATAATTCACATTGCTAACACTGGAAAGAGTGAAACTTAGTTCACTGCTAACACGGGATATAGAGAAACATAGTTCACATTATTAACACTGGATAGAGAGAAACATAGTTCACATTGCTAACACGGGATTAGGAAACATAGTTCACATTTTTAAACACTGGAAAAAGAGAGAAACATAGTTCACATTATTAACACTGGATAGAGAGAAACATAGTTCACATTGCTAACACTGAATAAGAGAAGAAACATGGGTTCACATTACTAACACTGGATGGAGTGAACATAGTTACATTGTAACACTGGAAAGAGTGAAACATAGTTCAATTATTAGCACTGGAAAGAGAGAAAACATAGTTCACATTGCTAACACTGAAAAGATAGAACATAGTTCACATTGCTAACACGGGATATAGAGAAACATAGTTCACATTGCTAACAGGGGATATAGAGAAACATAGTTCACATTATTAACACTAAAAAGAGAGAAACATAGTTCACATTAATAACACTGGATAGAGAGAAAACATATTTTCACTTTGCTAACACTGGATAGAGAGAAACATATTCACATTACTAACACGGATATAGAGAATCATAGTTCACATTTTTAAACCCACGGGATAGAGAGAAACTATTTCACATTTTTAAACACGGGATAGAGAGAAACATAGTTCACTTTTATTAACACTGGATAGAGAGAAATATAGTACACATTAATAACATTGGACTGATAGAAACATAGTTCTATAGTGGGCAATTTTAAGGGTTATTAATTTCAAGCAAAATGTGTGGCTAAGCCTAACGATAAACCCATTTTTGTGCTATTTTTTTAACGTTCGTTTGTGATGTCCACGTTTTTTAAACTTTAAGGGTTTAAAAATTTATGCTCATGAAACAAAATTTCACTTAGGTTAATCCTTTATATACAAATTTATATCTGGTTTTTAAGGGCTTTTTAGAACAACCGGGCTATTAGCGCTATATTCACAGAAAGTATCATTATAAAATGTCTCCTCTCATATTTGTTTGATTTGGTACTTACGCCACTCTAGCACTGACCCATTGACTCAAAAAGTGGCCGCTGAAGCGCAACAAACACCGACCATACAACCAATTCTCTGTTTTATCTCCCTGGAAATAGGGGGAACGTCCGTCATTTTCTTTTACAATACTAATTATTTAATTCAACTGATTCTCGGTTTTTGATCAACTACATTTAAATTAGTTGAATAACCTTTCAGTTGTGATAGCGGTGGGGTAGTCTACTTTGACCTGTTGTTAGTCTGGGGTTCAGTTCCAGACTTGTTAAAACAACATATTCCTGTAGTTTGATATCTTCTCTCCGGGGAGCATTGGGGAGAGGTATATAACATTCACACCCCTCAATATACACTACTATTGTTAACAATGGAAAAACCAATAGGAATACTTTGTTGCTAAAAGTGACTCAGGGGGGGCAGGGGGTGTGTTGTAACATCATCTGGTATACAGGAGTCTCAACTCATCTTACATGAGTGTAAGTGTGTAAAGAAAAACGGAATCACTTTATTTACATGATTCTAAATCATTTGAACAATGTTTCTATATTAACGTCCATAAAAAAAATTTAAAATTAAAGTGTAAACCCTTAAAACTCGTAATATAGCAATTGTATTTGAGCCATTTTTGTTGCATTTTCCGAAAATATAAATTCAGAAGTCCACGTGACATGATTAACTATTACTAAAACGCGTATTTATCAAGTTTAATGCTGTAAGGTACTACCCGACCGGTAACAAATTCAATAAAAACAGTAATAGAGCTGGGTTTTGTAACAATGTGTTTTCAAAATAAATGATCCCGTGTAGTATCTAGACATTACCAGCCCCCAGAAATATTCACCACATACATAAGTCTCGCCCACATCGATCAGTGATCATTTTGACCGGAAATAGCAAGAATGAGGCCGCGAAGAGAAATATGTAGTAATAGAATGGAAAGCGAAAATACGTTTAAGAAAATAGAGAGAGGAGGCTGGTTTGGGGGCGAATTAATTGACAAGTTTCACTTTCTGTTGATTGTTTGTTGAGGTATGGGGACAAACCACGAAAACTGTTTACACGATCATTATTTTAGATACAACATGGATATGTACGTATCTATACAGGTTTCTGAACTGCCTTCAACTGACCAACGTTGATAAACAGGACCTGTAGAGCAACGAACGTCCCTATCCCCAAGCAGTGTACAATATACCCTTGTTTGTTCCCGGGAAATGTACAATATACCCTTGTTTGTTCCAAGCAGTGTAAAATATACCTCGTTTGTTCCAATCAGTGTACAATATACCCTCGTTGTTCCAAGCAGCGTACCCAAAATTACCCTTGTTTTTTCCAAGCAGTGTACAATATACCCTAGTTTGTTCCAAGCAGCGTACAATATACCCCTTTTTTGTTTTCCCGGCAGTGTACAATATACCTTGTTTGTTCCAAGCAGTGTTTCCCAAAATACCCTTGTTTGTTCCAGGCAGTGTACAATTTTACCCTTGTTTGTTCCAAGCAGTGACAATATACCCTTGTTTGTTCCAACGTGTACAATATACCCCCGTTTGTTCCAAGCAGAGTAAATATACCCCATTTGTTCCAAGCCAGTACACAATATACCCTTGTTTGTTCCAAGCAGTGAACAATATACCCTCGTTTGTTCCAAGCAGCGTACAATATACCCCTTGTTTTGTTCCAAGCGTGAACATATATACCCTTTTTTGTTCCAAGCAGTGTACAATATACCCTCGTTTGTTCCAAGCAGTGTACAATATCCCCTAGTTTGTTCCTGGCAGTGTAAAATATACCCTTCTTTGTTCCTGGCAGTGTACAATATTCCATTTTTTAGATCCTGTGAGGGTTGAGATTTTATTCAGTACAGTCTATCTTCCCATATATCTCTCCTGTAGAGTTCCTGTGAGGGTGAGATGGTGTTATGTACAGTCTATCTTAACATACAGCTCTCTGTAGAGTTCCTGTGAGGGCTGAGATGTGTTTGTATAGTCTATCTTTACATACAGCTTCCTGTAGAGTTCCTGTGAGGGCTGAGGATGTGTTATGTACAGTCTATCTTAACATACAGCTCCCCTTTTAGAGTTCCTGTGAGGGCTGAGAGGTGTGTTTGACAGTCTATCTTAACATACAGCTCTCCTGTAGAGTTCCTGTGATGTTTGAGATGTGTTATGTACAGTCTATCTTTACATACAGCTCTCTGTAGAGTTCCTGTGAGGGCTGAGATGTGTTATGTCCCAGTCTACTTAACATACAGCTCTCCTGTAGAGTTCCTGTGAGGGTTTGAGATGTGTTATGTACAGTCTATCTTAACTTTACAGCTCTCCTGGAGAGTTCCTGTGAGGGCTGAGATGTGTTATGTACAGTCTATCCTTACATACAGCTCCCCTGTAGAGTTCCTGTGAGGGCTGAGATGTGTTATGTACAGTCTATCTTTACATACAGCTCTCTTGTAGAGTTCCTGTGATGTTTGAGAATGTGTTATGTACAGTCTATCTTTACATACAGCTCTCCTGTAATTTCCCTGTGAGGGCTGCTGTTGTTATGTACAGTCTATCTTTACATACAGCTCTCCTGTAGAGTTCCTGTGATGTTTGAGATGTGTTATGTACAGTCTATCTTTACATACAGCTCTCCTGTAGAGTTCCTGTGAGGGCTGAGATGTGTTATGACAGTCTATCTTTACATACAGCTTCCTGTAGATTTCCCTGTGAGGGCTGAGAGTGTTATGTACGTCTATCTTTACATACAGTTTCCCCTGTAGAGTTCCTGTGATTTTTTGAGAGTGTTATGTACAGTCTATCTTTACATACGCTCTCCTGTAGAGTTCTTGTGAGGCAAAGATGTGTTATATACAGTCTATTTTAAAACATACAGCTCTCCTGTAGAGTTCCTGTGAGGGCTGAGATGTTGTTATGTACAGTCTATCTTAACATACAGCTCCCTGTAGAGTTCCTGTGAGGGCTGAGATGTGTTATGTACAGTCTATCTTAACATTACAGCTCCCTGTAGAGTTCCTGTGAGGGCTGAGATGTTTTATGTACAGTCTATTTAAACTTACAGCTCTCCTGTAGAGTTCCTGTGAGGGCTGAGATGTGTTATGTACAGTCTATTTTACATACAGCTTCCTGTAGAGTTCCTGTGATGTTTGAGATGTGTTATGTACAGTCTATCTTAACATATAGCTCTCCTGTAGAGTTCCTGTGATGTTTGAGATGTGTTATGTACAGTCTATATTACATATAGCTCTCCTGAGAGTTCCTGTGAGGGTTTGAGATGTGTTATGTACATCTATCTTAACATATAGCTCTCCTGTAGAGTTCCGTGATGTTTGAGATTTTGTTATGTACTGTCTATCTTTCATACAGCTCCCCTGTAGATTTCCCTGTGATGTTTGAGATGTGTTATGTACAGTCTATCTTTACTACAGCTCTCCTGTAGAGTTCCTGTGAGGGCTGAGATGTGTTTGTACAGTCTATCTTAACATACAGCCTCTCCTGTAGAGTTCCTTTGATGTTTGAGATGTGTTATGTACAGTCTATCTTAAATACAGTTTCCCCTGTAGAGTTCCTGTGATGTTTGAGCTGTGTTATGTACAGTCTATCTTAACTTTAACAGCTCTCCTGTAGAGTTCCTGTGATGTTTGAGCTGTGTTATGTACAGTCTAATCTTTACATACAGCTCTCCTGTAGAGTTCCTGTGATGTTTGGAGATGTGTTATGTACAGTCTATCTTAACATACAGCTCTCCTGTATTGTTCCTGTGGGGGCTGAGATGTTGTTATGTACAGTCTATCTTAAAATATAGCTCTCCTGTAGGGGTTCCGGTGAGGGCTGGAGATGTGTTATGTAGAGTCTATCTTAACATATACTCTCCTGTAGAGGTACTGTGTGTTTGAGATGTGTTATGTACAATCTATCTTTACATACAGCTCTCCTGTAGAGTTCTGTGATGTTTGAGATGTGTTATGTACGTCTATCTTTACATACAGCTTCTTGTAGAGATCCTGTGAGGGCTGAGATGTGTTATGTCAGTCTATCTTTACATACGCTCTCTGTAGAGTTCCTGTGGGGCTGAGATGTGTTATGTACAGTCTATATTTACATTAAGCTCTCCTGTAGAGTTCCTGTGATGTTTGAGATGTGTTATGTACAGTCTATCTTAACATACAGCTCTCCTGTAGAGTTCCTGTGATGTTTGAGATGTGTTATGTACAGTCTATCTTAACATATAGCTCTCCTGTAGAGTTCCTGTGAGGGCTGAGATGTGTTATGTACAGTCTATCTTTACATACAGCTCTCCTGTAGAGTTCCTGTGATGTTTGAGATGTTATGTACAGTCTATCTTTACATACAGCTCTCCTGTAGAGTTCCTGTGATGTTTGAGAAGTGTTATGTACAGTCTATCTTTACTTTTACAGCTCTCCTGTAGAGTTCCTGTGAGGGCTGAGATGTGTTATGTACAGTCTATCTTAACATACAGCTCTCCTGTAGAGTTCCTGTGAGGGCTGAGATGTGTTATGTACAGTTATCTTAACATATAGCTCTCCTGTAGAGTTACTGTGATGTTTGAGATGTGTTATGTACAGTCTATCTTTACATACAGCTCTCCTGTAGATTTCCTGTGAAGGCTGAGATGTGTTATGTACAGTCTATCTTAACATATAGCTCTCCTGTAGAGTTACTGTGATGGTTTGAGATTTGTTATGTACAGTCTATCTTAACATATAGCTCTCCTGTAGAGTTCCTGTGATGTTTGAGATGTGTTATTTACAGTCTATCTTTACATACAGCTCTCCTGTAGAGTTCCTGTGAGGGCTGAGATGTTATATGTACAGTCTATCTTAACATACAGCTCTCCTGTAGAGTTCCTGTGATGTTTGAGATGTGTTATGTACAGTCTATCTTAATATACAGCTCTCCTGTAGAGTTCCTGTGATGTTTGAGATGTGTTATGTACAGTCTATCTAAACATACAGCTCTCCTGTAGAGTTCCTGTGATGTTTGAGATGTGTTATGTACAGTCTATCTTTACATACAGCTCTCCTGTAGAGTTCCTGTGATGTTTGAGATGTGTTATGTTACAGTCTATCTTAACATACAGCTCTCTGTAGAGTTCCTGTGAGGGCTGAGATTTTATATACAGTCTATCTTAACATATAGCTCTCTGTAGAGTTCCTGTGAGGGCTGAGATGTGTTATGTACAGTCTATCTTAACATACAGCTCTCCTGTAGAGTTCCTGTGAGGGCTGAGATGTGTTTGTACAGTCTATCTTAACATACAGCTCTCCTGTAGAGTTCCTGTGAGGGCTGAGATGTGTTATGTACAGTCTATCTTAAATACAGCTCTCCTGTAGAGTTCCTGTGAGGGTTGAGATGTGCTATGTACAGTCTATCTTAACATACAGCTCTCCTGTAGAGTTCCTGTGAGGGCTGAGATGTGTTATGTACAGTCTATCTTTACATACAGCTCTCCTGTAGAGTTCCTGTGAGGGCAGAGATGTGTTATGTACAGTCTATCTTAACATACAGCTCTCCTGTAGAGTTCCTGTGATGTTTGAGATGTGTTATGTACAGTCTATATTTACATATAGCTCTCTGTAGAGTTCCTGTGATGTTTGAGATGGTTATGTACAGTCTATCTTAACATACAGCTCTCCTGTAGAGTTCCTGTGAGGGCTGAGATGTGTTATGTACAGTCTATCTTAACATACAGCTCTCCTGTAGAGTTCCTGTGAGGGCTGAGATGTGTTATGTACAGTCTATCTTAACATACAGCTCTCCTGTAGAGTTCCTGTGAGGGTTGAGATGTGTTATGTACAGTCTATCTTAACATACAGCTCTCCTGTAGAGTTCCTGTGAGGGCTGAGATGTGTTATGTACATTCTATCTTAACATACAGCTCTCCTGTAGAGTTCCTGTGAGGGCTGAGATGTGTTATGTACAGTCTATCTTAACATATAGCTCTCCTGTAGAGTTCCTGTGAGGGCTGAGATGTGTTATGTACAGTCTATCTTAAACATACAGCTCTCCTGTAGAGTTCCTGTGAGGGCTGAGATGTGTTATGTACAGTCTATCTTAACATACAGCTCTCCTGTAGAGTTCCTGTGAGGGCTGAGATGTGTTATGTACAGTCTATCTTAACATATAGCTCTCCTGTAGAGTTCCTGTGAGGGCTGAGATGTGTTATGTACAGTCTATCTTAACATACAGCTCTCCTGTAGAGTTCCTGTGAGGGCTGAGATGTGTTATGTACAGTCTATCTTAACATACAGCTCTCCTGTAGAGTTCTTGTGATGTTTGAGATGTGTTATGTACAGTCTATCTTAACATACAGCTCTCCTGTAGAGTTCCTGTGATGTTTTAGATGTGTTATGTACAGTCTATCTTAACATACAGCTCTCCTGTAGAGTTCCTGTGATGTTTGAGATGTGTTATGTACAGTCTATCTTAACATACAGCTCTCCTGTAGAGTTCCTGTGATGTTTGAGATGTGTTATGTACAGTCTATCTTAACATACAGCTCTCCTGTAGAGTTCCTGTGAGGCTGAGATGTGTTATGTACAGTCTATCTTAACATACAGCTCTCCTGTAGAGTTCCTGTGAGGGTGAGATGTGTTATGTACAGTCTATCTTTACATACAGCTCTCCTGTAGAGTTCCTGTGAGGGCTGAGATGTGTTATGTACAGTCTATCTTTACATACAGCTCTCCTGTAGAGTTCCTGTGAGGGCTGAGATGTGTTATGTACAGTGTATCTTAACATACAGCTCTCCTGTAGAGTTCTTGTGAGGGCTGAGATGTGTTTATGTACAGTCTATCTTAACATACAGCTCTCCTGTAGAGTTCCTGTGAGGGCTGAGATGTGTTATGTACAGTCTATCTTAACATACAGCTCTCCAGTAGAGTTCTGTGAGGGCTGAGATGTGTTATGTACAGTCTATCTTAATATACAGCTCTCCTGTAGAGTTCCTGTGAGGGCTGAGATGTGTTATGTACAGTCTATCTTTACATACAGCTCTCCTGTAGAGTTCCTGTGAGGGCTGAGATGTGTTATGTACAGTCTATCTTTACATACAGCTCTCCTCTAGAGTTCCTGTGAGGGTTGATATATGCTACTGCGGTGTTCAGTGGACGAGTAAAGTTAGGGTCAAGGTGAGCTGTGGTCTTGGTCCAGTTTTCTCGGGATTCACATCTGTGTGATGTGGTCCGGCAGCTTCAGTCAGGATCACACGGTCGAACCATGGATGCCTGAGAGCAATGTTGTCAACCTTTACCTATTGAGTGCTTACCTACCTACTCACGGACAATACCTTACTTTGCTGTGTAGAATGGCAATTATGTATCATCAACTACATTCATACAATCCCCAGTAATTTGGAAAGATAATAATGACTATCTGTATGATTGTGATTGTATCTATACTTCTCATCATTTACCTATCCCGTAGAACTGCGATATTCTCATCAAAAATTATTGAAAATAAACTAATTCGTCTTCTAAGGCAGTTTATTTTTATAAAGTACAAAACTTCAAACGTATAGTTATTTATCTTTCAGGACCAGCTGTGAAAAATTTTTTTAAAATGGCAAACCATTTCTTAAGAGCCTGTCTTAGCACCACCAAAATACATATTTGATAGTTTAGAAGACAAAAGTATGTTCTCGGGGCGGAGTCTCTATTTTCTAAACTTACGGGAAACGGCACCATACAAACTTCTAGACAACAAACTGCTCGACAAGCTATAAGAAAATATTTGTAAGGCTGGGTGGGTTCAAGTGGCCGACACGACTTGGACCAACTGCTAGACAAGCTCAAGTATAGGAGTACAAAGTGATAGACAACCAAGCGGTCGACACAAGAGAACAAATCTGTAAAAAGACCAACTGCTAGACACGCAGAAACGACATGGACCAAGTGATAGACAAGCTCCCATATAAGAGGACAAAGTGATAGACAGCCAAGCGGTCGACACGAGAGGACCAACTGCTCGACAAACATCAGATGAATCCAGTTAAGAGTGGCTCAAGTGACAGACAAGTTATTTCAAAACTAACAAAGTGATAAACATGGGCATAGAAAGTTGGGTATAAGGATGGTCTGGATCCTCCTAGAAATTGCTGCCCTCCCGACACCCTAGATTTAACTAGCCCCAAAAGGGTGAGATCCACTTATATGTGTATAAACTTAAACTATCGTGTTTGTAATTTTAATAATTTACTTAAACATTGCACTCTTCAAAACATATTTTCTAACACTAGTTTAGTTATAATTCCAAATAAATAATAGGTTTTGATACATACAATATGGTATCTGAAAATAAAGAATGTTTCTCTGAATGAAACGAGTTATCGGATCTGAGGAAAGGAGACAAACTTTTTGTTATAAATGGTAAAATAATACTTTAAGAACTAACAAGATTAAATAAAATTTTATATAAAAGAGCAACTGCCAGAAACTAAGTTGGTAGCTTATGATCAGGGTTCGATTCCGCCAGGTAGAGTGAGGGTGATTTTTCTTAAAAGGTTTTCCACCCTGCCACCACGCAAATTCATTTACACTATATATAAATTTAATCTTCCTCATTCTCAACACATTAACGTAATTAGTAAATACGCGTATAACCCAAACAGGTGGTAAGACACAGTGCTACAAAAATATTCTAATTGCACTAATGGATTAAAGAAGAAATGTTGTTATTATAAGATGTGTACTCTCATTTGATGTAGGGAGAATGTAAACCATTAATGAAATATCACCCTCCATACACCCGGCCGGATTTGAAGCCTGATATCCCCGTCATTGATAGTCCAGTCTATTTTGAGAATGACGCTTTAGACCATCAACCATCGAAGCTAAGAATATTTTGTTGATGTTGCGTTAGCACCAGGTTTATTAATGGGTTTGAATAAGGAGCTAAGTTAAGATGAAATAATCCCGCATTAGTGTAAAAGTTAGATGTAAAAATCACAAGGGTGGTAACTCTCAGCCCAATCCACTCAGTCGGAATAATTACTCTTATTAAAGCTACTCTAAAACCTTATTAGACAGTATGACAAACAGCGTTATTTAGGTCAGACAATACTTAGACCTAGCAAACAGCGTTATTTAGGAGGTCAAACAATACTTAGACCTAGCAAACAGTGTTATTTAGGAGGTCAAACAATACTTAGGGTTCGGCCAGACTGACAAGCGTGCGAGCGAGCGCGCAAGCGACTGGGTGGCCAAACTGGCGAGCGAGCGCGTAATTAGCGGACCCTAGTTAGATTATTATTAGCACCGCGTCTTACTACCCGTTCGGGTTATACGCACTTACGCTAATGTGTAATGGTAGGGTTATTGTGAGATGAAATGAAGGACCTACAGTTTAACGTGGAATCCGAACCACGGTGGAGGCCTGGCATTCCACCAATTCACAAGATGTCTTGTCAGAGGTGAAGGAAGTGTTTGGAAATCAGATAAATCTGTGCCGGGACCGAGGTTTGAACCCCGGCCGCCAGCACAGAAGTCTGACACCTTACCTCTAGACCACCAGGTCACCGCCCCCCCCCCCCCCCCAGTTAGAGAAGATGTCTCTGTCAAAGACACTTGGTACATCTCTGCTCCTCGAAAATTCTTACAGAAAATATTGTGTATTTATAAAAAAGAAAAAAGTAGGAGTGCATCCAATTAATAAATTTTGAGAAATGCGTATGGTGCTGTACTGAAGTGTTTTAAAATCAGATTAGCCGCACCAGTGGCGGAATGGTGCGTTGCACTCGATAGCTTTTGACTAGGAGGCAAAGGTTCGAATCTTGGCTCAGTGAACTGAAGGTGATATTTAAAACTTATTTATTGTTGTGGTTTTTTCATACTCTCTCCAAACTAATGTTGATTCTTATTTGTAAAGGCCTACTTTGATTATAATATTGAAGTATTTTAACATATCGGGTTTACATATATACACTATATTATTTATGGTCTTACCAATTAAATTAGGCCATTAATAGCAAGTGTGTTAAACCTATCACTGATAGAAAAAAGTCAAATATCATGTCAAAATGAGAAGTTTCCCCAGCACTCAATGAAGCAACATACAATAATATTGCCTAGCGCCTGTAAACTAGACTGTGCCGGGTCGAGCGCGCGCGCTTGAAAAATAGAACCAGTTCTATCTTTCAAGCGCGCGCGCTCAGTCGCTCGCACGCTCGCTCCAGTGTGGCCACCTCCCATTACAACCAATGTGTTCTATTTTATATTTTCGTCAATCGTTCGCTCGCTCAGTCTGGCCGTACACTAAGACCTAGCAAACAGTGTTATTTAGGAGGTCAAACAATACTTACACCTAACACAGTGCTATTTAGGAGGTCAAACAATACTTACACCTAGCATACAGTGTTATTTAGGAGGTTAAACAATACTTACACCTAGCATAAAGTGTTATTTAGGAGGTCAAACAATACTTACACCTAGCATAAAGTGTTATTTAGGAGGTCAAACAATACTTACACCTAGCATAAAGTGTTATTTAGGAGGTCACACAATACCTACACCTAGCAAACAGTGTTAATTAGGTCAGACAATACTTAGACCTAGAAAACAGTGTTATTTAGGAGGTAAAACAATACTTACACCTAGCATAATGTTATTTAGGAGGTCAAACATACTTAGACCTAGCAAACAGTGTTATTTAGGTCAGACAATACCTAGACCTAGCAAACAATGTTATTTAGGAGATAAAACAATACTTACACCTAGGATAAATGTTATTTAGGAGGTCAAACAATACTTACACCTAGCAAACAGTGTTTTTTAGGAGGTCAAACAATACTTTACACCTAGCATAAAGTGTTATTTAGGAGGTCAAACAATACTTTACACCTACCATAAAGTGTTATTTAGGAGGTCAAATATACTTACACCTAGCATAAAGTGTTATTTAGGAGGTTAAACCATACTTACACTACTTGACATATGTTTGTAGGGTTTGCTAAAGTAAGAATGTAGGTGAAAATAACTTGAAATCAAGGACAAGCGTGTATTGAATTAACTGTTCTGTCACTTAGCCCACTCTTAACTGGATGATATCAAAGTTTGTCGAGCAGTTGGTCCTCTCGTGTCGATCGCTTGGCTGTCTATCACTTTGTACTCCTATACATGAGCTTGTCTAGCAGTTGGTCCAAGTCGTGTCGGCCACTTGACCCACCCAGCCTTCCAAATAATTGTTTTCATTTTGTCTACCGGTTGGTTGTCTATCACATGGTCCAGCTCATGTCGATCACTTGGTCCACGTCGTTTCTTCGTGTCTAGCAGTTGGCTGTCTACCACTTTGTCCTCTCGTGTCGACCACTTTGTTGTCTATCACTTTGCCTGCTCCCACGGGAAACGAATGAGGACTGATTAGTTTGGGAAGTGAGGGAGAGGGGGGGGATCTCCGTATTAAGAAACACCCCCTGAAATGGCATGGCATTGAGACATGTATGTACATGTAGAGGGAAGGACAACCATAAGATAACCATAAGAAATTAGACATTTTAAATCTTAAGGTGAAGGTTGGGACATTTCGAAAACTAATATTACTAACAACTAGTTGAAGGGATATTGTGTTATTATTTATTTTTGGATGAAAATGAGATATTTATGTTTGCAGCTTAATAGCATGTTTCCTAGCGTTACCCAGGAAACACCGCACGGAGGGGACCATGCATGTTTCTCACGAGGAGTCTTATTTTCGGCAGGCCCTCTTGTCTACTGCTTGGGGCGTTATCAGCTGAGTGCGGCTGGACAGGTCTTCCCCCTCACACCCCTCTCCACTACGAGGGAGAATTTACATAAGGTTAAAAAAATATACACTTGGAACCCTTATACTTTCAATAACTATTAAATAGACATAAAATTATGATTTTGACGTTTGAGAACTTTAAACAGAATTTTATTTAAAAATAAAATGGTATATTAACTTATTAGATCAAATTGGCAAGATATATAGCCTAGGACCACGCATACATATATTGTTGAATATAGGATACTTGTGACCACCAGGGCCCCGCTTTGTGCTCTTGAAAATTTATAGTTAGGGCCCTGGTGCACCTTAAACATGTGGTTAATGCAGGATTTCACTTTAAAAAAAAATATGTTACTCCCCAATGTTGGGTCAAATATCTAAGATATGTAGAATCTAGACCTATGCGCACTTATATGGTTGGGTAGAGAATTGATATCACTATCAGGGCCCCGCTTTTTGCTATTGACACAAATAGTTTATTAGGAAAAATATAATTGAAACATAGACTGAAATCCTTTATTCTCCCTTCTTTCAAGAAAAACATTGTCACCGTTTAAACATTCGATTGTATAGTTCTATTTGTTAGCCTTCGGCAAAACTAATTCAAAGAGGAAACAAAATGGTTAAGTGGATGACAATAATAAATATCGTGAGAAAGAAATATTGACAAGCGTAAAACTGGAATAAAATATAGGAATAATTTTAAAAGTAAAAAACAAATGTTCGTATTGTTAGATGTACGCTGACGATGTATGTTCACGCACGAGCAGACCCCGGCTCATTACTGGGCAGACTGGGCCGACTGGGCAAATGTCCAAGGCACCAGACTTTATGGGGCACATGCGATTTATTAAGAGGAAAATTATTTACTTAATTTACACAATAATTAAAAAGTGACAAAATTACAATATTATTTTGTTGCGTTTATTCTGCTAGTAAAAATGCGAGGTGAGTAAATTACAGTCGATTTCCAGCCACCCACTCATTCTAGTGTAGAATTTGTAAACTAACCCTTTGTAACTTTAATTATTATCCTCTGCCTCCTCATTCCCACGCTCGCTGTGGAGTGTTTCAAACATAACCTCTTTTCAGTGACTCTTAGTGTGTTTCAAGAAAAGTGTCGAAAAGAGAATCAGTTCTACATCAATCCCAACCTCACCGACTTCTCCTAAATATTCACAATGTCATGTAGCACTCATCTTACGAGAGCCCTGTGGGGCTGGTATTTGCGGTTTTTATATTGTGTGTATATGTTTATTTAGATGTATATATAGTGATGTTCAAAAATAAATAAGACATATAAAACAAACAAAGTATGTTGTTTTAATTTACTGTGGCCCTAAATATAGCGTCTAGTAATACATAATCAAAATAACTGAAAGGTCTCTATTATAAAAGTTGGTGACCTAGTGGTCTAGGGGTAAGGTGTCGGACTTCTATGCTGGCGGCTGGGGTTCAATCCTCGGTCCCGGCAAAGATTTATCTGATTACCAAACCCTTCCTTCACCTCTGACAAGACATCTTGTGAATGTGGGGAATGCCAGGCCGCCACCGTGGTTCGGATTCCACGTTAAACTGTAGGTCCTTCATTTCATCTCACAATCACCCTACCATTACACATTAGCGTAAGTGCGTATAACCCGAATGGGTAGTAAGACGCGGTGCAAATAATAATAATAATAATCTATTATAAAACGTAGCTACTAATATTTAGACAAGCTTATAAAATTTAACAGGATGGGGAGGAAGGGTGTCTAAGATTGTTATGTCCAGCCCGGGAACAGCGCACGAGATTGTAATTATTCAAATACTTTAAAAACTCCTGACTTCTTGTTTTTAGATATATTATGTTACAATTTTTTTCATCCAAGTGCACTTAGTTCTCCAAAGCCTCAACAGAATTCGCGTGCTGTACGATAAGTTTAAAGAAACATTTTATACAACTTGGCGGCATGAAAAACTCTAAATCTCCAAATTCAGTTTGACCAACGTTTAAATACGTCACATAAGGAGGTGAGAAAGTAAACTGAAGACAATAATAATTCGTATTTATTTGGAAACTAAACGAAAAATACTTATTTCACAAGGTATTTACTCATAATTTAAATAAACATGTGTTACTAAATAGTTTACAAGTTAAAATACTCAATGAGCATACGAATTTTGTACGAGTCATGACAGTGTGATTTAATGCGTCACGGACACGGCCAGATCACAGTTGGGGGGGGGGGGAATTTTTCTTTATTATTATCTTTTAGAAGTCGATATTTTAGAGTTGTTGCTCTAGTGTGGTCACTGGATAGTCACTGTAGTATCACTGTAGTAAAAAATATTGTCGATCTAAATATCGTCCACTCTCCTCGCTTAACATGGGGGTGATTTACGAACAATGACCTTGCTGCCATATAGCATAATACCAATAATTTAATTCGTAAAAGTTGATTACACTTTTTGTTATTCTCGAAACCAGCTGTAGTTGTTCTCGTTTGTTTTTCTAAGCTTAGTGTGTGCGTTTGTGCGATGTTTTGGTTTCTTTGACAATATTGTGTCAGTAGTGTTCGGGGTGACCTGGCCCACTGTTTTTATTGGCCGAGCCAGGTCACGTGACCACGCCTCCTGCTCTGAAATTGGCTGATCCCCTCCTTCCCCCACCCCTCCTTCAGCTGCCCTACTTTCCTCTGATTGGCTGCTATAAATATCCTCCTTCCCCCACCAATTTTGACCTGCTTTCCACATCCGCCTCCCCCCTACCCCTCGACTACCAACCCTGGACTTGTTGGTTCTTGATGATTGTTAATAGATATTGAGGTCATTGCCCCGGGAAACGGGGTTTTTCCCTGGCGCCAGTATGTCGGGCAGACAAGACAAGAATAGATATTGAGGTCATTGCCCCGGGCAACGGGGGTATTCCCTGGCGTCAGTTTGACGGAGGGCTCGGCACGAAGCTTGCGCTATGGCTGACAAGCGTAGAATGAACATCGGCTCTTCTGTCACAAGGCTCTGTCCCAGAACAAGCAGCATGAACCTTGCGCTATGGTGCTTTGTGGTAGGGTGTGGTAATTTGTTCCAGAGACCCCCCTCTTCCTTCGCCACCCTGACGCCAGACTGCCGGGGCGACAAGTGACCTCGATAACCTTGGGTTTTCCCAATGACGTAATCATCGCAACCCTGGCGCCAGGTTGGCGGGCAGACAAGTTGGGACAAGAATAGATCGTGACCTCTGCAAGCTGAGTGTTTCCTATGACGTAATCATTGCGTGTTATGTCGCACTCTAGCATCTCTAATTATGCACAATCAGGGGCCTCGGAATCCACTGTTAGGTTCCACTACCCCCGTCACAAGTCTACTAAAATTGGTTGTTTGGTAGCTTCTGTCGAAATGCCTGGAAATGTACCTCCACCCGCAGCTCTCGGACCGGACAACCTGGGTTTTTTCCTATGCCGTAATCATTGCGTGTTATGTCACAATTCTAGCTGACACATGCACAATCAGGGGCCTCGGAATACCCAGTTAGGGGCCGCTATCCCCCGTCACAAGTCTACTAAAATTGGTTGTTTGCTAGCGTCTGTCGAAATGCCTGGAAATGTTCCTCCACCCGCAGCTCTCGGACTGGACAACCTGAGTTTTTTTCCTATGACGTAATCATCGCGTGTTATGTCCCAACCCTGGCGCCAGTATGTCGGCCGACAAGACAAGAATAGATATTGAGGTCATTGCCTCGGGCATCTGGTTTTCCTGGTGCCAATATGTCGGCCCGACAAGACAAGAATAGATTTCGAGGTCGTTGCCCGGGGCAACAGGGTTTTTCCCTGGCGCCAGTATGTCGGGCAGACAAGACAAGAATAGATATTGAGGTCATTGCCCCGGGCAACGGGGGTTTTCCCTGGCGTCAGCTTGACGGCTCACGAGACAAGAATAGATCTTGACCTCAACAGCCTTGGGGTTTTCCCAATGACGTAATCATTGCGTGTTATGTCGCAACCCTGGCGCCAGGCTGGCGGGCAGACAAGACAAGTTGGGACAAGTCTAGATCGTTTGACTGGGGTATAAATAGAACCCCGATCATTACATTCGGTCATTTCAATTTGTAATTGGATAACATAAAGATCGAGATGAGTTTTAACGCTCTGGAAAACGGGATAGATTTGAGTAAGTTTAATTCGTTTTGTATATTTTAATGGTTTCTAATTTGATTATCATGTCAGTCTGTACAGTGGTATTCTCTTCTTCTTTGTTAGATGAGGTGCCCATGACGCTTGGCGTGGTGGCGCAACCTGTTTGGGTCCCACTAACCTGGACCAGTTGATGCAATTTACAGATGAGGGGATTTGTAGAGCGGATGGTGACTGGTCCATGGGTAATTAGCTGCCTATGATAGACTTGCCAGTGTGTTTTTAATTTTTTGTAAATGGTAATTAATATGTATTTATTTAATTTCAGACTACTGGGATCCATATGGGCTGGATGAGGGCCTTCTGGGCAGCGTAGCGACAGGCGTGCCGACATCTACCCAGCCAGAGGCGCCCCCAACGGTCTGTGCCAGGCACGACGTCGCTAACGTACTCAGGCCCGTCCCAGGCATCCTCTCTCCTGCGCCCCTATCACCAGCGTCCCCCTCTGTTTGGACAGATTTGGACACCATCGAAAGGCTGATATGTAAGTATCCACTAGTTTGAAAATATACTATATGTGTAGCTCATGCTCTCTCTCGCTCACGCAAACATAGTTATATCGGCACTAGTTCGAAACCTCTTGTCAGCTGCTCATTTAAAGTCAATTGTACTAGTTCGTTTAGTGAACAAGAGAATGCGGGAAAATTATATATTGTTCAGGTGGTCTATGAATTTATGTGGGAGGTTTTTTCTAATAGATTTTCAACTCTCCCTCTATGCAAAATGCGGGTGCACTTCCTCTAATTCAGGGTTACAGTATTTATTATTGTCAACAAAATATATTCTCTAACATTAAACGATATTTAAAGTTGTATTTAATATTAATAGGAATTTATGTTGAAAGTTTTTTCTAATAGATTTTCCATTCACATCGCTCACGCAAACACCGTTATATCGCCACTAGTTCGAAACCTCTTGTCAGCTGCTCATTTCAAGTAAATTGTACTAGTTCGTTTAGTGGACAAGAGAACGCAGGAAAATTATATATTGTTTAGGTGGTCTAGGAATTTATGTGGGAGGTTTTTTCTAATAGATTTTCCACTCTCCCTCTATGCAAAATGCGGGTGCAATTCCTCTAATTCAGGGTTACAGTATTTATTATTGTCAACAAAATATATTCTCTAACATTAAACGATATTTAAAGTTGTATTTAATATTACATAGGAATTTATGTTGAAAGTTTTTTCTAATAGATTTTCCATTCTCCCTCCTTGCAAAATGCTGGTTCACTTCCACTTCCTCACGCAGGAAAATTATATATTGTTTAGGTGGTCTAAGAATTTATGTGGGAGGTTTTTTCTAATAGATTTTCCATTCTCCCTCCTTGCAAAATGCGGGTGAACTTCCTCTAATTTCGGCTTACAGTTTAAGTGACTAATTTGCTTTGTGTAAATGATATTTATTATGTCAACAAAATGTATAGTTTCACGCACAAAAATTTACCCTGCGCTGTGTTGGCTACAGCGTTTGTTTCGTGTAGAGCCAGACGGTCGCGGCCAAAAGAGTTTAAGGTTCGAATCTTGCCTTATTAAACTAGCGGCATTTTTTTCACTCATTTGGCGGAATGTTGGTTTCAGTTAAAGCAATTATGTAACATATTTTATAAAAAATACGCGCATGTTTGTAACAGTGTTTACTTTGACATGTGTTATAGTTGAATTGGAGACCATAAATGGAGGGACAGTCTTCCCACCGCCACCGGCTACTAGTCCCTCTCACCACACAGCAGGAGTGCTGACTGCGAGCCAGGGAGACGGTGCGCGAGTCCAGCTGCAGTGCAGTAGTCGGTGATCGTGGAGCCGGCTACAGCGTGTACATCTTCGACCCCTCAACAGGGATTTAGTGGCCCGGTAAGTCAGATAGACGGGGCATTGCAAAATGGCGTCCCTCTTCGTATCGGTGAAGAGAGGATTAAACAATTGTGGCGTTTCTTTTATACCGGTACAGAAATTACCGTACAGCTTGGTGCTCCAGCAAGCGGTCGTGACGCATTAAGCTGGCTTGAAGAACAAATTACTAATTTGCTCCATCGGCTGCAGGACCATGGCGTTAGCGCCGATGACCACGTCAGCTTACTTTTGAAAAGCACTGACTCTACGTTGAGCCCTGTGTACGTCTCATTTAGACGAGCAGACCAGCACGTACTTGCACGAACCTAACCTCTGTGTCGTGCAAACGTGTTGTAAAGGCTTGTGTTCATATAGATGCAAATGACTATCATTGCACCGAATGTGGGGGCGATAGGACTCGCATATTCAAGGGTGATACACTATGGCCCAATTTTTTAAATTTATAGAACAAATTAAAGCTTCAAAATTTAAGGATATCACCCTTCTAGGCCATAACGCTAAATCCTATGATGGTAATTTTATTTTAAGATACATGATGGAGGTAAAAAAATGGACTCCAGAACTTATAATGAACGGTGGGAAAATCATGTCCATGCGTTACGGCCCACTCCACTTTATTGACTCACTGAACTTTCTCCCGATGTCGTTGTCCAAATTGCCCAAAACTTTCAGCTTGGACAAGTCTTTGGCCAAGGGACATTTCCCCCATTTTTTCTATAAAAAAGAAAACGCGGGGTATAGGGGTCCCTCTCCGTCAAAGGAGGACTACGTATCGGCAAGATGTCAGTTGAGGGAAAGGAGACTTTGAGAAGTGGTATGACGCGTTGGTCAAAGAAAATTATGTCTTTGATTTTAAACGCGAGATGGGACTGTATTGTGTGAAAGATGTAGAGATCCTACGGAAGGCCTGCTTGAAGTTTAGAGAGATGCTCATGGAGAAAGCAAAGGTGGATCCTTTCAGAGAGGCGTGTACGATAGCTGGAGCGGCCATGTTGGTTTACCGCCGAAGTCATCTTAAGGAGAATAATATCGGTATTATCCCTAACGGTGGCTATCGTTGCGCAGACACACAGTCGCACGTCGCTGTACAATGGCTCTGCTGGGAGGCCCATCAGCGTGGTATCTCTATTCTTCATGCGGGTAACGCTCGTGAGGAATATGTGTTAGGGCGACGTGTAGACGGTGTTGTTAAAGCTGGAGATACCACCACCGTCTTCCAGTTCTGGGGCTGTTATTGGCACGGGTGCCCTCTCTGTTACCCTGACAGGACCACCCCCGTCAAAAATAGCCCCCACGAGACCATGGAGACGCGTTATGAAGCGACCATGGCTTGTTTGGAAAAGTTTAAGAATGCCGGCTACACGGTCGTAGAGATGTTAAATTCTTATTAATTAAATTCAAAGCGGCCGTAAACCTCTAAGCATACAGACGGACAAAGGGACAGAGTTCACGGCACGGCTAGTCCGGAAATTTCTCAAGCAAGAAGGCGTGCATTACTACACCACTCATAATCCAGACGTGAAGGCAAGCATCGTGGAACGGTTCAATAGAACTCTGAAAGGACGCATGTGGCGCTACTTTACCAAAAATAACACGTATCGGTATGTGGAAGTCCTCCAAGCTCTAGTCGACGCTTACAACGGCTCCAAGCATTCCAGTATCAATATGGCGCCCGCCGACGTTTCATAAACTAACGTGCTTCAAGTCAGAGATAATCTGTACGGCAAAAGGCGTCCAAGCTCGAAGCCTAAAATAAAAGTCGGTGACACGGTGCGTATTAGCAAATCCAAAATGCTGTTTGAAAAGGGGTACGAAAATAATTGGAGCGAAGAGATTTTCAAAGTCAGTAGTGTCGTGTTGAGTCAACCTGTCGTCTACAGACTCACCGATATTGACGGCGAAGAAGTGGAGGGGGCGTTTTAGGAACCTGAATTGCAACGCGTACGTCTCCCTTAACTTTTAAAGTTGATAAAA
>JBCFYV010001001.1:48027159-48066017 GCA_039000515.1 Timema cristinae | reverse complement strand
TTATAAATATAATACCACAATCCCTCCGTATTATGTATTTGTTTATAAATACAGTACCACAATCCTTCCGTATTATGTATTTGTTTATAAATACAGTACCACCATCCCTCGGTATGATGTATTTGTTTATAAATACAGTACCACAATCCCTCGGTATGATGTATTTGTTTATAAATACATGACGACAATCCCTCCATATGATGTATTTATTTATAAATACAGTACCACAATCCCTCCGTATGATGTATTTGTTTTAAATACAGTACCACAACCCCTTGGTGTGATGGATTTGTCTATAAATGCAGTAGCACAATCCCTAGGTGTGATGTATTTGTTTATAACTACAGTACCACAATCCCTAGGTGTGATGTATTTGTTTATATATACAGTACCACAATACCTTGTTGTGATGTATTTGTTTATAAATACAGTACCACAATACCTTGTTGTGATGTATTAATCTATAAGTACACTACCATATTACATTGGTGTAATGTATTTGTATATAAATACAGTGCCACAATCCCTGGTGTGATGTATTTGTTTATAAATACAGTACCACAATCTCTCGTGTGATTATTTGTTCATAAATTCAGTGCCACTATCCCTCAGTGTGATGTATTTGTTTATAAATACATACCACAATCCCTCGTATGATGTATTTGTTTATAAATACAGTGCCACAATCCCTCGGTGTGATGTATTGTTTATAAATACAGTGCCACAATCCCTCGATGTGATTTATTGTTATAATTACAGTACCATATACTTTGGTGTGATTATATTGTTTTATATAAAACAGTACCACAATCCCTGTGTGATTATTTGTTATAAATACATACCACAATCCTTGTGTGTGTATTTCTTAAATACAGTACCTATCCTTGGTGTGAGTATTTGTTATAAATACAGTCCACAATCCCTTGTGTGATGTATTTGTTTATAAATACATCCACAATCCCTGGTGTGATGTATTTGTCTATAAATACAGTACCACATCCTGTTGATGTATTTGTTTTAAATACAGTACCACAATCCTTGTGTATGTATTTCTATAAATACAGTACCAAATCTTGGTGATTATTTGTCTATAATACATACCACAATCCTTGTGATGTTTTGTTATAATACAGTACCACAATCCTGTTGTGTTTGTATTAATCTAAATACAGTACCTAATACTTGGTGTGATGTATTTGTTTATAAATACAGTACCACAATCCCTAGGTGTGATGTATTTGTTTATAAATACAGTACCACAATACCTTATTGTGATGTATATCTATAAGATACAGTACCAATACATTGGTGTGATGTATTTGTTTATAAATACAGTGCCACAATCCTCGTGTGATGTATTTGTTATAAATACAGTACCACAATCCTCAGGTGTGATGTATTTGTTTATAAATACAGTACCAATTAAATTGGTGTGATGTATTTGTTATAAATACAGTACCACAATACCTTGTGTGATGTATTATCTATAATACAGTACCAAATTACATTGGTGTGATGTATTTGTTTATAAATACATACCACAATCCCTTGGTGTGATGTATTTGTTTATAAATACAGTACCACAATCCCTAGTTGTGATGTATTTGTCTATAAATACAGTACCACAATCCCTAGTGTGATGTATTTGTTTATAAATACAGTACCAAAATTCCTCGGTGTGATGATTTGTTTATAAATACAGTACTACAATCCCTAGGTGTGATTTATTGTCTAAAATACAGTACCACAATCCCTAGGTGTGATGTATTTGTTTATAAATACAGTACCACAATCCCTAGGTGTGATGTATTTGTCTATAAATACAGTACCACAATCCCTAGGTGTGATGTATTTGTTTATAATACAGTACCACAATACCTTGTGGATGTATTAATCTATAAGTACAGTATCATAATACATTGGTGTGATGTATTTGTTTATAAATACAGTGCCACAATCTCTCGTGTGATGTATTTGTTTATAAAACAGTACCACAATCCCTAGGTGTGATGTATTTGTTTATAAATACAGTACCACAATACCTTTGTGTTGTATTAATCTATAAATACAGTACCTTATTACATTGTGTGAGGTATTGTTTATAAATACAGTACCACAATCCCTAGTGTGATGTATTTGTTTATAAATACAGTACCACAATCTCTCGGTGTGATGTATTTGTTCATAAATCAGTGCCACTATCCCTCAGTGTGATGTATTTGTTTATAAATACAGTACCACAATCCCTCGTATGATGTATTTGTTTATAAATACAGTGCCACAATCCCTCGGTGTGATGTATTTGTGTTATAAATACAGTGCCACAATCCCTCGATGTGATTTATTTGTTTATAATTACAGTACCATATTACTTTGGTGTGATGTATTTGTTTATAAATACAGTACCACAATCCCTGGTGTGATGTATTTGTTATAAATACAGTACCACAATACCTTGTTGTGATGTATTATCTATAAATACAAGTACCATATCCATTGGTGTGATGTATTTGTTTATAATACATACCACAATCCCTTGGTGTGATGTATTTGTCGTTTATAAATACAGTACCACAATCCCTAGTTGTGATGTATTTGTCTATAAATACAGTACCACAATCCCTAGGTGTGATGTATTTGTCTATAAATACAGTACCACAATCCTTGTGTGATGTATTGTCTAATAAGTCACAACTTTGGTAGTATTTATAAAATACAATACCACAATCCCTAGTGTGATGTTATTTGTCTATAATACAGTACCACAATACCCTTGTTGTGATGTATTTGTCTATAAATACAGTACCACAATCCCTAGGTGTGATGTATTTGTTTATAAATACAGTACCACAATCCCTAGGTGTGATGTATTTGTTTATAAATACAGTACCACAATACCTTGTTGTGATGTATTAATCTATAAGTACAGTACCACAATCCCTTGGTGTGATGTATTTTTTTATAAATACAGTACCACAATCCCTTGTTGTGATGTATTTGTCTATAAATACAGTACCACAATACCTTGGTGTGATGTATTTGTCTATAAATACAGTACCACAATCCCTTTGTGTGATGTATTTGTCTATAAATACAATACCACAATTCCTTTTTGTGATATATTTGTCTATATATACAGTTCCACAATCCCTTGTTGTGTTGTATTTGTCTATAAATACAGTACCACAATACCTTGGTGTGATATATTATTAATGGTTTCGATATTATTCTAAGAAACTTAAGCCCTGTTCAGTTTCAGTTTGTCTCCATCTATTTATTTGGATTTGTTGTAAACTTGGCAACTGTGTCGAAACAGGAGACTGGTATTCCTCCCTCCATCCGAAAAAGGCAGTGCGTGTTTACTTCTATTAGTGGGAAGGCATCCTAAAAGATAATATCAAGAACCATTTAGTTCTACATTACATTTGTTAACTTTGTAATTATTAAAAGTTCCAATCATATCAAAAACAGTGAATTAACACAGTGTTTCACTTTGATAGTGTTTTAGTTGTTAATCCTATATTATATCTTTAAATAGTCATAACAAACATGTGACAATCTTATTATTACAAATATCTCCCAACAACATCATTATTTACTGTGTAAGAAAACTATCGTGTGAAATAATAACAGATAATCAAACCTATATACAAATATGAGACTAAATAAAACAACTATGTAGGATAGTGGTGTTTGAAATACCAATTTATCTTTGCAACTTAGAAAACCACATTGAAACCCTCAGTAGTTCCCCCAGTCATGGGTCAGGACTCGTAACCACTGCTCCAAACCTGTCCCGTTCTTTAAAAGAGGTCCATACCTTGATTTCCAAGCAACATATAAGTCAGTATCCCTTACACTATCTCCTGAAATCTCGGGTCTGGGTTGGGTTCGAACTAATACTTGGCAAGCCAATGTGAGGCACACTATACGCCATAGGACATTGGTTCTAAGAACATATTCAACAATGTGCAATGAACATTTCAAGAAATATGATTTAGGTAGAACTCTAAATAAAACAGCAATGTGAGATGTTACTAAACTATTCTTATAAATATTTTTATTCACTTTAAAAAATACGATCATGTGTTTAATCAGCAAAAAACCAATACAAACTTTCAAGTTCTTTGAACCTTTAAACGTAGCTCATTATGCCTATGTTTTTGTCTAATCTCACGTTCATGATATATGATGTTTCCATTAATCCCCAACAATATGTTTTACAAACTTGTAAAATATTCCCAGACTGAACAAACACTAAACATTGCTTGAGATGATCTCCACTTTCACATTTAGTTGCGAAACAATACAACTTGTTGGAACACCACGATATATCTATTTTGTAACACTAATCTTATCAACCGTTCGGGCTAAACACACTTAAGGGTTATTTAAAAAATATTCAAAACTTTAAAATATTGTATTTAAAGTTTAAATGGCACAAATTTACCAGTCTATCAAATATAAAAATATTAGACAGGATGACCATCCGTTTCCACAAACATTTTGCTTCCAATCAAACTGCCTAGTGGTTTTTGAAAAATTCATTTGACAACAGTTTTAAACTCTGGTAAAGTTCTGAAAAATCTATTATTGGAGACAAATATACTAACTATTAACTCTTAAGTACTCCCTCATACAGAGAAGTCCAGAGGCCCATGATAAGGGTAACCTTAGGGGGTTAGCTCGTAACTGGATGTGATGACAAGGTCGATAAAGTCCAGTCTAAAAGACCCTTTATCACATTCTATCAATCAAACATCTATACAACAGTGCACCATTCAGATATTATATCCCCTCTTTATCTTTATACGACAGTGCACCATTCAGCTATTATATCACCTCTTTATATTTATACAACAGTGCACCATTCAGATATTATATCCCCTCTTTATCTTTATACAACAGTGCACCATTCAGATATTATATCACCTCTTTATCTTTATACAACAGTGCACCATTCAGATATTATATCCCCTCTTTATCTTTATACGACAGTGCACCATTCAGATATTATATCACCTCTTTATCTTTATACAACAGTGCACCATTCAGATATTATATCACATCTTTATCTTTATACGACAGTGCACCATTCAGATATTATATCACCTCTTTATCTTTATACGACAATGCACCATTCAGATATTATATCACCTCTTTATCTTTATACGACAGTGCACCATTCAGATATTATATCCCCTCTTTAGCTTTATATGACAGTGCACCATTCAGATATTATATCACCTCTTTATCTTTATACGACAGTGCACCATTCAGATATTATATCACCTCTTTATCTTTATACGACAGTGCACCATTCAGATATTATATCCCCTCTTTATCTTTATATGACAGTGCACCATTCAGATATTATATCACCTCTTTATCTTTATACGACAGTGCACCATTCAGATATTATATCACCTCTTTATCTTTATACGACAGTGCACCATGTGTAGACTATAACACCTATCTATAAAGATTCCCCATGTAGAGACCATAACACCTCTACATAACAGTGAACAATGTAGAGACTAACACCTCTATACAACAGTGCCCCATATAGAGACTATAACTCAGTGAGCTCTATAGATACTTTCCTTGCAAGGCCGGTCAGTGACATCAGAATGAAGCCAGCTCTGTCATTATTCCTCCAAACACCGGACGAGGTCACTCAAGGACATCTGCCGCATTACGGCTAGCTCCATGTGCTTATTCTTGCACAAACAATACTCAAGTTTGTCATAGAACTATTTAGAATTTCATAAGAACCGAAGAAGTTAGTTTTCAGTTTTCACATAATTCTTGTACAATTTAGTAAAATGTTATTCCGGATCTCCTTTTGACCGATTTTACAATCGACGAGTCTCGTGCGCCACCGAGAAATGTATCGAGAGGTCCAATAGCTCGCGGTAGGAAGTCAACGATCTCGTTACGTAGGTAAGTAAAAGTTTTCACATCATATTATTAATGTTAAATATGTTTAGATTGTGAATTTAGGGATTATAATACTACATTCTCATGTATTAAATATAATAGCTGTGTTCTATTTATACAGGTATTAAATCCAAAACAAAGTAACGCCGATATTAATATCAAATGAGATAGTTTAAGTGTGATGTATAGGTTATGTATCACATCGGTTTTAGTAGCTACACAATATTTATTATATTATATTTTCCACCACTCTATACATTAATTGACTAGAAAATAAATCTATACCTAAAATAACAAATAAGAAAATATATTATGATCACCCAAATATAATCAAATTATTTTTCAAACAAAAATTAAGGCCTAAATGTTCAGTTTCAAACTTTTAGTCTATTTTTATTTAAATATCTTGTCGACTTGAAGGATAATGATTTTAATAAAGGCTTATCTTTTAAGTATACAACTGTAATAACAAGTTTAGCACGCCAAATATTTGACAATCTCTGTAAGGTAAGAATAAATAATTGTTTAAGCAAGTTTGGCAAGTGAAAAGTATTTATAGATACCTCACATTTATAAGTTAAGACACATAGAATCTTGGCCTATAATTTTTAAGGGAATATACTAAACCATTATTGTCTCCAGTATATTTAATTTACAAGTTATAAAACCTTATGCTAGGCCTGGGTTATATTTTAAAAGTAATAAAACCTTTTACTATTCCTAGGTTATATATTAAAAGCTATAAAACCTTTTACTAGGCCTAGGTTATATTATTCTATAACTAGCTAATCCTTCGGGATGTTAGGCTATAGTTTGGTGAAGGCATATTAATGTTTCATAAATTATATTAATATAAAGTTAACCCCAAATAATCTTTCTCAACAAAGTTTTATCAAAATGTATACTCATAAAAGGTGTTTTAGAATAATAAATGCTACATTTTCCTTCTTTTGTGAATCTAAAGTTGCACATAACTACAGAATAATGATAAACTAGCCTAAGAGCAGCTTATTTTTTGTATAATACAATTTAAAGTTAAGATTTAGGTCTGCCTTATGTGAATGCAAAATATAAAAACTTAAACTGCCATTTCTTTTATTTGGTGAAAGTATTTACGGGGATGATACCCAATATTCAAACCTTTTAGACGAACATTTTCCTCTATAAAACCTGAAAATCATTAAATGTATGCTATCATTATGATTTTAAAAATTTGGGAATTCCATGACACTACACTCAAGCTTATTAATAAACTAATGTATATTATAAGCTCAACCTAATCTCCCAAGTGGTAATTAGACAGCTGATTTGATCTTAGCTTCTTGCCATTCCATTCAATGATAAATTAGTATCTCAATTAATATTCATAAAATAAACTTTTGACTTTCATATATAAGATAGCATCATATCATGAGGTATCATGGCTCAAACATGTTGGTCTAGGCTTGGACTTGGGTTTTATTGCGTTTTCTAAATGCTCTAAAAATAAAATAGCTTCAAATACACACATTTAGAGTATCATTGGATTCACTGTTTTCTTGTGAGTGTAATAAAACTGATAAATTTTTAATGAATTGGTTTCTCATGTGAAATACCGTGTATTATATGGTAAGGTGCTTACGCATCATTCCCCTAATAACTTTGTTCTACTAATTGTAGGTTAACTGTGTGGACGCACGACATGTGGACCAGTCGACTATATCCTGTGTTCCGAAGGAAATGTCCACACTGTTGGCGGTAACCCTTGATGTGTCCGCACTTCTGACCTTCAAAGTATTTGAGGTTGCATATAGGTACTGCACCCACATTCCTGTTCAGAACCCAGTGGACCAAAGTTATAGAGAATTTAACAAGTAAGCTTCCTGAGAATAATAATATCTTAGCATACAATTAGAACCATTCGATAGCAAAAATGTTTTCTCCAATAAATATTCACAGTACTTTGATGCTAACTTAGGAACAGCAATTAATCATTATATACAGTAGTTAATGTCAGTGTTGGAGTCAGTAGAAACGTACTGACTGATTCAAAATAAAAATTTGTAAAATTTAACTAAAAAAAATGCTTATGAATGTTCTGTTAGGCTTAAGTTTGTACATACTTTGGTTTCAAGGTAGGTCTATAACCTCTTTTTCTGTTAAAAACGATGTCTAATTTTTATTAAATGCACAGTTAAATGCATATTTACTTTAATAGAAATGTAGGAAAGTTTTCTTTTTCAGAAATTATAATTATTATTAGCACCGCGTCTTACTACCCGTTTGGGTTATACGCACTTACGCTAATGTGAAATGGTAGGGTGACAGTGAGATGAAATGAAGGACCTACAGTTTAACGTGGAATCCGAACCACGGTGGAGGCCTGGCATTCCTCACATTCACAAGATGTCTTGTCAGAGGTGAAGGAAGGGTTTGGTAATCAGATAAATCTTTGCCGGGACCGAGGAGAAATTATAATCAAAAATACATATTTTATGTTCTATGGACATAATATTTAACGTGGTGGTGTGTGATGATGATGAAATTTCCTGGTTTTATCATTTTTGTATTTAGTATTTTAAAATTCTAATATATATTGATTAGCAATATATTTACTATAGTAAAATTATTTTAATATATAGTATATTCTTTATGACCTGTTAATTAATATTATATACATTTGCCATTGATGGAGGAGTCTGATTCAAGACAGTAGAAAACTTTAGGAGTCCGCCGACCGGAGACTTTTTAGGTGACCTCACTGATAACTTCAGGATTACGGTCCGGGAAGCTACATTAGCGCCTTTGTACCCGGTGGTGCCAAGAATTACGCGTACCTAGTTTGTGTGGGTGGCGATCCTGCCAAAACAAAAACGATGTGCAAGGTTCGCGGGATCTCCATAAACTATGGCAACAAGAACGATGTTAATTTTGACGTTTTGAAAGCGATGGTCACTGAACAGGCGCGGAACGATACATACAGATACCGCACACAAATTTTAAGAAAAGGTCTTGTGACTGTATGTATCGTTTCGCAGACTAAAGTCTACCGGCCCGTGTACACCAAACATCGAATAACCGATGATTTTAATACGTTGCCATTTGGGTATCAGAGTCCTTGTAAACGCACTCGCCTCAACTAAAAGGTAATTATTTAGACGGGCTGAATAATCATCTTTTTTATTTCACTCTTGACAGAACCACTGACATACCATTTTTCAAAGATTTGAGATTTTTTTTCATATTTTATTCTGCATGAAAACACGCATATTTTTTATTGATATATTTTATACACCCGGGTTAATTTTTATATTTTTTACCACCTACCTGATTTTTTCTAGTCGATTAATTGTTTGTATATATATTTATGTTAATGCTATTCAAATATAAGAAACTGTTATTATATATATATATATTTATTAATATTTATTGTGTTAATTCTAGTCAAATATAATAAACTGCTTGTATTTTTTATTGTTTTTAAATTGAAACCATCTCTATGTATATATTATATTGAACCATCCATCATTCTTGTATATATAGTACCGACGCCACTATTCCCAATATGTATAAATATATATTGTAAATAATTCCAGTATACTTTTCACTGTGTGAAAATAAATATTCCATGTATACTTTTCATGATTGTAAATAAATATTGTAAACAAATCTTATGTTTGTGTTTTAACGTCTACACCCTCCACCTCCCTCCTACCCTGTAAATACAAGTTCATATAGCTTATAAGCTCAGTCTCAAACATTATGGACAAGTTGAAATATCCATTTTTGGCCATCATAAGCGGCCCTTCCGGCTGTGGAAAGTCACATTTTGTAGCAGACTTTATCTGTCACTTGGACACAATGTGTGACGTTAAATTTGATATAATAACATGGTATTATGCTTTATGGCAACCGGGATTCGAAAAAGACGGGGCATGTCCCAACGTCATATTCTAAAAGGTTTTGCCGGAAATAGATTTCACCTGTAATGATTCTCCGAAGCTGATTATCCTGGACGACATGATGCGTGAAGCCAACGAAGTGATCGTTGATCTTTTCATCAAAGGATGCCACCATCAAATATTAGCGTCATGTACCTTACACAAAATAATATTCCACCACGGCAAGGGCCAAAGAGACATTACCTTAAACGAACATTATAACGTGCTTTTTAAAAATACCAGGGATAAAGCTCAGATTCAACACTTTGCACGACAAGTCTGTCCTGAAAATCCCGTGTTTTACAAGAGCCTTACACCGATGCTACAAGTACGCCTCACGCTATATATTGTTAGATCTCAAACAAGGTACACCAGAATGGTTCAGATATAGAACCCGCACAAATGTCGGGTGCTTCGTGTACCTACCACGCAAAAGCTATAAAAACACCGACACTTCCCGCTTACAGATCATTTCATAACCATGAGTCCTAAAGTGTTGAAGCAGGCCCCTCTGCTTCGTGCGATGTATCGCATGAACCCGCAGCAACATTATACCTTGCTGAAAATGGCAGACAAGAAACTGATTGACACTGTTTGCGAGTGTGCCTACAACACTTTAAAAGGACGGGTGCCATTGGAAAATGCACAAAAGACAAAGTTACGAGCTCACAAGCAGATGTTGTGCAAGCTGGTCAAACGAGGAGAGGCTGGAAAAGAAGAGACGACTTCTAGTTCAGAGAGGAGGAGTGTTCTTGCCCTTACTTTTAGCCCCTATAATTAGTGGTGTCCTCAGTTTCTTATTCAACAAGTAGATAATGGAACACACGAAAGAGATGATATTGACATCCCCGGAAACATTACACCGTTACGAGCAACACCACCAACAAGTGGCATTGGCCACAAATCTAGAGATCTCCGAGTTGGACAAGGAAATTGAAAAAATCCTCGTTTCAAAACTTGACGACCAGTCTAAATGATCTTTATACCAACAAGTGCTACAGCACTATCTGCACTTTAATAACACCCTCCATCGTCTGAAAATACACCACCACCACCCCTGAAGTGTCTGTGCTTCCCATCCCTGCTGTACTTAATACTGTACTAGCAAAGGCACATAAAAAAGCTGAACTTTTACTAGAACATATTAAAGTTCCCGAAGCAGCATCTCTTGGGACTCAAACGGAGAAGTGCTTATTCAAGAGACACCTCTCCGTGGATCAAATATTGTGGATTTATCAACGATCTGGTCAGAGCAAGAAGACACAGTGAACCTTCGGGTTGGCGAGAGTTTCTCACGACGCTGCAAAAAATAAACGTTCAGAAAGAATTTATTGTAAATCCGAAACGTTGGCGCCCATTAGAGATCCGACGCACGTACCACAACCACTTATACCATCACAACGCCCTAAGAAGAAGAAACTGAATAGGGTGGATGAAAACAAATGGCTGCCGTTCCGAGCTTAATGCACCGTTTAGCCGACATTTACTACGACCCTTCTCATCCTGCAGGGTTTGTAGGGGTGGTGTCGATAATAAAGGCGTCCAAGAAAGATCCCGAAAAGTACGAGAATGATTCTTGCGCAGGACGCTTATACCCTACACAAACTGTTGATAAAAAAAGTTTCCACACAACAAGTACGTGGTACCAAACATTGACGATCTCTGGCAAGCTGATCTCAACGATATACGAGGTCTCGGAAAATACAACAACGGTGCAGTGTACTTGCTCACCATCATCGACGTGTTTATCAAGTTGGCCTGGGCGAGGACGCTTCCATCCAAGACAAAGAGCGTAGTGAGAGACGCCTTTCGGGACATTTTCAAACAAAGCGATCGTAAACCTCAAAGTTTACAGACGGACAAGGGGAAAGGAGCTCACAGCACGTCTATTCCGGAAATTTCTCAAGCAAGAAGGCGTGCATTAATACACCACTCATAATCCAGACGCAAATGCAAGCATTGTGGAACGATTCAATAGAACTCTGAAAGGGCGCATGTGGCGCTACTTTACCCAAAATAATACTTAATGGTATGTGGACGTACTCCAAGATCTAGTCGACGCTTATAACGGCACAAAATATTCCAGTATAAAGATGGCGCCTGCCGACCTTTCTAAAACTTATGTGCTTCAATTCAGAGATAATCTGTATAGCAAAAGGCATCCAAAATTGAATAGTAAACCGAAAATAAAAGTAGGTGACACGATGCGTATTAGAAAATTCAAAATGTTGTTTGAAAAGGGCGACGACAGCAATTGGAGCAATAAGATTTTCAAAATCAGCAGTGTCGTGGTGCAACAACCTGTCGTCCACAGGTTGACCGATCTTGATGGCGAGGAGGTGGAGGGGACGTTTTACGAAGGCGAATTTCAACGCGTACGTCTTCCCGAAACTTTTGAAGTTGATAAAATACTACGTGTCAAGGGTATTGGCACCTGAAAGAAAGTGTACGTGCAGTGGAAAGGTTACCCCGCCAAGTTTAATTCTTGGATTCCTGCCGGTTACGTCAGCGCCCTACCACGAAGGACCAATTTTACATAACTTTGCCGAGCGAGAGCTCTATGGGATACTTCCCGAAAAATACCCTCACAAATCTCACCACGCAATTTCCTTACAGTCTTACACTCGAAGGCCAGTGGGAAGTCACTCTGGCCGAATTTCAATATCCGTGTTCTTTCACCACTGTACCCGAGGAACCAAAATATAGTATGGTAAAACTGGGTGGACGCTAGTGGAATGGAAAAAATATTCTAGGATCATATCCCTCCTGGAAACCACAGCACTATACATGAATTGATCAAAGCTCTAAACGAATTAGAGGCGTTTAAAAGGGATTCCGGATTTGTATTCAAGTACACAAACACCCAACAAAAAAGTGGACAGTGTCTCTTCTTCACCAAATATAGAGCTGCTGATTCTATCAAATCAACTAAATCTACAGCTCCGTTTTGATCCTCTGACTAATCTGATCAACGTCCCAAAGTCACCGTACGCCACCAACATTCTACTAGGCTTGCCCTCGCAAATATACATCTACATGGATATCGTTGATCCTCAGCCCGTGGGTGACAATGTGGCACCACTGTTACGTATCATCAGTATCAACAACATAAATTATCTCTACGGAATACATAAGACATTTAGCTATGATCCGTTGCACTACATGCCCGTGCTTAGAAGGGAAAATGAAATCCTATAAATCAATATAAGAACAGACACTGGTGAACCTGTACCATTAGAGTTTGGAAAAGTGTGCGTGAAACTTCATTTTAGACGCTGCTCAACATGAACTGTCCCTACCAACCAAAGATACTACGTCAACCAGGCTGGAACAGGAATATCTTCGATCTACCACAGTGTTACCTATCAACGAGAGTATGGGATAGGAAGATTTTTCAGCGGCTTTTTCAAAAGCATCGTACCCTTGCTGGGAAGCGGTGCTATAGCCATCGGAAAACAGGCGCTTCATACGGGTATCAACGTGCTCTCTGACGTTGCCATTCAGCGTCGTCCTTTCAAAGAGGTGCTACGGCACCGTGTCGGTGAGCCTGGAACTAACCTGAAACGAAAGGTGGAGCAGTAGATCGTCACAATGATAACCAGCGCAGGCTATAAAGGGCGTCGTAAGAAGCACTGACGTCAGTTTTCTGTCGTTGCCCGACGTAAAAAGGTCAAGAAAGAAGCGGCATATATTTTCAGTTTAAATGTCGTTTCTACATCCCCAATCCTGCGAGTGTGCCAGCAGTGAACGCGATCTCTTTTCCGTCTCACCCACCCAAACCAGTCTTGAAAGTAGGCAATGGCTCCAGTACAAACCTGTCTCTTCCTTCACCGATGATTCACCCATCGAATTTACCGTTACCGGACAATGACAGTTCTATATCGATCTTTCACAGACTATGATTTATCTCAGGGTGGTCATCATGAAACACGATGATGGTGCTTTCACGGAGGGGAATCAAACGCCCGCGTCAACAACTGGTTGCATTCGCTATTCACACAGATGGGTGTGTTTTTAAACCAAAAACTAGTCTCCCTGCCCAGAATACGTATGCTTATAGATTGTACACATTTGACTTGTGGTATGTGGTTCGCAGACAGCCCCGGAAACTTTTAGGAGGCTAACGCCAGCAACAAGGGATTTGAGGCCAGTCGCAATCTCACCGCAAAAAGTAGGATAGTGGATCTTTTGGGGTAGCTACACGATTACGTGTTTAACCAAGAGAAATACCATTTGAACGGCACCGAACTCAGACACAAGTTGGTCCGTTCCCGAGAGGGTTTAGTCTTATGGACATCCCTGAACTTTCTCACTTTAAGGTTCACATCTCTGAAGCCGGCCTTCTAGTGAGACGTGTCAAAGTAGCACCTTCTATACTGTTGGCACATGCCAAAGCATTAAACGTCAGTACTGGAAAGTATACTATCACCACCCGCCTTGGTGGCGTAGTTGGCTAACGCGCTTGTCGTGTTGAGCTCGACTGCTGAGGACGGGGAGATCGAGGTTCGAATCTCGGTCAGGTGAACTGGGGTAGTTTTTCCTAAATGGTTTTCCACTCTCCCTCCACGCAAATGCGGGTTCACTTCCTCTAATTACACCTTTCCAATTCCTAATCCATTAGTGTAATTAGTACTTAAAGCGTATAACCCAAACGGGTTGTAAGACGCGGTGCTAAAGTTTATTATTATTATACTATCACCCGCGTGGGAGTAAAAAAACTCACTATTCCTACGGGTATGCAAGGGAAGTCACTGGACAACGTATTCACTGGACTGTTACCCAAACGATTCATCGTGGGATTTGTATCAAACTCGTCCTTAACGGAGACGCCACCAAGAACCCTTTCAACTTCCAAACCTACGGCATGAACTATTTCTCGCTGTACATTGATGGGGAACAAATACCGTCGAAACCCCTAAAACCCGATTTTTCAAACGGTGACTATATGATGTCCTTACCACACACTGTTTTCTGGAACGGTCATCCATTTCATGGACGAAGGTAGCGACATTACACGGGAAGCCTTCCCGAAGGGATATCATCTCATGGCTTTCGATCTCACACCTAATCTGTCCGCCCAAATGATATCACATGGGCATTTGACGAGGCACGGCTCCCTGACCTTCACCAGAGCTCTCACTGAAACCGTCAACTGTATCGTGTACGGGGAGTTTGCCAACATCATCACCATTGACAAGGACAGAAACGTCGTGACCTATAATGGAAGTTAATATAAACGGCTTCCCGACCCTTACCCCGTTAATTTAAGCCATGGACGTCATTGTGGATTTCCAGAGCATTATCGACGACAACAAAGATTTTATCGTCAAGAAACTGAGTGTTTTATCTGTATGTGGTACATTACTTCAACATTGTGTGTTAAAACCCCCATACGCTATCGAGGAACTTTACACCGATGCCCGAAAGAAAGCCGAATATATCGTTAACAATCTTCACGGTATTCCCTGGGATAGCGGTGATGTGGATTACAGCCTGCTCGAATCCCTCATCTACCTTGCCACAACCGTGCAGAAAGCCGTCTACGTTTAAGGGGCAGAAAATGAAAAAGTTTCTAGTAAAATACACGTTTACACCCATCGTAGATCTGTAAGCCAGAGGTTGTTTGTCTTTGAAAAAACTTAAATAGGGCCGCACCATGTGCATGGCACATAGTTCTGTATGGAATTTATGTTCGGCCTCCATCGTTTCGGGACTTCGAGATTGGATGATTGAAGATGGACAAGCACACCATAAGATGTGGTTCCGTTCTGTACGGTCGGGTGTTTTCACTGTTGTTCAACTACCAGCAAGAATAGCTCGACTTGCCACTCTAGTCATCAACACTGATCCACACACAAAGCCTGGGGCGCATTGGGTCGCCATCTTTATCGATAAAAACCGCGTGGGAAAATATTTTTACAGTTAAGGTTTTCCACTCCGTATAAAGTCACATCTGGCATTTATACGCAAAAACACTTCCCGCACGTCCCATAGCATGCTACATCTTTAAACATCGCCTCGGATGTTTGCGGCCATTACTGTCTCATGTACCTTCTCTATTGCGCCCAGAACATTCCGATGAAAACTTTCATAAGCCTATTCTCGCCCACCAATCATACAGGCAACGACGCTAATGTGGTGAAATATTACAACACATTTTTCAAGACTGTAGGGTTCTGCCACGCCTCAAGATGTGCTTCCAATCAGCGTCCGCCTATAAAAGAGGCGTCCCTATGGCGTGCCGACCATAACCACGACAGTCGTCGAAATGAACAAACATCATAGATGGTCAAGACATTTGCACCCGCAAAGCAAAGCCGGTGAATCCGCTCTCCATCACCAGTATTTTAAACTCTTTGTTCCCACTGACCAAGTCGACGCCAAGCGAGTCATCGTAGGCATGAGCAAAGAGAACAACTTTACGCCCTATGTCCAGCTAGAAAAATGCGGAGGTAACTGTGTTGGGTTTAACCGCACAGTGTGGCAAGAAGTGGGCAGCTACAAATCGGTCATATCAAAGTTTTTCAGCAACACGTAAACTTCTCAGAAGATTAGCCTGACTAATCA
The DNA here is from genome assembly GCA_039000515.1 of Timema cristinae. Taxonomy (NCBI): domain Eukaryota; kingdom Metazoa; phylum Arthropoda; class Insecta; order Phasmatodea; family Timematidae; genus Timema; species Timema cristinae. Next base: position 48,049,590 of record JBCFYV010001001.1, on the reverse strand, counting down.
TGAAATCTCTCTTAGACGCATGTGCAGTGACCGTATGGTTGTCATCAGCGAAAATCAAGAGTCTGGACTCAAACGGGTCACCTATCTATCACCTAGCTTGGTGCGTCTTTGTGATGTGTGGGACCTCATCGATGTCGCCATCGGCCGACGGGACATGTGGTCGACACCCGTCGCCCACTATTGCAAAGATTTGATCAACTCACTCGTCGTGGATGTATGCGACACGCTAACCTAATCAGCGGATGTCATCAATCTTGAACAGCCTAGGTGGAAACGCACATCAAAAACCTGGATCTTATCAGTGCTACCTACTATACACGTCAAGTTGTCGGTTTGGACTATTACATGCTGGATTGTGAACTAAAAACAATTTTACTAACGCATCTAATAAACACTGTAGAAAAACGTAAGAATGAATATATGAGGCATTCCTGTAAAAGTGTATAATAAATATTACGTATGATGTCATTAATTTTTAATAAATATATGTCTTGTAATATCGTGTTTTATTCATGCAAATCCTTTCTGTCCCCCCTTACACGTTGATACGAGTCTCGACTTGTCAAGCCGTCACCAAACATGAAGAGGGTCAATGACCTAGCTCACAGTTTCAAGATCACGATCTACTCTTATCTTGTCATCCCGCCAAACTGGCGCCTGTCATCAGGGAAAACACATTGTTACATCATTTAAGGTTACAATCTACTTTTGTCCCGTCTTGTCTAGTTGATCCGCCAAACTGGTGCCAGTCATCAGGGAAAACCCATTGCGCCATCATTCAAGGTCATGATATATTCTTGTCTCGAATTGTCTTTTCGACCCGCCAAACTAGCGCCACGTATTAGTCACCGGGAATTTAACCCATTACACATAAGGGGTTGTGAAACCAGGAAAACTCATTACCAAATAAGGGTTGCGACACATACCTCAAAGGAGGGAAAGTGAGGGGAACTGAAAGGGGTCTCAAGGCAGGGGAACTATTTATCACACTCTACTCCAAACGGTCATCATGAGAGGTTCGGGCTGTTGGTTCCGGGAAGTGAAAGGCAGTCACAGAGTCTTGTGAGAGGGAGCCAATGTTCATTCTACGCCACGCTGCCGTCAGAAGAGCTTCGTCCTCCGTTTTACCTCTGATGACGAGGGAGGAACGCCCTACGCCTTGGATCACATGCCAATAAATAAATAAAATATCTCCAATGTCCCATTCCAATCCTAACCAATAAATCAAAAACCCTTTAATTTCAAATAAAAAAGCTATGAGTATACATAAAAACAAATAAAAAAGCTATGATTATATAAAAAAACAAGAAACTACATGTACCAACATGTTTGGAACAAGAACCAACATGTCTGGAACACGGAAAAGAGATAAAGAGGGGGGAGGGGGTCAGGAGGAAGAGTGGCTGTTAGGAGGGGAGGGGGAAATCCAACAGCCAATCAGAGAGCGAGGAGGCGTGGTCACGTGACCAATTTCAGTCAATAATGGAGCTTTACTGATACGCCGCCCCAGCTACTTATACACTCAACACACCATCAACTGGTGAAATTTAGATATCTCTGAGTGCTTGTTATTTTCACCAGCTAGCACATATAGACTCAACACACCAACAATAAGGTGAAAAATAAATATCTCTGAGAGGATGATACTAACACCACCTAACACATATACACTCAAAACACCAACAACTATTGAAAGATGACTTTGGACACGAGATGAACCAAGATGAATCAGTGGAACACCATCGGAACACAAAGATAAAGGTCCCAATTTAAATCCTCATGTCCAGGTCATCATTGTTCACATAATTTAATTTGACTCTTCATTTAGATAACCATCACATCAGTTTGTGATACAAATTAATTCATAATAATAACAAATTGTTAAAAATATATTTTTTATTTAGAAAAGGCTTTATATTTTATAACACATTTTTAAATAATCATAAAAAAACTATAAAATAATGACACATAAATAAATTATTATAATACAGGGTATTTATATAGGTGTGTTTTAAAAAGATATCACACTTTTTATATCGAAAAATGGCTTATGATAAAAAATATACCAATCAAGCTAATGTAAAGAAAAAATTGCATTATTTTGAAAACATTTATGCTCACAAAAATGTATAATAACTAATTCATTTATATATGATTTATTTAACAACACTAAAAAAGGTATAATGAGTTTATGAATAAACAATTGTATTATCAAGCAAATATATTCAGAGCTATTTGAAAAACGTTTTGAGGGTCAAAAGCCCTGATCCCCCAGACCTCCCCCCTTACCCCCCCCTCACCCCCCCCCCTCACCCCCCCCCCCCCCAACGAAAGCAGTACTTCCGCTCTTCATCTGGCAATGTTCTGTTACACTCACTGCTCGTCTGGTAATGTTCTGTGAGACTTACTTCTCGTCTGGAAATGTTCTTTGACACTTACTGCTCGTCTGGCAATGTTCTTTGATACTCACTGCTTGTCTGGTAATGTTCTGTGACACTTAATGCTAGTCTGGCAATGTTCTGTTACCCTCACTGCTCGTCTGGTAATGTTCTATGACACTTACTGCTCGTCTGGCAATGTTCTTTGACACTCACTGCTCGTCTGGTAATGTTCTTTGACACTCACTGCTAGTCTGGTAATGTTCTGTGACACTTACTGCTCGTCTGGTAATGTTCTTTGACACTCACTGCTCGTCTGGTAATGTTCGGTGACACTCACTGCTAGTCTGGTAATGTTCTGTGACACTTACTGCTCGTCTGGCAATGTTCTTTGACACTCACTGCTAGTCTGGTAATGTTCTGTGACACTTACTGCTCGTCTAGTAATGTTCTGTGAAACTTACTGCTCGTCTGGCAATGTTCTTTGACACTCACTGCTAGTCTGCTAATGTTCTGTGACACTTACTGCTCGTCTGGTAATTTTCTGTGACACTTACTGCTTGTCTGGTAATGTTCTGTGACACTTACTGCTCGTCTGGCAATGTTCTTTGACACTCACTGCTCGTCTGGTAATGTTCGGTGACACTCACTGCCTGTTTGGTAATGTTCTGTGAAACTTACTGCTCGTCTGGCAATGTTCTTTGACACTCACTGCTCGTCTGGTAATGTTCTGTGACACTTACTGCTTGTCTGGCAATGTTCTTTGACACTCACTGCTCGTCTGGTAATGTTCTGTGACACTTACTGCTTGTCTGGTAATGTTCTTTGACACTCACTGCTCGTCTGGTAATGTTCTTTGACACTCACTGCTCGTCTGGTAATGTTCTGTGAGACTTACTTCTCGTCTGGAAATGTTCGGTGACACTTACTGCTCGTCTGGTAATGTTCTTTGACACTCACTGCTCGTCTGGTAATGTTCTGTGACACTTACTGCTTGTCTGGCAATGTTCTTTGACACTCACTGCTCGTCTGGTAATGTTCTGTGACACTTACTGCTTGTCTGGTAATGTTCTTTGACACTCACTGCTCGTCTGGTAATGTTCTGTGAGACTTACTTCTCGTCTGGTAATGTTCTGTGAGACTTACTTCTCGTCTGGTAATGTTCGGTGACACTCACTGCTTGTCTGGCAATGTTCTTTGATACTCACTGCTTGTCTGGTAATGTTCTGTGACACTTACTGCTTGTCTGGCAATGTTCTTTGACACTCACTGCTCGTCTGGTAATGTTCTGTGAGACTTACTGCTCGTCTGGTAATGTTCTTTGACACTCACTGCTCGTCTGGTAATGTTCTGTGAGACTTACTTCTCGTCTGGTAATGTTCTGTGAGACTTACTTCTCGTCTGGTAATGTTCGGTGACACTCACTGCTTGTCTGGCAATGTTCTTTGATACTCACTGCTTGTCTGGTAATGTTCTGTGACACTTACTGCTCGTCTGGTAATGTTCTTTGACACTCACTGCTCGTCTGGTAATGTTCGGTGACACTCACTGCTAGTCTGGTAATGTTCTGTGACACTTACTGCTCGTCTGGCAATGTTCTTTGACACTCACTGCTAGTCTGGTAATGTTCTGTGACACTTACTGCTCGTCTAGTAATGTTCTGTGAAACTTACTGCTCGTCTGGCAATGTTCTTTGACACTCACTGCTAGTCTGCTAATGTTCTGTGACACTTACTGCTCGTCTGGTCAATGTTCTTGACACTCACTGCTAGTCTGGCAATGTTCTTTGACACTCACTGCTCGTCTGGTAATGTTCTTTGACACTACTGCTGTCTGGTAATGTTCTTGACACTTACTGCTCGTCTGGTAATGTTCTGTGACACTTACTGCTATGTCTGGCAATGTTCTTTGACACTCACTGTAGTCTGGTAATGTTCTGTTGACACTACTGCTTGTTGGTAATGTTCTGTGAAACTTACTGCTCGTCTGGTAATGTTCTTGTGACACTCACTGCTTGTCTGGTAATGTTCTGTGACACTTACTGCTTGTCTGGCAATGTTCTGTGACACTTCACTGCTCGTCTGGTAATGTTCTTTGACACTCACTGCTCATCTGGTAATGTTCTGTGAACACTTATCTGCGTCAAATGTTCTTTGACTACTGCATGCTAGTCTGGCAATGTTCTTGACACTCACTGCTCGTCTGGTAATGTTCTTTGACACTCACTGCTTGTCTGGTAATGTTCTGTGACACTACTGACTCGTTGGTAATGTTCTGTGACACTTACTCTCGTCTGGTAATGTTCTTTGACACTCACTGCTCGTCTGGTAATGTTCTGTGACACTTACTGCTGTTGGCAATGTTCTTGACACTTACTGCTCACTGGTAATGTTCTGTGACACTTACTGCTTGTCTGGTAATGTTCTGTGACACTTACTGCTCGTCTGGCAATGTTCTTTGACACTTCACTGCTCTCTGGTAATGTTCTTTGACACTACTGCTGTCGGTAATGTTCTGTGACACTTACTGCTCTCTGTAATGTTCTGTGAAACTTACTGCTCGTCTGGCAAGTTCTTTGACACCACTGCTGTCTGGAATGTTCTTTGACACTCACTGCTTGTCTGGTAATGTTCTGTGACACTCGATTGTTGGAATGTTCTTGACACTACTGCTAGTCTGGTAATGTTCTGTGACACTACTGCTGTCTGGTAAAGTTCTGTGACAATTACTGCTCGTCTGGAATGTTCTTTGACACTCACTGCTCTCTGGTAATGTTCTGTGACACCTACTGCTGTCTGGTAATGTTCTGTGACACTTACTGCTCGTCTGGAATTTTTTTGACATTACTGCTTGTTGGTAATATTCTTGACACTTACTGCTTTCCGTAATGTTCTGTGACACTTACTGCTCTCGGTAATGTTCTGTGACACTTACTGCTTGTCTGGAAGGTTCTGTGACACTGCTTGTCTGGCAATGTTCTTTGACACTTACTGCTTGTCTGGTAATGTTCGTACACTACTGCTCGTTGGTAATGTTCGTGACACTATGCTCGTTGGTATTTCGTGACACTTACTGCTTGTCTGGTAATGTTCCGTGACACTTACTGCTTGCTGGTAATGTTCGTGACACTACTGCTCGTCTGGTAATGTTCTTTGACACTCATGCTGTCTGGTAATGTTCGTGACACTTACTGCTTGTCTGGTAATGTTCTGTGACACTTACTGCTCGTTGGTAATGTTCTTGACACTATTGCTGTTGGTAATTTCTGTGACACTTACTGCTTGTCTGTAAGTTCCGTGACACTACTGCTCGTCTGGTAATGTTCTGTGACACTTACTGCTGTCTGGTAATGTTCTGTGACACTTACTGCTTGTCTGGCAATGTTCTTTGACACTCACTGCTGTCTGGTAATGTTCGTGACACTTACTGCTCGTTGTAATGTTCCGTGACACTTACTGCTCGTCTGGTAATGTTCCGTGACACTTACTGCTTGTCTGGTAATGTTCTGTGACACTTACTGCTTGTCTGGTAATGCTTTGACACTCACTGCTCGTCTGGTAATGTTCTTGACACTCACTGCTGTCTGGTAATGTTCTGGACACTTACTGCTCGTCTGGTAATGTCTGTGACACTTACTGCTCGTCTGGTAATGTTCTGTGACACTTACTGCTGTCTGGTAATGTTCTTTGACACTTACTGCTTGTCTGGTAATGTCCGTGACACTTACTGCTCGTCTGGTAATGTTCTGTGACACTTACTGCTTGTCTGGTAATGTTCTGACACTCACTGCTTGTCTGGTAATGTTCTGTGACACTTACTGCTGTCTGGTAATGTTCTTGACACTTACTGCTCGTCTGGTAATGTCTCTGTGACACTTACTGCTTGTCTGGTAATGTTCTCGTGACACTTCACTGCTAGTCTGGTAATGTTCTGTGACACTTACTGCTGTCTGGTAATGCTCTGTGACACTTACTGCTCGTCTGGTAATGTTCTGTGACACTACTGCTTGTCTGGTAATGTTCTGTGACACTTACTGCTTGTCTGGTAATGTTCTGTGACACTTACTCTTGTCTGGTAATGTTCTGTGACACTTACTGCTTGTCTGGTAATGTTCTGTGACACTTACTGCTTGTCTGGTAATGTTTCTGACACTTCTGCTGTCTGGTACTGTCTCTGTGACACTCTACTGCTCATCTGGTAATGTTCTGGACACTCTCTGCTCAGTCTAATAAATGTTCTGTGAACTTACTGCTTTCTGGAATGTTCCTGACACTCACTGCTCGTCTGGTAATGTTCTGTGAACACTTACTGCTGTCTGGTAATGTTCTGGACACTACTTGTACGTCTGGTAATGATCTGTGACACTTACTGCTCGTCTGGTAATGTTCTGTGACACTTACTGCTGTCTGGTAATGTCTGTGACACTACTGCTGTCTGGAATGTTCTGTGACACTTACTGCTGTCTGTAATGTTCTGTGTAAGCTTTCTGGCAATGTTCTTGACACTTACTGCTGTTGGCAATGTTCTGTGACACTCACTGCTGTCTGATAATGTTCTGGACACTTCTGCTACTGTAATGGTGAACTTTACTCGAAAGTTCACACTTATACAGCTCCTGGTAATGCAATGTGAACTTATTACTCATGTTCCTACCTATACTGCTCTTAATGTGAACTCTTACCTGACGTCATCAACCTGATAGCACATCATTACTGGTAATGTTCTGTGATATTACTACTGCTGTACATGCTTGCTGTGACACTACTCTAGAGACAAAGTTCTTTACATACATGTTCTGTCAATTTACCTTGTGATCACATTATATGCTGAGATCGATTAATTGTTCAGTGAAACACTTACTTACTTTGTCTGGTAATGGTTATGAGAATATACGCATTTAGCTAATGTTACATTTACATACCTTGCTTGGACACTAGGTATAGAGACTATCTGTTACTAGTACATTCTCTCATACCTTGCAGTGATACTAGGTATAGAGACTATCTGTTACTGTACATTCTCTCATACCTTGCTGTACTAGGTATAGAGACTATCTGTTACTAGTACATTCTCTCATACCTTGTTGGACACTAGGTATAAAGACTATCTGTTACTAGTACATTCTCTCATACCTTGCAGGATACTAGGTATAGAGACTATCTGTTACTTGTACATTCTCTCATACCTTGCTGACTACTAGGTATAGAGACTATCTGTTACTAGTACATTCTCTCATACCTTGTTGGACACTAGGTATAGAGACTATCTGTTACTAGTACATTCTCTCATACCTTGCAGGATACTAGGTATAGAGACTATCTGTTACTTGTACATTCTCTCATACCTTGCAGGATACTAGGTATAGAGACTCTGTTACTTGTACATTCTCTCATACCTTGTTGGACACTAGGTATAGAGACTATCTGTTACTAGTACATTCTCTCATACCTTGCAGGACACTAGGTATAGAGACTATCTGTTACTAGTACATTCTCTCATACCTTGCAGGATACTAGGTATAGAGACTATCTGTTACTAGTACATTCTCTCATACCTTGCAGGATACTTGTATAGAGACTATCTTTTACTAGTACATTCTCTCATACCTTGTTGGACACTAGTTATAGAGAAACTATCTGTTACTAGTACATTCTTCATAACTTTTTGGACACTAGGTATAGAGACTATCTTTTACTAGTACATTCTTTCATACCTTGCTGGACACTAGTTATAGACACTATCTGATACTTGTACATTCTCTCATACCTTGCTGGACACTAGGTATAGAGACTATCTGTTACTAGTACATTCTCTCATACCTTGCTGGACACTAGGTATAGAGACTATCTGTTACTAGTACATTCTCTCATACCTTGCTGGACACTAGGTATAGAGACTATCTGATACTTGTACATTCTCTCATACCTTGCTGGACACTAGGTATAGAGACTATCTGTTACTAGTACATTCTCTCATACCTTGCTGGACACTAGGTATAGAGACTATCTGTTACTAGTACATTCTCTCATACCTTGCTGGACACTAGGTATAGAGACTATCTGATACTTGTACATTCTCTCATACCTTGCTGGACAATAGGTATAGAGACTATCTGTTACTAGTACATTCTCTCATACCTTGCAGGACACTAGGTATAGAGACTATCTGTTACTAGTACATTCTCTCATACCTTGCTGGACACTAGGTATAGAGACTATCTGTTACTAGTACATTCTCTCATACCTTGCAGGACACTAGGTATAGAGACTATCTGTTATTAGTACATTCTCTCATACCTTGCTGGACACTAGTTATAGAGACTATCTGTTACTAGTACATTCTCTCATACCTTGCTGGACACTAGGTATAGAGACTATCTGTTACTTGTACATTCTCTCATACCTTTCAGGATACTAGGTATAGAGACTATCTGTTACTTGTACATTCTCTCATACCTTGTTGGACACTAGGTATAGAGACTATCTGTTACTAGTACATTCTCTCATACCTTGCAGGATACTAGGTATAGAGACTATCTGTTACTAGTACATTCTCTCATACCTTGCTGGACACTAGGTATAGAGAATATCTGTTACTTGTACATTCTCTCATACCTTGCAGGATACTAGGTATAGAGACTATCTGTTACTTGTACATTCTCTTATACCTTGCTGGACAATAGGTATAGAGACTATCTGTTACTAGTACATTCTCTCATACCTTGCAGGATACTAGGTATAGAGACTATCTGTTACTTGTACATTCTCTCATACCTTGTTGGACACTAGGTATAGAGACTATCTGTTACTAGTACATTCTCTCATACCTTGCAGGACACTAGGTATAGAGACTATCTGTTACTAGTACATTCTTTCATACCTTGCTGGACACTAGGTATAGAGACTATCTGTTACTAGTACATTCTCTAATACCTTGCAGGACACTAGGTATAGAGACTATATTTTACTAGTACATTCTCTCATACCTTGCAGGATACTAGGTATAGAGACTATCTGTTACTAGTACATTCTCTAATACCTTGCAGGACACTAGGTATAGAGACTATCTGTTACTAGTACATTCTCTAATACCTTGCAGGACACTAGGTATAGAGACTATATTTTACTAGTACATTCTCTCATACCTTGCAGGATACTAGGTATAGAGACTATCTGTTACTTGTACATTCTCTCATACCTTGTTGGACACTAGGTATAGAGACTATCTGTTACTAGTACATTCTCTCATACCTTGTTGGACACTAGTTATAGAGACTATCTGTTACTAGTACATTCTCTCATACCTTGCAGGATACTAGGTATAGAGACTATCTGTTACTAGTACATTCTCTCATACCTTGTTGGACACTAGTTATAGAGACTATCTGTTACTAGTACATTCTCTCATACCTTGCAGGATACTAGGTATAGAGACTATCTGTTACTAGTACATTCTCTCATACCTTGTTGGACACTAGGTATAGATACTATATGTTACTAGTACATTCTCTCATACCTTTCAGGATACTAGGTATAGAGACTATCTGTTACTAGTACATTCTCTCTTACCTTGCTGGACACTAGGTATAGATACTATATGTTACTAGTACATTCTCTCATACCTTTCAGGATACTAGGTATAGAGACTATCTGTTACTAGTACATTCTCTCTTACCTTGCTGGACACTAGGTATATAGACTATCTGTTACTAGTACATTCTCTTATACCTTGCAGGATACTAGGTATAGAGACTATCTGTTACTAGTACATTCTCTCATACCTTGTTGGACACTAGTTATAGAGACTATCTGTTACTAGTACATTCTCTCATACCTTGCAGGATACTAGGTATAGAGACTATCTGTTACTTGTACATTTTCCATACCTTGTTGGACACTAGGTATAGAGACTATCTGTTACTAGTACATTCTCTCATACCTTGCAGGATACTAGGTATAGAGACTATCTGTTACTAGTACATTCTCTCATACCTTGCAGGACACTAGGTATAGAGACTATCTGTTACTAGTAACATTCTCTCATACCTTGTTGGACACTAGTTATAGAGACTATCTGTTACTAGTACATTCTCTCATACCTTGCAGGATACTAGGTATAGAGACTATCTGTTACTAGTACATTCTCTCATACCTTGTTGGACACTAGTTATAGAGACTATCTGTTACTAGTACATTCTCTCATACCTTGCAGGATACTAGGTATAGAGACTATCTGTTACTTGTACATTTCCATACCTTGCTGGACACTAGGTATAGAGACTATCTGATACTTGTACATTCTCTCATACCTTGCTGGACAATAGGTATAGAGACTATCTGTTACTAGTACATTCTCTCTACCTTGCAGGATACTAGGTATAGAGACTATATGTTACTAGTACATTCTCTCATACCTTGCAGGATACTAGGTATAGAGACTATCTGTTACTAGTACATTCTCTCATACCTTGCAGGATACTAGGTATAGAGACTATATGTTACTAGTACATTCTCTCATACCTTGCAGGATACTAGGTATAGAGACTATCTGTTACTAGTACATTCTCTCTTACCTTGCTGGACACTAGGTATAGAGACTATCTGTTACTAGTACATTCTCTCATACCTTGCAGGACACTAGGTATAGAGACTATCTGTTACTAGTACATTCTCTCATACCTTGCAGGATACTAGGTATAGAGACTATATGTTACTAGTACATTCTCTCATACCTTGCAGGATACTAGGTATAGAGACTATCTGTTACTAGTACATTCTCTCTTACCTTGCTGGACACTAGGTATAGAGACTATCTGTTACTAGTACATTCTCTCATACCTTGCAGGACACTAGGTATAGAGACTATCTGTTACTAGTACATTCTCTCTTACCTTGCAGGACACTAGGTATAGAGACTATCTGTTACTAGTACATTCTCTCATACCTTGCAGGACACTAGGTATAGAGACTATCTGTTACTAGTACATTCTCTCATACCTAATTACAGGGCCAGCTGGTGGTATACCTGTCCATTTCTATCATTGTAGCTGTAGCAATCAAACTACTCTACATTTAACCTATCAGGAGGTTTTCCTTTGCAGTTGTTACTCTGAAATTGAAACATATTTACAAATACTAACCAAGGATATAAGTGTTGTATATCTTGTCAATGAACTTCTCCTTTCAATATGAACCAGTTCCTAAGCACCTTTTTAAATTATTATAATTATTATTATTATCACCGCGTCTTACTACCCGGTTAGGGCTCTACGCACTTACGCCAATTTGTAATTGTAGGGTGATTGTGAGGTGAAATGGAGGACCTACATTTAACGTGTAATCCGAACCACGGTGGAGGCCTGGCATTCCTCACATTCACAAGATGTCTTGTCAGAGGTGAAGGAAGGTTTTGGTAATCAGATAAATCTGTGCATGGACTGAGGATTGAACCCCGGACCCCAACCTTTTTAAAACTATCATAATCTTGTCAAATAGAAACTCACAATTATGCTTCCCGGATAAGGGGCTATTTTATTTACATTCATCTTTCTTATCGTAAAAAAATAGACAAGAATTTGATAGACTAGTGAAATAAATATACGAATATATAAATAACTGTGAACATTCAATTTCCGTTAGTTGAAATAGTTATCAAATAGTTACATATTTCAAATATTTTAAAAATTATTTATTATAGGATGGGCGGAATTTTTCAACACTAGACCCTTAAAAACAAGGATTTTATTTTAAAATGTATTGCTTTATAAACATTTAAGACTCTTATAGAAATAAGACCAGTTCAGGGTCAGGTCGAGATTTTCATGGGGGGGGGGGGGGGGGGGTTATGTGGGGGTAAAGGGGTGGAAAGGCTGTAATAATTAAAACGCTAGCCTGATAAGAAATGTCTTTACGCCATCGTAAGGGTGATATTATTTTAATAATTAATTATATTATTTTATAAATTAAAAGTTCTGGTATTTCTTTTTATAGTCTTTTATTTTTATTTTAAATGAATGAACTATTTACTTTCAGCTAGATATCACACGCATTTTATATTTTGATAAAAGCCCGACTATTGCGTTAAATGAATCTTAGCTATACGTGTTCTTGTCGAGAAGGACGGATCACTAGCAGTGAGGAGATGTGCGCATTTCAAGGGGTATATCAAGCGACATTTCCTTCTCGAAGCTTCCTAGAAGAAAAGGGTGAGGTCATCCAGGTGCGTCTCTTTCCACGGAAAGTGCGTTGTCTTTTTAAATAGAGACGTAGAAGGATTTCACCACACCTTACAACTCGACAGTTCTACACAAATAAATCTTACTACCCGCTCGAATATTAAATATAGTAATTTTGAATATAGATTTAAATAATAAATGACTGATATGTATAATTTCATATCATTACAGTTACCCCCCTAATTGCTGGAAAGATTGAACGTGTGTGATATCTAACAGCAATTACATAATGTACAAGTTTATTATAAATACACTTAAAATTGAATATACAGAACAAAATTATTTTTAAGTACAACTGTTGAGTTAAGGTTTGTCCTCAACCATACTTTCTCTCTTGAAATTCCTTGTTGCATAAAACAAATAGAAAAGGATTTTTTTTTATATATCATTATTCAGAAAATCTTAGTTCTAAAATATTTAACCAAAATTACATTTTATTAACTTAATACAATCTATTTGACATATTTAATGTAATATGTTATACAATGTAGATAACACTTAATTTAATTGTTTTAATACAATGCCATTATATTAAACATTTTATAAATACACAACGTTTTAAATTATCTATCTCAATATTCATTGATCGATCCTCCTTAATCCCATGGCTATTATCCATTGTTCTTTAACAATGTTTTAATCCAATCAATTTGATTTTAATTAAGTTAACTTTATTTTATTTTTTTAATAGGACTTTAATTAAATCAGCCTTTGCTCCAGCTATTTTTTTATTTTATAGGCCCAAGACAAAATATTTGACATTCTCCTTTAGTTCACCGTTGAATACTTTTATCTAGTTTTGTTATTAATTATATTGTTTTAATTTGTTTACGAAACACACCAGAGAATCACATCTGACAACTTTAATTCCTTCCCTGGGATAGGTTTAAACAAAATGAATTACGTCGCTATTATCTTACCTTTCTTAAATGACGTAGACTCACATAAATAGATTTTATGGGGCAATTCCTCCCATATATATCTATATTTATTTTGAACGACTTAACTCACCTTAAAGTATATTGGATCAACGACGGAGCTCACCTTATTTGGTGCAATTAGGATCAACGACGAATTCTTCACCTTCAACTGGTGTTATCTTCCACGAAGACTAGATATTAAACCTACGACTATAATTCATATCATTGCATAACTACCTATCCATACCAAGCGAATTTAAAACATACCCTCCTTTTCTTTAGACATCTTGCATTTATGATGGTACTTTACCACGAACGACAGTTCTACACAAATAAATCTTACTACCCGCTCGAATATTAAATATCGTAATTTTGAATATAGATTTAAATAATAAATTATTGATATGTATAATTCCATATCATTACAAGGCATCGAGTTTATAAGAGGACAAGGTGGGGGGAGGCTCCCACTCGATAAGTTTCTGAAGGAATAGACCTAAGCCTTCAAAATTTAGAATTATATTTGAGAGTTATTTTTTCAGTCTAAAAAAGTACGCAAATATATCGCTATTTACGACTTTTGTTTATTTAAAAAAATCAAATTATGTGCTAAAATGTAAATCAATTACTAACAGTGCTAGCAACTGGCTAGTTAGCTATTAGATGACAATACCTAGTAGTGGAATATAACATAGTTAACTGTAGCCAAATGCTTACTGTTGTATCTCTGAGCAGTGTAACAATCACTTATTATTGGGAGCTCTCTGCAAGTGATGGTGTTATTAGGAGATCACTACACGTGATGGTGTTATTAGGAGATCACTACACGTGATGATGTTATTGGAGATCATTACACATGATGGTGATATTAGGAGATCACTACACGTGATGGTGTTATTGGGAGATCACTACACGTGTTGGTGATATTGGGAGATCACTACACGTGTTGGTGATATTGGGAGATCACTACACATGATGGTGATATTGGGAGATCACTACACATGATGGTGATATTGGGAGATCACTACACGTGATGATGATATTGGAGAATATCTACACGTGATGATGATATTGGGAGATCACTACACGTGATGATGATATTGGGAGATCACTACACATGATGGTGATATTGGGAATCACACGTGATGATGATATTGGGAGATCACTACACGTGATGATGATATTGGGAGATCACTACACATGATGATGATATTGGGAGATCACTACAGATGATGGTGTTATTGGGAGATCACTACACGTGATGATGATATTGGGAGATCACTACACGTGATGATGATATTGGGAGATCACTACACATGATGGTGTTATTGGGAGATCACTACACATGATGATGATATTGGGAGATCACTACACATGATGGTGTTATTGGGAGATCACTACACATGACGATGATATTGGGAGATCACTACACATGATGGTGTTATTGGGAGATCACTACACGTGATGATGATATTGGGAGATCACTACACGTGATGATGATATTAAGAGATCACTACACATGATGGTGTTTTTGGGAGATCACTACACGTGATGATGATATTGGGAGATCACTACACGTGATGATGATATTAAGAGATCACTACACATGATGATGATATTGGGAGATCACTACACATGATGGTGTTATTGGAGATCACTACACATGATGATGATATTGGGAGATCACTACACATGATGGTGTTATTGGGAGATCACTACACATGACGATGATATTGGGAGATCACTACACATTATGGTGTTATTGGGAGATCACTACACGTGATGATGATATTGGAGAATCACTACACGTGATGATGATATTGGGAGATCACTACACATGATGGTGTTATTGGGAGATCACTACACGTGATGATGATATTGGGAGATCACTACACATGATGGTGTTATTGGGAGATCACTACACGTGATGGTGTTATTAGGAGATCACTACACATGATGGTGTTATTGGGAGATCACTACACGTGATGATGATATTGGGAGATCACTACACATGATGGTGATATTGGGAGATCACTACACGTGATGTTGATATTGGGAGATCACTACACGTGATGATGATATTGGGAGATCACTACACATGATGGTGTTATTGGGAGATCACTACACGTGATGATGATATTGGGAGATCACTACACATGATGGTGTTATTGGGAGATCACTACACGTGATGATGATATTGGGAGATCACTACACGTGATGATGATATTGGGAGATCACTACACATGATGGTGTTATTGGGAGTTCACTACACGTGACGATGATATTGGGAGATCACTACACATGATGGTGTTATTGGGAGATCACTACACGTGATGATGATATTGGGAGATCACTACACGTGATGATGATATTGGGAGATCACTACACATGATGGTGTTATTGGGAGATCACTACACATGATGATGATATTGGGAGATCACTACACATGATGGTGTTATTGGGAGATCACTACACGTGATGGTGTTATTAGGAGATCACTACACATGATGGTGTTATTGGGAGATCACTACACGTGATGATGATATTGGGAGATCACTACACATGATGGTGATATTGGGAGTTCACTACACGTGATGATGATATTGGGAGATCACTACACATGATGGTGTTATTGGGGATCACTACACGTGATGATGATATTGGGAGATCACTACACGTGTTGGTGATATTGGGAGATCACTACACATGATGGTGATATTGGGAGATCACTACACATGATGGTGATATTGGGAGATCACTACACGTGATGATGATATTGGGAGATCACTACACATAATGATGATATTGGGAGATCACTACACATGATGGTGTTATTGGGAGATCACTACACATGATGATTATATTGGGAGATCACTACACATGATGGTGTTATTGGGAGATCACTACACGTGATGGTGTTATTAGGAGATCACTACACATGATGGTGTTATTGGGAGATCACTACACGTGATGATGATATTGGGAGATCACTACACGTGATGATGATATTGGGAGATCACTACACATGATGATGATATTGGGAGATCACTACACATGATGGTGTTATTGGGAGATCACTACACATGATGATGATATTGGGATATCACTACACATGATGGTGTTATTGGGAGATCACTACACGTGATGGTGTTATTAGGAGATCACTACACATGATGGTGTTATTGGGAGATCACTACACGTGATGATGATATTGGGAGATCACTACACATGATGGTGATATTGGGAGATCACTACACGTGATGATGATATTGGGAGATCACTACACATGATGGTGATATTGGGAGATCACTACACATGATGATGATATTGGGAGATCACTACACATGATGGTGTTATTGGAGATCACTACACGTGATGGTGTTATTAGGAGATCACTACACGTGATGGTGTTATTAGGAGATCACTACACGTGATGGTGTTATTAGGAGATCACTACACATGATGGTGATATTGGGAGATCACTACACGTGATGGTGTTATTAGAGATCACTACACATGATGGTGATATTGGGAGATCACTACACATGATGATGATATTGGGAGATCACTACACATGATGGTGTTATTGGGAGATCACTACACGTGATGGTGTTATTAGGAGATCACTACACATGATGGTGTTATTAGGAGATCACTACACATGATGGTGATATTGGGAGATCACTACACATGATGGTGATATTGGGAGATCACTACACGTGATGATGATATTGGGAGATCACTACACGTGATGATGATATTGGGAGATCACTACACATGATGATGATATTGGGAGATCACTACACATGATGGTGTTATTGGGAGATCACTACACGTGATGATGATATTGGGAGATCACTACACATGATGGTGTTATTGGGAGATCACTACACATGATGATGATATTGGGATATCACTACACATGATGATGATATTGGGAGATCACTACACATGAGGTGTTATTGGGAGATCACTACACATGATGGTGATATTGGGAGTTCACTACAAGTGTTGTGCCAGGACGCCCCTTTAATCGCAAGCCTCAGTATTTCTTCATTGTGTCCTCTGAAGAATGTTTTCCCCGATCATAGACACTGTATCTCCTTCGACACTTGTAAGTAGTAACTGTTTATCTACGTCACAATGACGTAGACGGAGGCTCACTCCTCTGACCAACCAATCAACGAAAAGGAGAGAGGCTGGGACGCAGCCAATCCCGTCTCTTAATAAAACGGAATAATTCGAGGTTACATAAGGTCAAACAAATCTTGTTGTTGTGAATCTTGAATGCTGTTGTTTTGTTCCAGGAATCAAGTTCGCAAAGGGTCAGATCTCTTTTTGGTTATATATATATTTGGATTGTCAACAGAGCAGCTCTACGTGGTGCTGTCTCTTAGTGACGTGTTTTGTGGTCACGTGTTTGAGTGGAAAAACAATCCAAATGAAATCAGCAAACACGTCACAGGAATCGCAATAGTTATTCCCACATACACTGTTCCTGTTCGCACACACGGTCAAGTGTAGATTGTAACCGGGATGATGGTAGTAATAGTGGTATTGAAGCTAAGGTAGTAATAGTGGTATTGAAGCTAAGGTAGTAATAGTGGTATTGAAGCTAAGGTAGTAATAGTGGTATTGAAGCTAAGGTAGTAATAGTGGTATTGAAGAAATGTTTCTAAAGAGATATCAGTTACTTCTCTATCATCAAGGTTCTTACATTATTAATTATATGTGCATTAATCTCTTTGTCACGTCCTAGATTCTGATAGGGTTTTTACGCATACATTAATTTGGATGAAATATTTCCTCATTTTGTGTGTTTGTGGGGAACTATTTAGTAAAAGCATAACTAAGCACACCGCCATTGGGAATTGAACCGCGATCTTCGTGTCAGAGGCAGTCAAGTTAAACAATAAATTGACTTGTTAAATCGTGTAACAACTGATCCTGCCACTCAGTCTTTGAAAAGTATCCAAGTAAAAATATTAATATTGTATCATTGATTGTCGTAATAGTGTTCCAAACCGCCTTTGTGCTATTTCGCTAGCGTTGTGGATACAATATCTCTGACAGGCTACATATGGACTAAAGAGCCTTCAACAATGCTACTATAAGTATGATCCCCAGTAGTCCATTCCATCTAAGAGAGGTCACAGTTAAACTCTTGATATGGTTGACAATTTTTTTATATTTCATGTTTTTGACAGTAATGAATTAACATCCTGGAGACGGAGTGTTGAGTTGGTTTTAAATTAATCTAGTTTGTAAGTTGTCTCAAGATATGATCAGTAAAGTTAACAAATGTCCTTAATAAAAACTAAACTAATTTAAACAATGTTCTAAAAAAGAATTGACAACAGGTTAACAATATTTTATGGAATTTAATAAATCTTTACTCGCGAGATCTCACTTAACCATACCATGCTATTTAAGGTAAGAGCTTCCTTCTTGTTTATCAGTAAACAAACTAAATTCGTGGTTGCAACATTTTGATGGTCGCAGAGAATGTTTGGAAAGAGTTTCGTCAATGTCGTCAGAGATAAAACAACAATGTTCTAAGTATTTCGGTTGCAACCTTAAAATATGACCCCTAAACCTGATCTGACTCGAATAAAGAAAATCTGGTTCAATGGATTCACCACTATCACGATAGATATACTGCCAAAAATGGGGCAGTCGGAGTTCGATCTCATTTGGGTTTACCAGATTTTCTCCTAAATATTTTTTTACTCTCCCTCCGCGCAATTATGGGTACACATCTCTAAATTCAATCTACCTAATCCTCAGCAAATAGGTGTACAACCCAAACTGGACATGGTGCTAAAGATATAAATAATATCGAAGACCAAAGAATGGTTTATTTAGGCAGAACAAAGTTTATCTTCCTCTTATGTAATGTATTGGCACACCTGATATTTTCAGCAACTTGAGTCACGTTCGTAATTTTCCCAACTGTTCAACAGTGCTGTGTATTAGTGACCAAGACAGCTGATGTTAGCGTAGTGTAGTTATCCTAGTACCCTTTAATATCGGCCTAGTGGTCGATAATACATTTAACTGACACCCTTAAGATGATGGTTTTATAATTTGACAGTTAAAAAAAGATTACTATAAGACCTGAGTTAATACTCATGTCTTAATGGCTTTTTGTTTCAAAATTGACAAATTATAAAACAATCATCAGAATGGTACTAAAGATATCGTTTAAAACATTATGTGGGGGCTATATTGAGCTCAAGTTTGCCCACAACAATAAATGTTCTCTAAACGTTATAATTTTAGAGCATAAATGTTCATCTTCGAGCACAAATGAGCACAATAAAATAACGTGAATATAATTTGGCTATGTTGTGTTTATTCAA
Organism: Timema cristinae; assembly: GCA_039000515.1. NCBI lineage: Eukaryota > Metazoa > Arthropoda > Insecta > Phasmatodea > Timematidae > Timema > Timema cristinae. The sequence continues at coordinate 48,029,696 of JBCFYV010001001.1, read as the reverse complement.
TATTTGGCGGGCTAGCCTGAGCTACGAGAGAGGTGATAAATTACCGTGCAGAATTCCAACATAAAGATATGCGTTATTTCAAAATATGGTTCACGCCAAACTAAAATCGAAAGAACGAAAGAATACAATATGGTTGTTTCCTACCACCCTATATTTTGAATTTTATTAATATAAAATATATTGTAAGAATGTAAACTTACCTTTTTTTTTCAACGACTTTTTAAGTATATTTCCGGAACTGTGAGACTAGGAAACAGATACACAACCTCACGGGGGATTCACTGCGCCCCTCGAGTCAGGTAGACATTTAAATATCCAGCGATAACAGCGCTTCCAAGTGACCATTCTTTAAAACAATCCACTTTCAAAATGTTCCCCGTGAGAAACACAAGCTGAGAGCTAAGCTCTGCCTTCTCTCCGAGTGCAGTAGTTTAGGTAGCGGTAATCCCTTACCCCGCCTCTACCCCTTTCATTGAACAAAACTGTTCACACGATGGAGAGGGTTGGACCAAGTAAACAATTCCAGAGCCTATACAGTGTTTAAACGTAAGCAACACTCAGTCTTGGAAATTAACTTGTGAATGAATTATTAAATATTTCTTTACCAGCGTCTGCGGTCACAATTCTTTCGTATTCACTTCTTCGTTAGACTGGACTGCAAATAACTTAGATATCGGTGTTCGAATCCCGATCGGATGTATTGAGGGTGGATTTTCCTAAAATTCTTATAATTCTCCTTCAACACAAATCCGAGCACATTTTCCAAACATTTTACCTTCCTCATTCCTTATCCATTGGAGTAAATACGTAGATAGCTGTAATGGGAAGTAAGACACGGTGCACAAAATATATCAGTAATTAAAATTAAATACTTAAGTTATAAAGGTTGCATTTATTTTTACGTTTTGTTGTCAAATTAATACAAACAAAATATACAAGTGATATGCTACTTTATAAACTAAAAAAAAGTTAAAAGCATGGAAAATACAATAGAAAGAGTTTCCTAAGTATATATTTGGTATCGGTAATACCACCTTATTTTAAACACTGGAATGATTATATTCAACATTATCTTATACTAATACCCGCCTCGGTGGCATAGTTAGCTAACGCACTAGTTTACTGTTGAGCTAGATTGCCGAGGACGGAGATACCAAGGTTCGAATCTCACTTGGTTGAACTGGGTTCCATAAATGGTTTACACTGAAAACTCTTTCAGTATAAGATTATTTTACTATAATAGAGCAATATTTGTATACAATAAGTAATTGCAGATTTTCTTAAAAAAATGTATATATTATATCACAATAAAAGCGTTTAGTAAAGTGAGTAAAATTGTTGACAGTACAAAGTATATGAATAAAATACTCTTAACTACACTTAAACATTGTTTAAATAACAGCTATAGTTATTAAAAGTGTGGTATAAAAATTATCTACTAAAGTAAAGAAAAAAGGTTCTGATTATGTAGTTTGGATAGGTTTGAAACTAAAATTATGATCACTATAATAAAAAATTAATACAATAATAATATAGAAATAAAATTTAACAGAAATTTGATTAAAATATGTGTCAAACAAATTTGAACAATGATATATTTTATAATATTCTAGTCACTTTGATTTCAAATGTACTAGATCGAGCGTCGACGTATTTCGCCACAGCGTTCCTGCTTTATTGGTGAACATCCAGCTGTCATAATTTTGAAAGTTTCTTCGTGTACAATCCTAAGCTAACCATGGCAATCACAAACCAGTTATGACAGTTGACAAATAAACAATCTTATAAACAAAATATTACCTAGTCTACAATCTGAGTGCACAGACGAGCGCAATCACAGGGCGGCCATTGCACTCCATTTACAATGCAAATTTTACCCAAGCACGATCATAGAAACAAGTTTGAAAAAAAAGAGCATTACATTTCACCAACGAACATAAATTAAATAAAATACTCTTTTACAGTAACATATTAAACATGAATCATCATCATTATCCAAAGAGAATCATGGTCACCAAGCTATGTCGCCTGAATTTGTTTATTTTAATTGTTATATCTCCTAGTTATGCGATATTAGCTATGTATTTGTAAAACTAATGTATCCACTTTAAGATAGGCTTTAGATTGTGTGTTGATTTACTATTAGTAGTTTATACTTTTTTTACTCTGTCTTTACAAATTTAGTTTTCCAAATGTCTTCCTACAGTCTTAAATTATAAAAATAGCCTTTTAGAAAGTAGATATTTTTTGCCGTCAACTAATGCCAACTAATGTTTTTCAGTTTTATTATCAAAATATTTTTTTGGACAAAATAAATAAATAAATATCGCTCCAGTAAAAGTATATAGTTTAATTTCCTTCACTTGGTGATATCAACAGTTGTTGAATATCTGTCATGAGCATAGTGGCATTAGATGAGATTTTTTAAATTAATTAAAGTGAACAATGTAGCACTGTTTGAGGGGGCCTTTACTCCCTATTTTTCGAGCCTTCATTTTGAAATTCAATAATTTAGGCCTTGATACTGTTTGAGTTGG